>JARQTI010000665.1:0-241423 GCA_030142655.1 Trachelus tabidus
TCCGCGAAACGGAACGAAGGAAGGAACTAGGTAGGCAGCCAGGCAGAAGTAGAAACTTTCCGAGACACTTATGCCCTCGCGAGATAACAAATGTCATACTCACACTTATTCATCGTCGACGGAATTATAGAACTTCTGCTGCACGACTCCACTCGGTCCCTTTTCGTGTCACTACTTGCAAATATCCATTCGAGGAGGACGACGACGACCCAGTACACATCAAAACGGATTCAATCTAGCTGACGTTTTCTCTCTCGAGGGCCGACGCCATTCTTATTCACCTCTAAATTAGTTGGTGACATATCTTTCCCGTCACATACAAAGAGTATTATTCTCTGGTCTTATACTTTAGTCTTTACAATATCTGTCACGCAACAGAATCTTAATAATTCTCTAGATAATTTTAGTAAAGGCATCCCCAGACTGTTCATTATAAAGTAATTTACCATCCAAGTATATTTCATGCTGGTAAGAGTAATGTTTCTTGGTCGCTATTAGATTACACTGGAAACGCATAGATGGCGCTGTTTAACAAAACAAACCGTTTGTACCGATTTCAACTTTGTTCCTATGTAGTGCTATGTAGTGACCATCTTGGAAAGAGCAATTACGGTAACGCTTGGCGATTACATCGTTCTGGATGATCCCTAGTATAAATGGATCCGAGCGTGAGAACGAGCGGAGAGAGTGGTTTTAATGCCCTGGAAAGGGCTGACGCTCCCTTGGATCTTCACGCGGAACTGCCTGAAATTGGTGTAATCAGCGAGTGAATCGACGCTTTTTCATTGGTTTAGCAAACGAGTAGTTCTTAGATTAGTTCGGTGCGATTATTCATTACGGTCGTACGCCACGAGAAGGTACGTATAGTGATAACGTTCACGGAGGACTATTAGTTAAATTGGCGAAAAATGGTGTGCACCAATCAGCACGACGAAGTCGAACATGAAAATAACTCGGACGAGGAACACGTCGTCGTCAACCATCAACGAGAAAATTCCGAGGTACTTCAAAATTGTTCATCAATTACGGGATGCTCTTCTTTTTGTTTTTTTTTTTCACAAACGGCCACCACGTATTCCTCACTGTCGGCACGGTGAGTTAGAGAATTGATATAAAAGAGAAAAAGAGAGAAAAAAATATGGAAAAAAGAAGCAATAGAAATTTGAAATGCGGGTGCGAATACTTCACTCGAATTTTTTCGGCACGAGAAAAATGATTCAAATTATTTGAAATTCGATGGTTACTGATAGAAAGAAGAAAGAACAAGAGAAAATATTAAGAGGGATGGAATCTCTGTGATGAAAAGGAGATATTTAAATAATATAGGAAATTGTGTTTGTGAAAATACGATCAGACAGCTCGTTACACATTTCTGTGACTTGCTCCAACTGCCATACGCGTTAAGAAATAAAATGTGTGACATTGATTTCTCATATTTATCGTTGCGGCGGCGAGGGATGCGGCGTAAATTTTCAAAATCAATATTCCCGCGCACCAAGATACTACCTACAGTCCCAGGTAACAAAAGCAATTCGGACTATTCCCTGTGGCAAATGAGGCGCACTCTGATTAACACACATTGGCTCAATTACACGGGTTAGCTGAGGGAACACGAAATTGCCTGCTATTAACGGAGGTGCGAGGGTAGATAGAGAGACACGAAATATCTGGCAGATAACACAGTAGTACGTTAGAACGGTTGCGCGTGTCTCGTAAAATTTAACCGGTTGGTTAGATTGGTCGAGCAAGTCTAATTCCTTTATCCTTTTTCTTCTTTCTCGTTTTTTTACAAATTTTCCCATCAGCCGCAAGATCCGCTTCCGCCTCTGGTGGAAGCGTACTCAATTACAGACTCAAGTGGCGACTGGCAAAAACGCTGAAAACAACATCATCAAACGCCATAATGCCTGGATAAGAAACTCAGTCGATAGTTCACGGAGCAAGAGGAAAGATGGCAGCAGCGGCGGCCAAGTGCACGGAAATCAACGAAGGTGAAAATTAATTCCAATATCGAGATACATTGCTCGCAGTGACTATCATAAATCGTTTGACTCCCTTTGCATTTTATACAGTTTCGAATCTTACGATCGTTTCGTGAAGAATGTCCTTCGTTGTTCCTTCGAGAGCGTCGCCGACGCGACGTCCCCAAGGATCCTAGGGTACTTCGTTCATTCGATTACACCTCGTGTTGTCTTTGCATATCCTGGAGATAGAAGTCATTCCTTTGGGCTGTTTGTTATTCTCTTCTTTCGTGCAGTTTACAGAGGTCTGATCCGAAGGCAAACGTGTGGAATTGCAAATCGGCAGGCGTCGCTCGACGAAGTCCTTCCCACGTCGATTGGCTCGTTGAGCTCGTTACTCGAACTGCTATTAATGAACACTTGGAAATTAGCTACCTTAGATACTAATTAAGGTACTCCACTAATTGCGAAACACGGCGGCAACTTAGCTGATCCATTCAGCAAGTTACTCAGTATTTCTGATGCGCCTTACGTATCCTGAGACATGCAAAAATAAAACAGTTGAGGAATTTCTGTTTCGACGTTTCAAGAAAAATATCGGAATTTATAAATCTAATCGAGTCCTCTATATGCCTAATTTACTTTCCATTATATAGAGCATAATTTTTCAAAGGTTGTTTTTATCTTGTTAAGTAACGTGTTTTAAGACGGTCGTTTGTGCTCTTAATTTTCTTAAGTCTCAAGTAGGTTACGTAACGAGCATTTCGAAGTTTAGTCGTTTTTATGAGTCCATCGTGCTTCTCGCACGTTTTGAGTGGGTTGGTCTTTTTAAGTGAACCCCAAGACATCGCTCACGGATACGAAACAAGCACATGGAACCTTTAGGCATCTTAAGCATATTTTATGCTGAGAGTTTGCGGAAGGTTTTACGTAAACACTCATCGCACCGAGTGGCTTCCTGAAAAATTATTTTTTCCTCTCATCTACGACACAGAGTACTTACAAATGCGATCTATATTACTACGAGCATAGTACACGTATATTCTAACTGGGTGTATATATGGCTGTTGACGAAAAATCGTAGAACATGAAGATCAAATATTAAATATAGATATTGACAGAAGTATGTAAGTTCTTCGCGTTATAACGGAAAGTACTATATGTCTATCCCTAATTAAAATGTTGGATGATTCATATATTTAATTTACTGAAATTATATTGAATAATACTCAAATTATGATAGCGTTACTTCATAGTACAGGGATTTATTTGATTTTCCAATAAAACTCATTTGGATATACAATGTAATTCCCAGTAGTGAATTTATTACCCATTAATTATAATTTCTTCTCCTCAATGTAGATGTATGTTCTACTGCATCAGCTATAGCTATTGTAGATCCTGTTCCTATTCATTTTATTCTTTTAGGATTTCGTAATTCTCGTGCGTCGCTGTAGTATCGTCCACGCTCTTCTTTACCGACAATCGCCTTTGTAGAAAACTTACTGTCGTATTACATGCTACTGCTTAATCTATGGTTAATCGATCTTATTGAGGAAATACAATCAGATATAACTGTCACATCTCCGCATCGAGGAGACAGCTTTAAGTAAAAGAAGAAAGGAAAACAATCACATATAATTATTGAAACAGCATAAATGCTAGACTAAAGTCCTAACATTGTTTAAAAATTTATATACATTCGGTGATGCAATCATGGTAAATCATTTGTACTATACGTAAGCAGTATTCATGCATTTATATGGTATAATATATTAAGTCAAACATTTCCCATAACTCAATTAAAGAAGCCATTCGGCTGAAAAATGCACCTAATACTTATCTAACCATCTAGGAAATTACCAGAATAAAAAAAACCGGTGTAGTAATGATGCAATTAATATTTTACAGTACTTAGTTAGTGAAAACTTGAGAAATTCTATGGACTATTGTTTTAATATTCCGAATGTTTGTCAATTGGAAATCATTCGGTAAAGTTATACGGCGAAATGGAGAAAATATTTGCGACGAAATGTCTTTGGCTTTACGACTAATAGGACATATTCTTTGAAAACTTCATGAAGCAAACTAAAGATAAATACAAGCTTTTAAATCCTTATCTTGGAAACCGTAGCATCGAAAATGGCGACTTATCAATCCTTGAAATAAGTGAGTATCTCTACGAGGCGATTCGAGAAGTCGTCTCGGGACGGAAGAAGAAGGATAAATAAAATAAGGAAAAAGAGGGAAAGAGGGAAAAAAGAAAAGATTGCGTCCCAAGAAAGTCGGCAATTTCTGTGAATAACGAGAAGAGTTGACTCGGTTCAAGTGATATTTTGCATGGCGCCTGGGAGATATTAGATTCTCCCTCGGCGACGTGAAGCGTCCAAGGATTTAAAGCATTTGCAAAAGAACGAGGAGATTCCTCGATCTCGTCTTTACGTCCACGAGGAATTCATCGGTATCGTCATTTTTTACGCTTCGCTGCGGACGCCGTATATGTATACTGTACAAGTATAATAATACGTGCAGTGCTTGTTGTGCATTTTGTGACTTATACGTCTTAGATTTTGTTTTCTTTCTAGAAATGTATTAGGCGATGTTATTTGTCTTAAATTTTTCGAAATTCATTCTGATCTAATACATAAAGCTGCAGCCACACCGTTAACCATGTAAGTAACGAGTTTCATTCGACGTGAGTCTGTTTTCTGGTTGAAAACCCGAAGGTTCTCATGTCAGACTTAGCCTTTCCAATTAAACTGAAAGTCGTAACCTTCCCGAATTTATTGGGATCCTTGCTATTTTCGAATAGTATATCGTATTGCAAGTGCGGAGAGGAGGCGAAATCCGACCAGTGTGAAGTTTGCGGCACAAGCCGAAGACGAGTAGTGTAATCGTACGAGTTAGATATCGTCTTTCGCACTTGCCATGCACTATTTTTTTTCTAATTCCTGTGAAGTAAAGTTCGATTTGAGAAGCAGACGAATGCAATAAAAACACCCGATGGCGCCACTGACAGTGCGCAAAATTGAGTTATGTCGAAGTGCGCATGCGCCGAAAAAGCTCTAGTGCGGAAAGTACAGCATTTCAAATGTGCGCATGCGTAAACTTTTTTCCCTTACTGTTACCAAATGGGGCACTTTACGCATTCCCCATACGCTTCGAAAATCAAACTTTTCAAGCGAGTATTAAAAAATTAAAGTTTCCTATTTTTAAATAACTTTCTTAATAATGTGTAATCATACAGTATTATTTTTTTGGCAAGTATTAAAAGCTGAAACAATGCTACTGTATTTCTATATATTAAATTTCTTTTCTAAGGTCAATTAGAAGCAATATCTACATTTATGAAGGGATAAAAATATAACCCTCATTGCGATCCTCTAATAAATTTGAATATTGCTCTAGAAAACTTCTGGGTATATTAAAATAGTTCTATTATGGGAATGTATGTAAACCGAAAACTAGTTACCCTTAGAAGTTTGAAGGTTCTCATAAATGTTGAAATATGGATATTCAAATAGATGCGATAACAAATAGTAGCACGTTTCGAAAATGATCTTAATACTCTCACTTAAGTGTATAATAAAATTGTATGTAGTAATAATGCAAATTATATAACTTAAGAAATGAAATACGAGATACGTAACAAAGAAGCATCCAGTATAATATGTCGTTCAATTACAAGTAATGGTTCGTAAGGCTCAAACTTACTAAGACGTTTAAAAAATTATTTATTGTGAGCAGCTAACCAAAGTTGTAGGTCTCATATATTATTTAATATCACAAAGTAGAGCAACTCCGCGCATGACCCAAAAGTCTGGTGACTTCGTCGTATTAAGCCACAGGGGTGTGATGAGAAGTACGTAAGTCCTTTTAGGTTTCTTATATACAGGACACTGAAGGAAATAAATAAATTAAAAATGTTATTTAATACAACTTTAAATTACTTTTAAATTAAATCTACGTCTACACTCATTAATAACGTAATAATAATAATTTTCTTCGCACTTAAAAATTACCTGATATAATTTTGGATTTTTATCCGGGTTGTTATACAGGGCAAAAATGTGTATAACCGGCATAATTATATATAACACCTTATTTGCCGATTCGCAGAGCTTGTTGTTTCTTCTGTCCCATCCAGCGCCTTCTAAGAAAAGTCCATAAACGTAGACGCCCTCCTAAAAATATAATTACACAATATGAAAAATCATTGTAGAACATTAGACCCAAATTTATATTCATACGTTTGGTGCAGTTCGAATTTCTTCCCGGGTATATCGAGTGACTTCATTGTGCAATGTAACATTATCCAAAGCCCAACCCTTGTGAGCACGAGTTACTTCCTGCCTCATCGCAGTTAAAAATCCTATCAATTAAAGGTGTACAGGTGCAATTTATTTAAATTGTTTTAAATATTTTAACGAACCGTTACATAATCTGGAAATATTAATTAACCGCGAGTTATCTACCTTGTGGATTAAAGAATCCTGTCATCCAAAATTGCGGTGGTCGGCCTGAGAATATCCATGTTGAGAATTGTTGATTTCTCTCGAGTAATTCAGTAAACCAAAAGCCAAGGGTCGAGGATTCCCACGATCGTGCTTTCCATAATTGTGGGATTCTTGCGTCATAGATATTATCCAGAGCATCTCTAAGTTGCTCGTTCATTATAATAACACCTTCTATTGCCAGAAGAAGATCTTTTAATGTCACTCGAACCAATTTAATCACTTTTTGCATTCGGTCTATCTCTTGTTTCAGGAAAATATTCATCGACGTGGTAATTCCCATTATTTTTAATCTATAATTATGAAATTAATACTAGACAATCCGATTTTACACAGCGAATCGTTATCACGATCATGAATGCATATGAGCAATCATAAGGAGGTTCGGTGATAACACATAATCCAAGATAATATTCTGCATTTGTTCTGTATACTAGACAAGAAAATATCCGTCTTTGACCATTTGAATATGATTTACCGTATAATTGTTTGATATAAAAAATTTAAAATTGTCACTTTGCACTATATAGATATACTCACCCTATAAAAATGATTAATGTTAAAATTCAATATATATATTTTCGTACGGTAGAATGTAATGATTTTTGGCTGGAATGTCAAGGTTATCTTATTATTTCACTAATTTATTTTTGAACCAAAATACTTGGGATGTTTTTTACTTCCTATTTAACCCGCGCTTCCCTGTTACTGTTATGATTATCATCACGGAACCTCCTTAGTTAAGCAGCTGGATGAATTATTTTTCTACACATTTTTTAAGTTCATTTACCTTTCTTTCACTTCAAACGGATCATAAGCTGGTGGTAATTTTTCTAACATTTCTTTAGTTTGTCTTGTCACTGATACTTCTCTTGATTCACCTCCACCACCTCCTGCTTCCTTTGGCTGTACAGATATTATTGTATCTAATACATCCTGCGTAGCATTACTTTGATATCTAAAAGGCATACAGTATTTGATTAATCTCTAATTATAATTCTTGGTACAATAAAGTCATCGAAAATGATTAAATGTACCATTCATAATTATAATAAATAATCTATGCAGAATATAATATTTGGTTTTTCCACATATCATTCATAATCGATTGTGAACATCATGTAATCATTAAGTATACCACTACGTTAGAGATATATTTATAATTATTATATTAATATCTTACGTAATATCTGCATTGGGATGAAGCCCATAAACCTGCGGCGGATCGACAGTAGCCATTGCATCAATGGCTTTTAAATAATCAGAAACTTGTTTAAAGGACAAAATCGGATATCCTTTAAAGAACGTATATCCTTCAAGGAAAAGTGCTTCGGAGAACCAGACTTTTGAAAACGTGTTCAAAAGTCTTTTATCATAATCATCAGTGACACGGCCACCGTATTGAACTTCACCAATCATATATCTACAAATGTGCACAATATACATTGAAAACAGATTTATCTATATCGTGGCGTACGGTATTGTAGGATTTAATTTTAATTGAAAACTACATCACCTCACAGTTTGCCAACTTATTCCGCGCTTCGGGTCGTAATCATTTAAATGATTATTCATGAACATACAAGAAGCTAGCCAGTCGGCTGAATTAAATTCGTACGGGATATTCCAACCGAGTGGACCAAATTTACGCCGTTCCTGAACAACAGTATGCAAAAAGGATACGGCGTAAATTAGTGGAATATACTGAATGGCATCACACTGATCTAACATTTCTTGATTCATACTACTATACGTCGCCAATAATCCTGCGCGAATACCTGAACAGTGTTATTAGAATTTTAATCAATGTCTGTATTATGAATAATTAAGCAATTAGTAGATTCAATATATCATCTTTATATATTTACTTCAATATTGAAATCTTTAAGAGACTTACCTTGCGGTGGTTCATACGTGAATTTTATAGACATTTGTAGTAGAGATATAGGAAAATCTTTATGGGGTTCAGTCGTGATCCATATTCGAAAATTCGGATGTGGCGCTTCCATATCTAATATAAAGTTCACTAGCTCAGCCATATATTCAAGACCCAAGTGACAATTTTGACAAAGTGCCCAGAATCCCTACAACATAAACGGAGGAACGATAAATGATGTAATGACTATGATTTTATTGGAAACGAATAACAAACCTCGGTTTTTGCATAGTTCATTAATTTTCTTGCATGAACTTCTTGACCTTGACCCATTGAAATACTTCTGCACATTATTTCCATCTTCTTTGCTAGTTGCTCAATACTTGGAGTGGGATCTGAACCCATGCTCAAGAAACAAATCATTGGCGTATTTGGTCTGGACTCAGCGAGCATCACGTCCAGAAGTGTAATTACAGGTTCAGCATACTTTGATCCTAATGAATTAGCTATGTATTTTCGTGACTGGGACAAAGCTCTGTCCAAGCACCATGCCCTATGATGTAAGAAATTATGTTATTGATGTTTTTAATTATTAATTAAATCACATCATTATATTCTTCACCTTATCATTAATAAACGACGGAAAGTATCGAGTGCGTTATAACCATCTGGTATGACTTCTTCTTCAGGTGCATCCTTATCGAACCAAAATTTCCAAACTTTTTCAGCAGCTGGTACCTGTGACACAATATACTGAAACTGTCTCAAAGCTGACAGCGCAACTAAATTCAGCCAAGTCATGTCGGTAATCCATTTGCACGGCTTTGGCGCAACTGCATTCAGATCCAATGCTGCACCACCCTTTATGAAATATTGAAATTCTTCGTGAGTGATGGCGCCCTTTTGCAAATCAATTTTCAGGGTCATCAGTAGTATAAACATGTATTTATGATTCTCATAGAGACCACGTGCTTTGTACTTGAACACTTCGTAAGTCAGGTATTCAATGATGAAATTAATTCTTCGTTGATTGACAGGACTTTTTTCAGATCTAAAATAACAGTAAAATGCGTCTATAATAGGTTCAGGGTAATATAAAATGTTTATATCTATGTATATAATAATATGAAATTATCTACCTCGCCATTGAAAGATCAAATCTTTCTAGGAACTGGACGAGAGCTGTTTGATACATGCAATTAACTTGCGCCATGTCACAAACTAGAAAGTACAGGACGCTGCCTCGTGTTGCAACTGGTCGGAACTCTTCTCGAGCTGCATTAATTTTGATTTCTGTATCCCTCGCGATAGTAAGTTTCTCATTAACTTCGGCAGCCGTTTGCTTCGTGTTGTTCAGGACCGACATTAACTCGACGTCCTCGATGAGCGGCCCCTTTTAAGAATTAATTAAACACTATGAAATTAATTGTAATATTTACACGTTTGAAATGCTTATTTAATGCATAAATTAAAGAGACAAGATGATTTTACTTTATTTTTGAAATTTCATCTTGCAATTGATTTAATGAATACTGAAAGAAATTGAACTCACTTGAACCGTCGTTAACTTGTGAAGTAAATTTGCTTCTAATTCCTTGATTTTACGTTTATTCGCAGTAACATCCGTGATTAGTTGGGTTCTTTCAGTTTCCAATTCTCGTTTTTCGGTTAATATCACTCTACCTAACAGCTGATCCTCTAATCCTATATTGCGGATAGACATGCATTTAAAAAAAAACTCTTTTCAACGTCAATTTGATCGTACCTTTCATTGTAACAGTGAAGTCAATTATCGATGTGCGAGCGAATATTTCTGGAGTATAAGATGGATTAGGAAGTTTCGTCGTGATGTATAGTCGGAAGTCTTTATGTATATCGACTTCCTTATCGCCAAGTTTCACCTAAAAGTATCGAGAATAAGAAGAAAAATTCAAAATTGTATTGTTACGTGAATTAACGTTATTGAAAAATGTTGATAACTTTTTAATAAACCGTACCTTCAAGGATGTTCCTATTTTTATAAAATTTTTTTCCAATAAATTATCCAACACTGGATCTAATTCTTCGGCTACATCTTCTATCAGCAATGGTCGACCCATTGAGACGCAATCTTCCAAGTGATTTCGAAAATACTTGTGTGACAACAGTGTCATCTAAATTCGAGAAGTCAGAAGCATCGAGGAAAAATATGTAGAATTATTAAAAAGTATAGTAGATATAAAGTAATTATAATTATGTTGAATTAACTCAATTAATTGTCATAATAAACTCTCATACCTGCATATCAAAATCTTTCTCCTTATTTTTAATCCACGTCTTGCCCTGTAGCTGAGGATCAATTAGTAAAGGATACCTCGTAGCCTTTGTTACAATTATTCCGTTCTGTATAGAAAGTTCATCGTTTGGAAGTCCTTGTAAATTCCATTCGCCAGTCTAACGATAACAAAGGTAATAAACGTATTTTACGGTTATTCCGATTATTAAATTTATCTGTGGAGTCTCGTCACAAATTGTACTTTCTTTTATTGCAATACTACAATCGAAATGACTATACCAAGTAAAAAAAAAATGTTAATGCACTAACCGTCGCTGTATCTGTCAGTGAGTCTATAATGTTTATGCTGACGGAAACAGGGATCTTTCGACTCTGTAGAAACTCGAACCACTTCCTTTGTAGTAGAATTCGAAATTCCTGATTGAAAGGTCCGCAGTACGATAAAAATCCTGTTAAAATCAATACATCTCCAATGAGTCTGTCGACCTCTGACTTAAACGTTGCCAATTGATCAGTCCATCGGATTCGTTCCCCCGATAATCCGTCGATCATGGCTGTGGCAGCATCCATTTTCGCTTGGCAAGCCTCGGCCTGATCGACTACTTTCTGAAAGATGAAAAAGCAGTCTGTTACCTTTTGTCAATAAAATTTCATTTCTACGTCATAAGAATCTTCGATTCCATTTGAATGTTTAAAAATTTCTAAAGTTATACCTGACGCTCGTTCATCACTGCGTCAAATTCTTTCTGCACTTGCTTCAAATCCTCGTCTTTAGCTCTGAGAAGCTTTTCCGCATCCGCCAGATTACGATTAGCTTTATCGTGTTTAGCCTGCTGCACTGCTAAGTTTGCCTAAAAATATTTCATATGACAACGATGATATATACTTTAATTATTCAACAACACGTTAAGGCCTTCTCTATTTTAATTTATTATCTCTTGTTTTTACCTTCAAAGGAAGTACATCCTTATTTATGCCATAAAACGTGACCATAGATATAGTCCACTGTATAAGACCCGCAACATTTCCACAAGCTTGCATCGCAGCTTCATAAGTGTACATATGGAAATTCAAATACGGCCTCATTAAATCAACAGTCTCACCATTGATATTGTCTTTCGGGAAATGTTGTAAATTGTATAAAAATCTTGTGTCAGCCATCATCTGTCCATAGAAATGAATAAAAATAAAGTTAAAAACGTCAATAAATTGAAACCTCAATTTTATTTATCCAATTGATATAATGACGTAATAAAACTAAATCAGGATATTAAATTTTACCTTCAATGCTTCGGACCAAGAAGCGCATAAGAATAATTTGTCTGGATCGGGTTTCACGGGTTCCAATTTTCTCCCAAACAAAATTAATACGCAGTCCATAATGAGGGTAATTAAATACGGTGGTTTTCCTAATTTACGTACTGTGGAGATGTCAGCAGCTTTTATAGTCTATGAGCAAAAATGAGGAGACGGTCTAATAATAGCACATTAACAATGTAACTGACAATTAGGGCACTGCTAATTAAAATCATCCACCTGAAGCGCCGCTTCAGCCTCGAGCAAAGCCGGTTCTGCGTCTTTTAATTTTTCCTCGGCGACGGCCTTTTCTTTCGAAATTATTTTCAAAAGTGCTTCCGCCTCGTCCTTCGACGTCTGAACCTGAGCTTTAACTGTTTCCGCGTCCCTCTTTTTCTCATTTACCGTAATGAGTATCTAATCGATTAAAATGATCATACGTGAAATATATATTTGTATCGATAATAAATACTGTTATTCTTTAACAATAAAATGAGCAAACCCGATAACATATACTTACTGCTTCAACTTGTATATTCTTCACAGCGATTTCCTCTTGATTCTTCTCCAATACTTTCCTCAACTCATCGACTTGTGCTGCTGCGTCGACTAACTTACTTAAACCGTTGCTCATTCGAAAAGCCATTGTATTTATATTGTCCAGACGTTGTTTATATATTACTTTATAGCCATCGATGAATGATAGAAACGATTTTGGAGTGACAAATGTTTGTCGGCGGAATCTGTCAAATAATTAATCAAATCACACTTGTCAAATCTAACGTGTTACATACGTCACAACACTCTACGGCGTCTTCAATTAATATAATTAAAATTATTGAGTCAACAATTGTAACCTGTTATAATAGTCAACGCATGTATCGCCCACGTCATCCTGCACGTCACCCATTACTTGAATTAATTGCTGCTTAATTTCCGCAGAACATATCACTTTGTAATGACCCAAAAAGTGTTCACTGACAGCACAGAGCGCATCTTTCGGCCACTTAGTGAACCAATTCATAGTACAGCCAGATATGAGACCAGGAAACTTTAACGATCTTGATCTAAATTTTTCGCCAACCTGCAACGTGTACATAAATATTACATGAAAAAAAAGAAACTATCTGAAAATCTTATTTCTCATGGAACTCCAAATGAGGCTGTGCTTGTTATTTCTACGTTGCAACCTCAGTGGATTGTAACTCATAAAATATACATATAGCAATGTATAGTCTTTTGCATGCAAACAAGTTCACGCGTACTAACCGGCGAAAAGCAGAGTACCAGATGTAAATTATTTCGAGCTCTTGATATAAAATAGTCGTATAAATTATCAGGGGTCGGTGGTCGTCTTGGATCGTCCTTTTTCATAAGAGGCACAATGTTCGTCAATATTTCATCCAATTCGTCTTTCGCAAAAAGATTGGCGACCTCGCCGACACTTAAGACGTTATTTATGTATTCTAAGAAAGCCTCATCCTTTATTTCATTATCAGTGAATATAAAGGTGACTCCCTTGGTACCAGCTCCAGAGTCCCGATACAGTTTACGCAAGTCGTCCATCAAGCTTCCGACATTGTAACTCCTAGAATGCGAAGGGTAAAGTAAATTCATCTTTCTAGAAGATCTAGGAGAAAACGATTCTTGTGGTATTAACGTTAAGATTATATTAGCATAATTACTCAATGCAAAAAATAATATCTCTTTAGACACTGACACAAGAGTTATGATTGGATAATAATATGCTAAACACTTTTTAAAACATTTTCATCCAGATATTCCTTTTATATTTAATATTGTATGTATAATACCGTGTCAAGACAATTTGGAAGAAGTTGAAACCCGCAATAAAGGATGAAAGTCTTGTCAAGCTTTGCTTTCCGGATCCTCCAACGCCAACCAACATGGCGTTTCCTCTCGGTACACCAAGAATTCTTGATATTCTTATCAAGTGCACCAGAGCATCGTGAAAGAAGACCAAATCAAGATGCATGCCACGTATGTATTCATTGAATTGATCCATGTTCTGATGAACTTTTGCTATGACAACTTGGTAGCTACAAAACAATAAATGGATTAAGTTTTTATTGTAACACAATGCATTCAAGTACAATACTATAGCTATATTGTACTAGTTGCAGTTACGTAAAGTCATCTGAGTTTAAGAGTTCTAAAAATTATTTATAAGTTATCGACGATTTATGTTCCAATACCTGGGTATCTCCTCGTATATTTTTGGAGCTTCGATAACGTAATCCTCTGGTTCGTCGCCCGTTGGCTCCGGAGGTTCTCGCAAAAAGTTAACAAAGTAAGTTTCCACTGGTTCATAATATTGATAATCAGATCCAAGTAATTTTTCAGCTGTGAACCTCATTGTATTTTGAAACCATTCCTTATCAGTGAAATTTGTGAATCTGTAAAATGTATTTAAGATCAAATCCATTGATTGATTTGAAGATGGGACAATGTTTTTAATAACTTGCATTATCCTTTCACATACCGATCAGATATAACTCTTGTACATTCGTGATCCCAGAGCTTTAATAATGTCGTAATACTTTGACACTCGTCTCTTTCGATTCTCAATATTCCTTCCCATATTCGCGACAAATCCCGCAAATTAAAGATGTAATGAAACTTCGCCGGAGTGGGTAGCATCTTGATCTTCGTCTGCTGCCACAAAACTCGCGTTAATGGAATTAACTTGGGTAAGAAATTCACGATGACATCGGAGAATCTGCTATCGCAAAAGTAACCCATTCCGATGGCGCCTGAAATTAATATGAATAATGTATTTCCATAAAAGCATTTATAGGGAAAAATATATTTCAGAACTGAGGAGGCTATGACTTTTTTATAGGATACTTACTGAAAATCGTATCCATCGACTTATTCGATGGCAAAGTGCAGTTAAATATATTAAACTGCCTTTTTAATCGCGGTGGAATGTCATTGCGTCCACCGCCAGGATGTATCATGGCAGCGAGTAACATAATGTCTTGAATAAATGAAAAGTCACCGGGTTTATCCAACGAGTAGAACCCTTTGTATTCCATTAATTGTCGAACGATTTCATTTGTGACTTGATCACCCCATTCATTTATCACTGGCATATTTATGTCGTCTATGAAGACAGTCATTTTCCTACCACCAGGAGGACCGTAAGTTGTTCCTACGCGTTTCTCCACGTAACTTTCAAATATGCGCTACAAGAAGTTCGAAAGAATTTATTATTTATGCGCATATTATTTGGTGACATGCGAGGAAGGAATTGAGGACATTTAATTCTACCTTTGATAAATATGATATTTTCTTACCTGAACCATATTGGGGGTGGATGCCGATGAAAAATTGAAGGATTTATTTAAATGATATTCAGGGTCATGCTGGGACATATAACTTTTCAGCATAACTGTTTTTGCTGTCCCCTGTTCACCTGGGATATAAAATACGAAAACCAGTCAAAAATATATTCAATGCATTTAATTTAGGAAACTTTTCTCAGTGGAAAATATCAGGAATATTAGATTTTTCGAGAAGCGATTAATGAGAAATAATATTTATTGAAAAATTATTACGAACCAATTAAAAGAACAGCTTTTTCTTGTTTCGCAATAGTATCAATTAAAAACAAGGTTCTGGTGTTATCCACATTTGGTACTAAAATTTTATAATAATCCAAAACACTATCTGATGGATACTCAAAAACAGGGACTTTTTCATTCCAATGTATCCAATTTCCTTTTTCGGAAACAAGAAATTCGAAAATTATTTCATCATCCTAAAACACATTAAATTACCGTTAATTATCTTAATTCTTAACATTCATATTATTCCTATGTAATTTTATACGCACTGCACACTTTGGCCAATCGCATTTTGACTCGTGAGACAAAACAAATTCTTGCAATGCGTTACGATCCTCCAGTTCAAGAACAGCCCCCAAACTCCACATAACGGCGAATAAAAAAAGTCTTTCAATATGCGAATCGCTCAAAGATTCCACAGTTTCTAAAAATAAGTTGAACGAATAACAATAATTATTGACAAATTTTGTAAAATAATATCTTACTGGACGGGTCAGAATCAAAGGCAAGCAATCCCTCTAATAAATCAATACACTGTCGTATGTATAGTGCTTCCAAAAGCGCCATTTTTGCTTGAAGTTTCGTTTGAACAAACGTATGTGCATCCCCGTACAAGCGATCAAAAAGTTCACGAAGAACATCAACATCGTGGCTCGAACGTCGCTTGAACCAGCCCTGTTGATAAAAAAAAATATTTCCAAGCGCTCAACACGAAAAGCAACACCGGAATCCTATTAAGGGATAAAACGAATATCACACCTCGAGTATTGGTTTCCATTTCAATACGGAAGCGCTAACAAAGACCATCCCCATTCGCGAAATAGTCGCGGGCGATGCGTTATCAACATTATCTGGTTCGAACACCAGTTTACTGTTTGATGCCATGATAATACGGTCCCCATTCGCCAGTGTCAGAGTCTTATTATCATCGAGAACTGAATTCAAATTTTCAATCCATACAGCATCCACTGGACCATCCAATACGATCCAGAGATTATCAGTTTTCTTTAATTGAGTTGAACGTCTCCATAATGTACTAAATATTCCATCAGTCCAATCATTCGTCGCTACGTCGAGTCTTCCAAACATTTGAGATGCTGTTATAGCCTGTTTTAATAAAATCGTTATATATACCAATTATCAGTAGCTTTAATCAGTCTTAATATTTATTTATTTCTATACACACTTTGGGATTCATTCTAACTTCCTTGTGTGGTATTCCCATCTCCGTCATGGCTCTCATCAGCGCCCACATACATCTTGTTTTTCCAGATCCTGTTGGACCAAGTACCATCAAGCCATGTCGAACTAAAGACGTTTCGTATAACTACAAATAAATATAAAATTTATAAATTTTATTTATTAACAATTTTTATGACCTTATCGTTTGGTACTTGGACGGTTTTTAAATTCCATTCCGGATGATTCATTATGCCAAGGGCAGTAGTAGCATTTGCTATTCCTTTCTGCAATTCCTTGTATGTCTGAGTTGTCAATTTAATTCCTGGGAACATGTCCTCAATTAACGACATGAAGAGAGGTTCGTCTTCGTCTACTAATTTCGATAAATTCATATCTCTGAAATGACGTAATGATTAATTATCATGGTTTTATTATCGTACAAGAATTGTGTTTCCATGCAGAACTAATTATTTTATTATTATTTGCAGAACTAATTATTTTATTACTATATTGTAAATTACCGTAAAACTCTCATTAGAGTTGTCTCTTCTGAATCACCAGGATGCGCACGTTTCTGCGCACCGAGAGTTCGCAAACATGACAATATATTTCGCAAACCGAAGTCGTAGTGGACTTGTTTACTGAGCTGTTCCTCGCAAAGTTTATACAATGTAAAAAACTTGCGAGATAACATAACGTTTTCTTTGAAGCCGCATGCAGCTAATTTTACTCGCATTATTATCTAAAAATATAACATTACGTTGAACATTATATATTTTTAGCGTACCTATTCATTTAATAAATTGTTAGTTATGAGGTAAATTTTTCACCTGTCTGTCCGGTACCATCATTGCTACACTTCTAAACTGTATTTTCAAATTTTCTGGTAGTTCCTGGCGTCCTGCATAACCTGGATTCATCGTAATGAATAATCCAAATTCATAATCAATGGAATAGGTTTCGCCGTCGCTGCAATGTGAATAGCCCTTTAATAATGACGGTATTAAATGAACTGCGGATTGTAAAAATATAATGAAATAATCGAATAAACCAAATATTAAAAAGAATAATATTATCCTTCAAGAATAATATTACCTAAATACGAATGATGTCTTTCTCTCTTTTCTCGCTGTTAATACAATCGCTATTTGCTGCGCAGCGACAGATAAAACAGGCAAATCGATCCGATTAAACTCATCAAAACAGCCCCAAGCTCCAGCCTGGGCCAATCCCTATAAAACGTTTTAAATCTATAATATATCCAGTACCAAGTTTAACATGTATAAATTATCATACGCAGTTATAAATAATTCGGACTTCAGCTTTTAAAATAATAAAACCTTAAAAATCCTGCCCAATCCACGAAAGTCCATTTGATCGGAGCAATTGAATACAACTACATATTTCCCAAGAGCTTTACCCATATCTTTGGTCGTTTCTGTTTTACCAGTGCCAGCTGGTCCAGCTGGAGCACCTCCAAAATTCATACCTAAATACAAAATTATTATTTCCTATTTTCTACTATTTAGAATATCTTTTGTTAATTCGAATGTTCCTTATACCATTAGCTACTTATTACTTTTACAATTTTGCTCTCAATTATAACGTACCAACTGCCTGAGCAAGAGTTATGTAACATCGATCAGTAAGTGGCGTGATAGCGAGACGATCAGTGCACCCCAAAAATTCGTTTTGATAAATAAAATCTACATCAGTGATTCTAATAGGTACATCTTCGGTATCCTCGTCAAAATAAAATCTTGCCTGCTTAAGCCATTCGAAATCTTGAATACTTCTTATTTTCAAACGACATAATTCATCAAAGATATCTCTTAAAAAAAAAGTTGTATGTATATATAATATTTATGGAATTATTATCAGAGTTTTACTTTCTATGTCAATATGCGTTATAAGATTATCATACCTTTGGTGGACGTGTATTGTAATCAAAGCTTCGTATTTTGCACGTGCATATTTCGAAAGGTCCTTTACGGTTACTTCAATAAGTCCATTTAATAGTTCCAAAAACCATTGATTGGTCTTTTTCATTATTAATTTATCTCGTTTAGCAGAAACAATTGCAATTTCCGAGTCTCTCGTCCACAGCACTTGAATAGCCAACAAACCAACCTGCATAAATTTTAAAAATATTCGGATAATGCTATGGAATCTATACAATTGTTGTTAATTAAGATAATGAATTTGACTCGACATAATAAAGTACATTTGTACCTGAAGAACAGATGCGTCTATCAACGATAATATTTCCATTTCAGGGGTAGATAGTAATTGTAATCCTTGCGCAATAACAGCGCCAACCGATTGCTGATGCATCTTCAACAGTGAATTCAACCAATTCTCAACACCACCAGTGCATACAACTTCTTTTTCAAGCACAATTTTCTCATTCTCTCTCGAATACATAGCAATAATTTTTTCGTATTCCTTCTCCGAGAAATCCAGCTGCAGTAGAATTCACCCAGTTAGCACATAATGAAAATACAAATATTCACAGAAATACACCTTTCCAATATTATCGAAGAAGCCGTCCAGATAATTCTGTATAGTATGGCAATCAGCCGCTTGTCCGAGTATTTCCAATAAACTGGGATCCGATATAAAGCAGAATCTTGGAAATATCACTCGTTTCGTTTCCAAATAACTGAAAGAACGTTAATCCATGTATTAATTATCACAACTGTAGTTTCACAGGTTCTTCAATTATTTCAGATGTAACGTTCGGTAGTCATAATTAAAATTTAATTAATATAGCAATTTTACTGACCCACTTAGTGATTTTTGACAAGACTCTAATTGCTCCAGCAAATGCGGTAAGAATTGACCCATTGTTTCGTCTCCTGTACATGTTTCCACTGCGTTAAGTTTTTCATGTGCACGGTACATAAGCTTAACCCAGGATTTATCGATACTCTGAATAGAATTAGGACCGATACGTTACCCAGGATAGAAAATGTCAATATTATAAATAACGAAAAAAGTGTAAGTGTAATAAAATCTCTCACATTAAAACGTTTCGCTTCAGCTGGAAGCTGTTTAGATATATCGCCGCCAATAAAAACAGCTTCGAGATAGGCCCACAAATTTTGTACGTTCAACCATTTTGCCAATATTTCTGAAGTGTTACTCAGCTTACTTTGCCATAGTTGAATTTCTTTTTTAAACGGTGCATTGTATCTACAAAGTATATCATCGGTGAATATTCATATTATCAGTTCATTAAATTAAAGCAATATTTATATATCCCTATTATCAAATCACTTTAGTTTCAAAAATAACTCACTAAACTGATATTGCGTTCATTAAGAATTCAATAAATAAAAACATTACGTACCGGTTTGCCATCAATGAACTGATGACCATCAAACTATCCTCCAGCTGTGCTATTATTTCTCCAGTTTCCGCACCTTTAAGTTGCAATTCTCCTCGCTGTTTAAAGTTTGTAAATTGTAAATTAACAATCGCCCAGTCGGCTATAACTTGCTTTAATTTGCTTTCGATATCTTTCTCCTTTACGGCACTTATGCATATATCCTATGGGAATTGTACGGTATTAGTTATAAATATTATAGAAAGTCGTGTAAAGTTTATAGTAACACAAACCTCTACTTCGTCCTTATGTTTTAATAAAGGCGCTTCCATAACATTAGCCAATGTAAAAGACTCTGAATCGATGTCGAAGAAATAATTACATAACTTTGACATTCTTTCCCAATGACGATCCTTCATGGCTTTATTAGCCATCAGTTCCAACAAGGGACAGGTTTCATTGAAATCATCAATTTTTTTCTTCAAATCAATATAAGCCGGCCATTCCCGCATACCTTTCGGTAACCTACGACATCTAAAACGATACAGATTATTAAACTATTGTTCATTAAACAGTTATAAGTTAAAAAAAGTATTTAAAAAATCATACTTGTTCTGAAACTCAGTCAGTTCAGCTATAATCGAGTCCGTGTCTATTTCTGACCAAGGAATCTCAAAGTAACCATCAATAGAGCGCATAACTTGCAAATATAAACCATAAAGTTTTTGCAATAAATTAAATTCCTTTTTACGTTGCTGTAATATCGGATATTCAGTTACTTCCATTCCAAATAAGGTCTCGCCACTGCTGTACGTTTCATATCTTTCCCATAATTCGTCAAAGCGCGATTGGAACAAGATAACACTAAAATAATAAATATATGATTTCAGTTTTCTCTTAAGAAACAAAGTACTGTAATATATCTGTATTTATTTGATTTTTCTTATTATCTCAAGTCTTCTATAACATCGCTATTGTTACGTTACCGTTCACTCGCTTCTTTAGCTGGTATCCCTTCGACCATCGGTCCATTAATTTCAAAGTCTAAATCAAATTCAGCCACGTCCTTCTTAAGAACTGCGACGCCATCAATTAATTCTCTCTTGAGGGGCTCTTGCATCTCGCAAATAATTGCTTGAACCTGTTTCGCCTAGAAAATTTATTAAGATTTCAAATATTTGTATAATAATATAGATTGCTTGCTGTCTTAGGAATAGCGATGCTAGGGATTTTTTATTTAAATAAGTTATTAGTATTAATTATTGTCATTACCGTGTGTAACATATTGGTGAAATTATAGCGCAAACTGTCAACTGTATCTTGTTCTTCCTTCGTGACATCAATATTAAACTTTCCCATTAAAGTGTACGTCTCCTCGATTAATATTAACTCCATGTCCAAAGATATAAAATCATCCCTTATCTGCCCAAGACATTTCATAGCCACTCTAACATCCTCGAGGTCCTTTATCTTGCGAGCCAAGACTTTATTCTTATCATTAATATAATCAGTAATTCGTCGCAATTTTTCCTTGTAGGTCGTTGAGAGAATAATGCCCAAGGATGTTTTCCAAGCGCCGGATTCAACCAGTAATGCCAACTTTAATTTGTCTATGAAAAATTTGTAATATCCAGCTATATAAAATGACGTATTTAATGAAGCATATAGTTCGCAGTATACTAAGGCGCTTTACCCATATTAATTTGAATGGGACCGACTATATGATGTTCGGGAAGACTTTTTATTTCAACAGATATTTCCTCGTACTCCATCAATTTCTCTTTTATCTCCTGAGTTATGGGATCTGAGTCTACGAATTTTTGAATTTGCGAGACTCTGTCCTCCGCCCAAAGATAAGAGTATCGTAAATACGACTGAAAGTTTCATACGTAAATTTTTCTAGAATATCTTACAATTTCTTAATTTCAATAAATCAGACTCACATTTCCAAGCATTGTTATGTCGTCTTTTACCATAAGCATCGCTCCTTGTAAGCTCATAGAACAGCGAATAATTTCCTTATGTTCTACGACGCTTTGATGATAATTTTTTAAGGGTTGTACATTATCTGTTACGTAAGAAATATGTATAACAGTTTCCTAATAATTAACAAGATAATGTTATACCATCATCTATATCAATTCCAAGGGTTGTTCTTTGTTTAAGCGTCGGTGAGTATCTCTGCCCCCACATAATCACCCCTTTATGGGTCTCTATTAAGTTTGTTATTACTCTTGCAAAATGCTGCTGCATCTCCTCTATTGGTGGCATTATAACGATATTGGGTATTTGCAGCACAAATTGAGTTGACATTATTGGAGCTTCCCCTCCTTCAATATTTTCTCGCAGTAATACACTAAAATTAAAACGAAGATCCAGGAAACTTTCTCATTTCGCATTAAAATTTGTAATATCGAGTTACATACATAATGTAAGACTTATCGAAGCGGTTGCTAATGTTAAAAAAAAATTACAAACCTCGAAGTACCGACACGTTTTTTCAAAGTGTCTAATGAAATTTTGGTACACTTGACTAAAGCTTCGACTAATTTCAAATTGAAATATGCAAACATCTCCATACAGTCGTTATGTATCCGATGTATATTAATTTTGTTCGTTCTATCAATATTTCCAAAACCTTTAAATGTTATAAAACATCAACTGTATAATCCGTAGAATTTTCAACAGGCCAAAATTTATACCTGGTTCAAAGGGTCCTTTTGTTAATTTCGCCTGCGATCCAACTTGTTTGTTTGCTTTTTCTGAATCCATCCAATGATACTTTATACCATCGACATTTGGATCCGTTATTAAATCCATAAATTTATTAATGATAGTTATGACAGCCTTCTCAGCGGCTGATGATTTTATTTCCAATTCCACCGCTATTATGTTTCTAAAGGATAAATTGTCCGTCGAGAATTGAATCGCACTTTGTGGATAATTCACAAGTTTTATGAGCTTCGTCTCCGCTATGGACTCGAATACTTCATCCACTCTGGCTTCCTTCATATCCTTCAGTTCTTTAGCAAAGATTTCCACGTCCCTGATTGAGTTCTTTATGTCGGCGCATACTTGAGGAATCTTCAATGAAGCCCACGTAACCACTGACAGACAAGGTTGAAAAGCCAACTCAAGTTTTACGAATGCGGAATTCATCAGTTTCAAAAATAACACAGGTATGGATCGCCTAATTACAATAATATAATTATATGCATATAAATTAACGTCGTCTATTATAAAATTTTTATTAATTTTACCGTAAATCATCGTTCTCTTCTACTAATTTTTTTACGGTTTCATAAGAAGAAAATATTTTTTCCTTGCAAAATGTTATTATCTGTATAAAATCCGGTACTTCTAATCCAAATCTGGACATGTGCTCAGCCTCCCGTATCACTTCCGGAATATAAGGATCGAAATTTAAACAGTACTTGTTAGTTTTTGGATGACGGATAAGGAGTGGCGAGGAGAGAGCTAAGCGTACCTATATCAAATATTAATATGTAAGTACGACTTATGTGCGGAGGGATAAGTTAATAATTAATATATTGTGCAACTTACGATATCAGCAGAGTCGTACCATGCCTTATGATATATCATTTCATAATGTATAAAGACACTGATAAGCGCGTTGTATATTTTAATGCATTTTTGCATTCTTTCATGCATCACCACTCGTGTACGTGTTTTAAAGATATCCATAGGCATTTCGACGCGTCTATAAAGCTGACGAATCCATAAAATTCGACCAGCAACTGGTGGGATGTTGCGTGGTAATGGAGGATCCGATCTATCCTCATTGTATCTATCACGTACTCGTTCAACTTCTTGTTGGTATATTATAACGAGCTCTAAATATTTACGATCGATTCTCAGACGCTTCAAATGTAATTTCTGAAATCTAAATAAATAATTATCAAATGGATACTGTTTGCGTATAAAAGAAGAATTCCTAAATCTTCACTAGTTATGACCACTTCTCTTGAGTAACGCGTCTGCAACTTTATTCTGTTATGGAAACTGTATTGTTCGGAAAGTTTACCTGTTTACTAATCGCAGTGCCTCCACTATGTCTGGTACCACCGATACTGTTTTGAAGAAAAAGTTCCGTAGTTCCATTTCTGTTTCCATGACACTCTTCTTAAATTCATCATAATCCGAATCAAAGTACGGTTTTCTATGATCTAGGGGATCGTACGACTGCGTCGCAATTTTTTGGAAAAAACCGGAAAACTTTTGTGCAAAGACATCAATCCCTTCTATAGTTGAACTATGCAGAATAGAGTACATGATTGTAGATTGTAAAACGTCTATCAGCTGAAATAATTCATTCGTACATTCGACGTTTTATTTGCGTAGATATATTCAATCGCGTCAATAGATAGTCTGTTGATAGTAATAACCTTATTCATTCTTATATTGAATGTCTTGAATTTTCCAAAAACGTACATTTCAGAGACCTCGAAGGGTTTTTCGTCTGGACTCTCTTTTACCTTTTTACGCATTTTATTGTAACACTCGTAATACTGCTGATACAATTTCATACAATTCTGATTGAAATAAAAATTTTTTTCAATATTGAACAATTATTATTATTATCATCATCATCATCACCTGCATTCTCGAAATCATATCACATTTAGCGTCATCCCATATCTGGATCGTACCGTTCTTAGTTAAATAGGCTTTGCACGCTAAAATCATTTGATTTGTCATCTAGAATTATATCAATTATTATTAAATTAATTAGTATAATAATATTTACCTCATGTCACATATAATAACTATATTCGCTATAGTTCAGGTTTAGCGCCATTGATCAATCGGAATATAATACCTACTGGAATAGATTCCGACTAATTATTAAAATTGTACCTTTACAAAAACCGCCGTCACCATACGTCTTGTATTAAAAAATCGTGACGTTGCATAAATCATTCTTATTGCATACATTAATCCAGACAGATAATCTCCTATTTTAGTTGGATCCAATCTATATAGTGGCTGAGTGAATTTTTCAAGTGCATATAGATACCGTACATTATCTTGAGATAATATCTGTACCGTTGTGACATGATTATCCAGCCGTTTCCATTTCTATACGATAAATATAATTTAATAAGTTACACGCCTTCCACCAAAACAATGAGGTGCTATTGCATATGTACTTTTATAAGCTTTGATTTAGCTTGAATCAAAAGTTGAATAAATTTCTGTGTAGATGGTGACTTGATATGCTCTACGATCGATGAAAACCGTGCGAGAATTCTTCTCCAATATGTCAGTTCAGCAGTTGGTCCAACTGTTTCAGTTTCTCTGCGTAATTGCTGACTCTCCACGATGGCCTGTCATAAGTATAGTATAATTCGAAATCATAGTCGACTTCCGTATCTGTACATACACGTTCCATACTCTTCATCCACAATTTTACGTTAGCTTCAACTTCAAGAATAATATCAAGATTTCTCGCGTTACTCATAACACTCTCAGGCGTTGACAAAAATTTTTTGTATAATTCCCAATTAGTATAAAACTTGACAGCACCCTCTAAATCGAGCTTAGTCACTGAATTCCAGATGAATAGAAAAATTAATAACAATCTTGTATATCATAGAAAATTATACAAACTTCTGTTTAACAAGCTTAGTTTAGAAAGTTAAAATCTTACTGTTTAAGAAATCACAAAAATCTTTAAAGTCTCCAATAAAGTTCTGCTTTATCTTGAGTCCAGCTTCCGTTTTTGATAACTCTCCCCACTGGTTATTAACAGATATAGCACGTTCATTAAGACGCGAAATAAGTTCTGATATTCCAGCAAGAGCATTTCCGGTCGCAGGATCCACTTCAGCATATGCATAATACGTTTCCTGTATCAATTAAGTCGTGATTAATATGTCAAGTTGAATTGAAATTTCTTTATCACCCGCAAAAACTTACTTCGAGTAACTGTTTTAATTCAAAATCGGCATTCGATCGCAGACGATATACAATAACGCATTTCCCACAAAATTTCTCAGTGGAACCATCTGTTACGCAGCACCGCAACATTTCTTGCTCGTTATCATATTGCGCAGTCCAACGTCCTGATTCTAAAACGCAGCCGGTACGTATAAACACAAGGTATATCGAAAGCCTAAAATATTTCTTATTACCAAAGGAGGGCGGTGGCATTGGCTGATAGTAAATAACTACTGCTTGTCTTCCACCTTCGGCAAAGAAACTAGTGAATGCATTCACATATTCGTCCTTATCGATAATTCCTTCTTCTAATATGGACGGATCGGTATTTAATATGTATGCCACCATCTCTAAAACATGGCGATGAGTCGTTTTCAGCCAACCCTGTCGAACGTTCCGGTTTTCCTTATACTTTGCCTGTGTGGTAAACAATACGTGGTATCATAGAGTAATTAAAAATACATTGTTAATTATGATTTTTATCAGTTTCATACGCACGAGTCGTTCCTTCGTAGTTTCTGTTGGCAATCCTTCTAAGGCACCGATTCTTCTTTCTAATAATTCTGCTATTCGCCGCTCAATAGCGGGCATTGTATAATTACGAGAAGCATAATATGCAAAGATATTAGCCATAGCTGCAATATATTTATCGTACTCGACAAGTATACGAATTATTGACAATAGCTTTTTATCCGGTAAATGTCAATTATCGTCGGAAAAACGATACTGAATGAAGTTAGTCGTGTGTGTTTCTTATGTCATATTTATTCCTATTTTGTAAGAAAAAATAAAATGTAACTGTAGCATACGAGGATAATGAAGTGCGGCCCTTAGTCTTAGCCCCTTAAAGCCTATTTATGATATAGAGTGTGTTCCGAAATCAGTTTTCACTCACTGTCAGTACTGCATTGGTGTTACATAAAGCCGCAGTGCGTTAAGGTGCCTTTTCATTGGACGCTCTGAAGCTCAATTTCAGCAGGAAAATGGTTACGTGACTGAAAATAACGGTAGCGATAATTTCTGCTCATGAAAAAGGTGTAGGCGCTGCATTCTGAGCAGTGAACTGATAACTGATCCTTGTTTTGGGCAGTACTTCTGACGTGGAAAAAAGATGTATATATGTTGTGACTTGATTTTTTGATTCACGCTCACTCCGGCTACCGACTCAGATAACGTTCTCGTTTTCTTCGAGTCGCCAACCTGCTCAGGAGCTATGCTCTCAGGTTGATTCGGTTTGTTACGCCAATGCTCTCGGAATATTCGTTGTTGTTGAGTTAAGGTCGAGGTACTCGAAACAGCCATGGAGGGATAGTCTCAACGTACAGAGTTGCCCGGCAGAGGAGAGTACCCGAGAGAGACGTCTCTACGGACCGGCAGAAGCCCGGATAAAATACCGGCACCCCGCTGGAGAGAGGCAAAGGGCTGTAGATCGGGCGAAGAATAGTTTTGTTACGATTAAGGGCAGGGGAGAAACTTTCTGACTCGAGTTGAGGATGTGGTCGCCCGATGCCTTGGAGAAGCGGTCGTGGAGGATCTCCAAAAGTTACGTACCGATTCGCTAAAGAACGCTCTTGATTTAGTTTAAAGAGACGACTCGAGGGAAAGGATAAGATTTATCGGCTATAAGGATCTGGACCAATCAGAATAATTAGTTCTCGCATTTAAATATTGTTAAAGCAGTCTGTCTTGGGACACCGATCGAGGTGCCTCGAGTTGGCTAGCGCTCCTGTCCTATCCGTTGATAGTTTTTCTAGCTGTGTTTTCGATACGGTTTAGAAGGTTCTCGTGTTGCTCTCGTTATATCCAGGGGTGTAGTTATGTTCCGGAAGTGTAGTGCTGTGCCCTCGTGCAGTACCCGCCTGAGTGTGGTGCGTAACCTTCTGTTCCCGTTCGTGCATCCATTTGCGTTTGCTGATTTTACGCGATTCCAAAGATCACCATCTACGGTTGCATTTCTCGATTTCACGCGCCGTCAAAAATTGACAGGATCCGTTAAGTTATCATATCTTCTGATAGGTTTGATCGGAGCTCTTGTTTTGGCAGAGTTAGGCCTGTTCCACCCCAACCCCCAGGTCATAGCGGCTTGTCAGTTCCCGGTGAAAAAAGAACTGGCTGACGCCCGCCTGGCTTGCGGATGCATGAGCGAAGGGTGGACGACCGAAGGTAACGTAGATTGGTTCTCGAAGATAATTAGTTTTCAAATTTTTCGTTATCGGTGTCGAGTTAAGAAAATGTGTTACAATACATAGGTAAGGGACATGTCAAAAGTATGGTTCAAACCAGTTTTCACGCTTTTCTCAGCTCCTATTGGCGATAGAAGGAAATGGGTCTTAATTTGAGATCACTGGTATTTCTTGATGATCACATCATCATCGCTAGAGGTATCTGATGAAGAAGAAGTTTCGAACATCATTGTGTTCTATCTCCACAGCTCTTTCCATGCCCGCCATGTTCGAATTCATTCCAACTACTGACTGAATTTCAATGTTCAGTATATGAACTGAACTGGGAACGATTTCGGAACACACCCATAGAATAGAGGAAATAAGTTCGAAGTGCCTCTACTTTTAAGTATCTTAACTAGTTGAAAATCTTTTCAACAAAATAACTTCAACAATTAAAGTGTAATTATTAAAAGATATTTTCTTACTATAATAAACAAGCTCAGTATCGTAAGTAGCCTAAAACATAACTTCTGTTGCATTGGACATTTTAAAGATGACTATTGCACAACATATATGCGTCACCTGAGTAATAAAACCTACTTGCCTATCACTACACAAACGATATTTAAATATTCACTGTCCCATTGTCCGATATGGTGCAAAACATACCTGGGCATACATTTGCATTCTTCCTTCCATGCTTCCTTTCCCTTATGGCTTTATCCCTAAGGGGACATGTGCCAGTTCCTGTTAATTCTGAGTTTACATATTATCAAACAGTTTGAGGTTTATGTAAGCTATCAGTGTTACGACAGTTTGTACAAATAGCAAATTATTACATAACAATACGCTTTTATCTATGTAGTCTGTGAAATAATATTGAGAGAAAGAAGGAGCTTTACCTGCCCGACCTCATAATTCAGTTGTTTTAACTAATTATTATTCGTGCACTTTGCAGCACAAGCATTACATGTGGCACAAACCGACACTATTAACCACACTCATCAAACAAAGCTAATTTCCACGACAAAACATGTAGAAAATTCTTTTTTCTAATATTGATAATATTAGTTATCGAAATCTACCTTATTCGCAGATGCACCAGCCTAGCTGGTAAATTATCCCAGGTAGCTATTTTTTCGATATTATGAAAAAGTCATCCGAATGTGCTACATATGTCTACCAAAAAAGCATCTTAAAGATATTCAACGTCCGAAAGATGACTTTGGGACATGGGTTAGATAACAGGTAACTTTCTACCGAACATATGTAACCCATTCGGATGACTTTTTTGTATAATCGAAATAATTGCTACCTAGGATGGTAACAATATATACTATGTATGAAATATCAAACTAAATCTTATTTTATTATATTCGGAATATACATATTCTTATATGAACAAACAAAGTTCATGGATATTTTTATTTAAATTTACATTTAATGATAAATTGCAAGCTTACAAGATTGATAATAACCCTTAATGGTGTATTTAATTTGAAATTATATATATGCACTAATGTGAATGCACCTGCACGGTATAGTCTACATTTGTTAATAATTGTATTGTTTTTAATGTTTGAACGATTTGCCAATTTCAATTTATTAGAAGTCGTAAAACAAGAAAAAATAATAAATTTTCAATCAGTAGTAAATCGTCCATGTGAAATTAAATGTTTAATTTTTAATGTCATATACCGCGAATATACTAAGGAGTGATACTGAGTGACACGTTAGGAAGGTGTCGTTTTGAGGTTGTGTCATAACCATATAAATATATGACATGGCATTCACGATATGGTAAATATGATAAAGTTCAATCAAAAATTTATTCGTCAAATATATATTTTAACTTCATAACTTTTTGTTAATGGAAACATTGCCTTCTACTTTTTGAAGAAATGTTCCCTAACACCAATGAAAGTATCAAATCTATGTTTATTGGACAATATAATTTATACTCTATTCCTTCTCTGTTAAACCAAAAGATAACTGTGCTAGTATATTGATCTCTATATATTGAATTTTGTTTTTAGGTGAAAATTGATTACAAAATTGAACTAGCAAAAGATATATATATTTTTCAAAATAACAATATAACAAACTATTACCTTGTTCAAAGATGCAAGAAATATGTATTGCTGTATTATTACGCAGATGTCAATACATTTTTTATGAAATATAAGTGATGTATTGAATAAAAAATAACAATGTTTAAACTGGAATCATATATAACTCCAGTAATCCTCAGTTATGTGGAGAAATATGTTAAAAATTTTAAACCAGAGCAATCACAGGTATGTACAAAATACATTATAAGTAATACTCTTTTTCTTTTCCAATTATTACTTATAAAAGTGATATTTATCATAGTCCAACAGTATTATTACATTTATACTTGACAATTAAATTTATAAATATGTCTAATTTAAATTTAATGATATGTGTTTTAGGTATCATTGTGGGGTGGAGATGCATCTTTTCAGAATCTTGATTTACGATTGGAGGTTTTGGAGGAACAGCTCAATTTACCATTCAATTTTGTCAGTGGCCACATCCATGAGTTACTCATTCATGTACCTTGGGTGAAAATTACTTCAGAACCAATAGTCGTTACAATAAATACAATAGGTAAGCATTTTGTCTGAATAACAAATATCTGTTAAAACTCTGTATAGAATATCTGCTATTCATGTATATGTAAATTATTTTTTTTAGAGTGTATTTTGAAATTAAAGGATGAGAATCAGACAGAAAATAGTACACCTTCCTTACAAAAAAAGAAACGAACTATGATACAGTAAGTATTTTGAAAAAATAAAATATTCCATATTTATTATAATCAGTACTTTTTATTTAATTACATTACAAAAATATTATGTCGTATAGAGAAGAAGCACCTCCTGGTTACATTAAAAGTATTGTAACTAAGGTAGTCAATAACATTACAATAAATTGCAATAATTTAATCCTAAAATATGTGGAGGAAGACATTGTTCTTAGTGTGAACATACGATTTCTTAGTATGCAAACAGTCAATGACAAGTGGGAACCAACTTTTACCGGTAAACTTTAATAAGATCGTATATTCTTTACTAACAAGACACCTTTATAGAATTGTAATTGTGTTATTACGTTTATAGATGTGAGTAGTTATGAAGTTATGCTACGAAAGATTATTACAGTACAGGACTTAACCCTGTGTCTAGATAAAATGGATGCTTCGGGAAAGATAGAAGTTTATCAAGTAAGTCAAGTACAATGTTTGCTTAATATTGAGCTACAATTAAAACAAAATATAAACTTGTAAAATTTGTCATAGGACCCTGTATTATACCGATGCTCAATGATGATACGTCTAATCATCAATTATCATAGCAACACAGCTAAGCGTGCTTCCATTACTCGATTAGATCTTCACTGTGAAAAGATGGAATTCAGTATGACCGAACAGCAAATACCTATGCTACTTAGATTAGTCGCATTGGTACTTGCTTTACAGTCCAAGCAATTACCAGTCAGCAAAGAAAGATCGCTGACATCAGTAGAAGAAAGAGAAGATGCTTCACAAGGTTTTGCATTAATAGTTCTGCATACATCTCAATGAATTTACTTTTTATTTTCATAAAAATATTTCATTTATTTCTTAGACGAACTAGACGAAGATGTGGGTATGTCCTCGGAAGGTGCTACATGGGGTGGCTGGGCATGGGATGTAGTCTCATCATTTTTACCTGTTGATTGGGATAATGATTGGTCCAGTGAACAACAGATGGCTTATTCAGGACATACAATACATCTTGGTATTTACGTGGATGATGCCACGGTAACGTTTAAGGTAAGTTTCTGTTTGTAAACTGAATTATAGATACAGGTTTCTTTTCATAAACATTACGGTTTTTATAACAAAAAATGTTTTTGTTATTCACAGACTATAGATAGTGTGAAGGAACAATTGTTTTATAAGTCACGTAAAATCAGATACAAATCATTTCTTTCGCTACGATTAACGGGTGTCGTTATAGATGCACTACTACAGGGCATTACCATGACTACCTTTCAAGTTGGATTAGGCAGTATACAGCTGTATCCAAGAGGAATGTGTAGCTGTGGATTTGCAGAAATCATAGACGGTGCCCAGGTTTAGTAATCGTCATTAAAAAAGCTAGGTTTCAATATGAATAGTTTTGAAGAAGGGAAATTATTATGTTTTAGCCACCACTGTATCTAGTTGCCGGAAAACTAGAAACAAATCATTTGAAAGATTCCTTGTTCGATGACGATGCTGTAGAAAATAAGGGTAAAAAAAGAGAATACAAGCAAGGAATTGATTATCATTTAGCTACTGTTTCTGGTAAGCTATATATTTATGTAGTATATCCTAATGTTTAAATTTATTTTACAATATAATTTCTTACATTACATTTGAAATCATTGTCCTTTATTGCATGCAAATTAACTTTTGAGCTGATAATGTACACACTGATATGACGAAATATTAATTGAGTACACGTCTTTCGAGTCACGAGCGAAAATTAACAAGTTGCAAGAATCATTATATAAATATATTTATATTTTTTCTTATTTAAATTGAACTGTTTTAGTGGAAAGTTTATTAGAAAGATGTCCAGCCCTTGTCATGGATTATGTTCATCATATTGAATTACCCGATGATATCACACCAGAAAGATTATCTGAATTGGGGTCCAACTTTGAGTATAGGTACATTACTTAATTTAGTAATTATTATCGAGTTCAGTAAAGGAGGAGGACGAATCAGTAGCATGCGATGAAAAACCATTTAAGCTATCATTGACTTTACAGTGTACTTAATCAGATATATTTATCAAATTTGCAGCAATTTTCATGAACGTCGTGTACAGAGATACGTTATTGGAGACTTAATAGTAAGACTGTGTTCAGGATTATTTCATCGAATTGAAACTATGAAAGAGGCTGCAATGAAATATGATTATAGTCCCTACATCATTCCAAAACCAGGTATAAGACCAGTGTTTCATATCACACACAAATTTGAAAAAGATGAATTTTTAATTAAACTTCTTTTATTGAACTATTCGGTATATCATTATTTTAGAACCAACGATAGATGAATTACCACCGGTAACAGTAGAAGAATACGATGCACTCCGCGAAAATATATCTATGGTGGAAATGAAAGTGATTCTAGTAAAATGTGCACTACAATTGCAAGCAAGTAACCATCGAATTACGAGTCAAATTCGACCACGTAAATTTATTGATAATCGGGTAAACAAGAAATCCCTATTCCCATATTAATGAATTATATTAAGAATGCAATTATAATGTATCTTCACTTAATCATCTATTACAGACAGCACCGTTAAGTCCAGCACTTACTGAGGATCCAGTTCTAACTTTAGAGTGGGATAAAATGAATATAAACATAGAACAACCAATGTATCCATTTAGAGTCATTGCGTGTGCATCCAAACAAACTGATATTTCTCCAGACATGTTCAATTACTGTCACAGAACTATTGATGCAGAGGTAAAGAGATTATAAAATAAGACCGATAGTAATGATTGATAAAAATAAATCTTAATTTATATAGGTGCAAGGTTTAAGGAGTCAATTACGGTTAACAAATAAGTGTCGCACGTCAATAGTCATGCCTTGTAAGGCAGAATACAGCCAGAAAAGCATTCTATACCCTCAATATTGGAGGAGTTTGGATCTTATCCATGTATCACATTCCATTCAGATCGATGCTGTAACCATAACAGGGACCAAAGCAAAACTTATTGTCGCCAGTTCGATGGTGACTTCTATTTTGAATCCCCTAGATATGACAAATCCACTGGAATGCTCTTCTCTTCTTTCTGATGCCTGTCGTGAGAATAGTAAGTAATTTTAACTCTCGAATATTAACATAATTTATATTTTGTATCCTTCATATTCTGGAAAAATACTTTATTATTTATAGATCCAATTTATCTTGAGGTATCCATTGAAAATATTAATTTCAAAAGTATGACATCTTTGGCGATAATTTGCAATATTGTAAATATTACATCTGTCAAAATCTTTGCTCTGAATGACTCGCAACAGGCCATCATACTGTCAGGACCAGAAAGTGACGATGACAGGTAATTTGCTACTGTATATTCATATCTGTATCTTTTTATAACGAGATTTGTATATTTTATAGTGAGGAAGATAGTAAACCATTATTAATGGCTATAGTGCAATTTTCAAGAGATCCTGCGAAACAGATACATCCACCAGTTATTTCATTTCAAGCTGCTCAAATAAGAGGATCATTGGATCCTCTTCTTTGTCAATGGTTACAATATCGAGTTCCTTATTATAAAATGGGTACAACACAGGCTCCACGTATAGAGAATCAGCAATCTTTAATTGAGGGTACATCCTCAGATACTGCTACTCGAAAAAAGAATTTTCCAAGTTTACACGAAAGCGTTCACAATTCATCCGATCAGGAAAGAAGGAAATCAGTTCTCACGACAGACGACTCGAAAACTGCCTCTAAACTCGAAGAATCCCAGAAGTGTATGGAAAAGAGCGATGATATTACTACTCATGAGGTAGTTATATTCCTTTTATTTCTATAAAAAAAATTTAATAGAAAGCGTAATAGTTCATAATGGAATTTGCAGAAAAAAGGAATATTGATCACTATGATCAAATTATATCCGTGGTGGCGGGGACTTGTATTAAGTGGTCACATTGGACATATAATTCTTTATATTCCAACTGAGACAATGAGTGGAATTGGTGTACATGGTATGCACGAACAGTAATTGTTAGAACTAATAGAAATGTGTTTGATACAAAAAATCACTAATATATACTGTAGGTATAGAACAGGCCAAGGATCGGGCTTTACAAGAAACACCAAATTTACAAATTTTGGTTATAAAATTGCCAGTTATTCTTGTGCATTCTGTGAATGTGCAACCAGAAATGTTGATGCCTTATTTGAAGGCGCTGCCAGTAAAGTTGCCAAAAGCTATATGGACTACGCGTGAGTGTCTATTATTAAAAGCATTTATTACGTGATATGTCATAAGTGAATAATAGCAAGTATGTAAAACTCTGTTGAATCTCTTATCTTTCCATTTGCAGAAACACCAAGCTTTCCATGGACCTTGACCATCAACGACTTTCACTGTTATACACTTCAGAAAGAAACACCAATGAATTTCATTAAAAAAGTGTCGTTAAATGCGACTATTGGCCTTACAACGAAAGCTCAAACAAATGATACATTACCTGCAACTAAAGCAACATTGGAAAATAATGTAACAGCACTTGCCTTGTGCGTTCACGTAGACACTTCGCCTATAATTATCTCAGTATCCGAAGAACAGGTATTTAATTAAAATTGTAACTAAACATTTTTTATGTTACGAATTATTGCGATAAATGGCTTTAACGTTCAGTACAAAATTTACTATTGTATAATGTAGGTGTCGTTCATGAGTAATATTGCTCTAACGGTGTTGAATATAATGCAAGTGTCACAACATTCTCACATGTCATTTGTGGAAGATACTACCACAGCTTCCACCATTTCCACATCTAAAGAAGAATCTGAGCAAGGTAAAATTAAAATTATATTATATGTAAGTGTATAACTTACAGTTTGAACATGACGTTTACTTTACATTTTCAGAACAGGATAATTTGACATTAACTGCATGGATACAATGGACAATTACAAAAGTATCTGTGAAGTTGTATGTGATGGGACAGGTTCATCAGGACAGGACAAGTTCATCTCTTAAATCAGTATTGGAATTGGAGGATATTATAACATCACTAGATTTACAACCAGTTTACTTCAAACTGAAGAATAAAATCACGACTGCTACAATTTTTCACTACACGAGGTATATTAAATATTTTTATAAAACCAATATATAAAAATGTTTCCTTTTTGTTTCTTTGCCTTTATTGTTTGATTAATATTATATATTCTCGCCAGAGCACCTCAAGCTCAAAATTGGGATCTTGGGGATTACGGAGGTTTAGTTATGTGCGGACGGGAGGATACATTAGAAAAGGGTGAAGATTCTGGTTTCTTCAGCCTAACGCTTACAAGGGCTAAATCTGGTAACGTGCATACCCGTTGGGGTGCGCATAGACAAAACAAAGCTCAGGATGTAAGAATGATAGTTATATCTGATTAAATCAATTATATATCCTCAGTATAATCTAAGTATCCAGATGACACTTTTAATTTAACAGTATGACTTCAAATCGGACTCCATACGGCACACAAACCGCTACATAAGTGAAATAGTCATTAAAATGCAAATGATGGATATCATACTACCACTGAGTATACTAGCAAAGTATATGCAACTAGTCAAACCATTTACACGTCTTATTAATCCTACAACTAAAGTTGCGATGGATGTTCAAGAAAAAACAGTTTCATCCCCGATAGTCGGCGTTACCAGTTTAAGTAACGATTCATTGCCTTTAATATATTTGGAATTTAAAGGCTTCCGCCTCATGCTACCAGCATCTACGACGGCAAGATATGGATTGCTTCATGATTTATTAATGTTTCAGGTTGTATTATATTAAGTTCTAAATGAAAAGCTTTCCTGATGTAATACCTAACTAATAATTTGTGTAATTAATTGTGAAATATAGTTGGACGGCATTGTTATTACGCCACACGCAGAAAATCCCATATGCCGAACACCACTGCGATCAGATATTTATCAGTTAGCCGCTCAGGCGAATATACTAAATGTGCCAGGATCGGCCGTTGAAGATCGACAATATCAAATAAATATTAAGGGTGTATGTGCTTATACAACAACATGGAAGAACTATCAAGTTAGCGTAACAAAGGTAGCTACAATTATCGACTGTCCTATTCTGTAACAATATTTAAAATTGTTCATTATCTCTGATTCTTACATAGACTTATTTGATGATTTTGTTTTCTGTTGTAGAGAATGTCACAATCGTACTTGTATACTATGAATGAGAATCCTGCACTAGAATGGAACAAACTTGGAAACGGAAGCAGCTTAGAACCACATTTCTCTACATTCCCTATGATCACAAGGTAAAATTGAAAAGTTGTTAAATACAAATTTAAATTAAAATAAAAATACGTTCTATATCAAAATTACAGTTAGTAATATAGAACATAATTAAATAATTATTACAATGAACAATTTCGTTATATGAACATAGGTTTGACCTTTGCCTGATAGTTGCACCAGCAACTGTATACAAACCTGACACTATTGTTTGTGGTAATGCTGTGGAAGTAAATTGCCTCACCGATATAGAAGTCACAATTAACTTAGATCAAATCAAGCTTGGATCTATCCTCTTTAACGAACTAAAAGATACCTTAATTGGATATTCAGAGGATTATGAAGTTGTTGATATACCGTCTTCACCAGTGAAAAGTTTTCAACGAATGCATAATGAATTCACGACAAACATAACAAATATTTCTCGTATGAAGCCACTTTTTGATGATGCAGACGCAGATTTTACTAAGGACAGTGGCGTGGACTTTGAAATGTCTAGCGTCAATTCCACAATCGTCGTATGTATATTTAGCAGTAATATTTTAAATCCTTTTTACATATATTGCAATGTATGACCAACAATACCGTATTTGTCTATTAATCATTTTTCTCTTTGAATGATTGTAACTCATCTTATATTTTTCACTTCAGGGCTGCAAATCCTTACCTCATGAACATTCTGCATTGCCACCGTACGAATTCTTATTTAACTGTGGTAAAGTTACGTTCGTATTGTATGAAGCACAGCAAGCTCTCCCCAACACTGAATATCTTATGGTAGGTACTATGAACTTATTTTAAAAATCTTTTATTCTAAATAATACTGATGCGTTATTTTTTAATATTATTTAGGATATTAACGAGGTCGATGAAGATGATAATAACAACATCAAACAACCATTATTATATGTAATGATCAATCAACCAAATGTTTATGTCTCTCAACAACGTTCAATGAAAAAAGTACAAGTAACTATCCATGACTCATAATAATTTATTCATGTAATAATTTTTTGTATGCTAAAACCTGTACTGTCTTGTGTACTGATACCTGTACTTTACTTTAGGTTTCTTGCTTCGATATAGCAATATCACTTGGTCACGATGATGCTCAGGAATTGACATCAATTCCCAATCCAACAGACTTCAAAATTCATCTGATTGAGACAAAGAATGGCGATCTTCACCCTGACACTGGCATTCCACCATCATTCCTTATCGTGAAATGCCAACAAAGTCATGGGAAAAGTCCAGAATTCTTTATAAATATGGAACGCCCTACAAAAATACACTGTTCTTTATCTCGACTAAATCAGATTGATTCTATAAGAAATAAGGTACATACTGTTATATTTTCATGGAAAATCAATTAGGACTATTTTATTTCGAAATTTAAACATCTGATATTTCTCCAATAGGTTTTAGCATGCTTCTCGGACGTAAATGTCGTTGTAACACCTTCAAAAGTAGCAAGTGAAGATGATGTCCTACCACAAAAGACATCAAAAAAATCCAAAAAATATAACGTGCCGAACATCAATCTGACTACAAAACAAATTGTTCTGTCTTTGATAACCGACTCGGGATCCGAAACGATGATCAGCTTTTCAGCACTTTCCGGAAATATATCTACTGCTATCAGGCCCGAAAGAATTTACGGGAATCTAGCGCTAGACTCTTTCATAATATCAGTGATATTAGACGGAAAGATTAAAGTTCTTTTAAACCCATGGTGCTGTAATATCACAGTGTACCTACTTTGGGAAGCATGGCAGGATCCTGACTCTGTCCCTCAAATACAAATTCAAGCAGATAGTGATAGTATCTATTTCGATTTTGGACCTGAACAAATAAAAATAGTTAAAACAGTTATTGATGATTGTCAAATGATATTACGTCAGTTTGTCCCACAAGCAGTGGAAAATAAAACAACTGAAATTCAAAGTGGACGAATATCTGAACAGCATTATAAAGATGATTTAAAGGCTGGAGCCTTTCAATTCATTGATGGAAATGCAGACGAACTACCATTCCCATATCAGGTATGAAAAATTTCTTAAATGCAATTACAATTACTATATTACCAATTTTAAGGTATGAATTGTTTATTTTTTACAACTTTGTTTAAATATGAATCCTTATTGAAGGTGGTATTCTTCACGCATCCTCAACAAGCTATGGCATGGAGATACCCACAGCCAAGAACTCTCACCAGATTACACGTGTCCCCAGTACCATTTAAAGTAATTGCTTCATTTCTAATTAACTTTTAAACATTACATAACTTATCCATGAACTAGAATTAAAATACTATGGCACATTTACTGTATGTAATTTATGCTTTGCAGACATCCAGTAACGAGGACGTCGCAAATACGAAAGTTCCATGTACTGTAGAGTATTGGAGCGAAAGTCACACATGTTATCAACGCTATGTTGACTTTTATTTATCCGAAACTGATAGTTACCGATTGGATTTGCCAGACAATTCACCAGGTCGAGCAGTAGCATGTGTATGGAGAGTTGTCTTAGCACCACAAGGAAATTCTTCACTTGTATCTGCACGAGCTCTTGCAGCCTGCTTAAGAATCGATTCTTACTTCAATCCTACAATAATTCCAAATCTACAAGCTGCATTGAATATCGGTGCTATTCATATAGCTTTTTACAATCACATCGATGCCTTTCTTTACAATAATCTACCTAAACCATTGCACAACTATACTCTGAACAGTATGATACCGGAAACGCAATGCTTCATGTCTTTGGAACATAAGGATGCCATAATTGTACTCCATAGATGGAATAATGGAGGTTTGATGCTCGATGTGGGTGGCACTCTGAGTATTCGTGTATTGGATTATGGACTATTAAATATGCACGAGACATTAGATCCATTAGAAGGAAAAGTAGAATTATCCATGTCAGAGAAAATGAATGTTTCAGTAACGTGCAATCCATTTTCTCTAAGAATAAGTCCTGCCATTATACATACTCTTTCTGTTTCGGCATATTTATGGGCAAGAGCGTTAAATGAAGATGATAAGAACGTTGTTATTATGACACGTTATGTTGTTGCCAATGATACTAATATTCCTATTCGATTTGGACAAACCAGTACGGATGATAATATATTGCTGCAAAGCAGACAGTGCCATTTTTACTCATGGCGGCATGTGAATAACCAAACTATTCGTGTAGCTGTTGAGGACAATGCTTGGGCATGGAGTCATCCGTTTTCTGTGAAAAAAGATGGTCTGCAAATGATTGAGTTCAGCAATGCTATCAAAGACATAACCATTTGCGTTGACGTTACTTCATTGTCCGCCACTCAGAAACTTATTACTTTCTCTGGCCAACTTATTATCTCTAATCAACTAATCGATCGATTCGAAATGAAACTGGTCAAACATGAGACGGAAACTGGTAGTAAGCCAGTACCTTTAAAAGGTGTTTTTAACATTTCGGGAAAAAGTCAGCCTCCGTCTATTGTGTTGGAAAATAATGCAAATATGGCGATTCGATTACGATTTTCTAGTTTATCCAATTTGTCATGGACAGGAGATATTCCGCTACTGCCTAATACAAAGTGGAGTCAACCTTGGCTTGTTAAAGGTAAATCTTTAATAACAGTAGCTCAACGAGAATAAGAACTGTATATGTTCATTAGGACTTGCAAATATTTTATACTGATATTGTTAATTGCTTTGCAGTTCCATTACAAGAGCGTGGACAATTTTTAAGTATTTGGGTACGAATAGTAAATCAAGTAATTCACGGAAAAACTAAGATTCTTGTAAGTGATTTGTTACTCAATTTTTTTGCTCATTTACTTTTTAGGAATGTATGATAATGATTGTTATTATAGGCTGTATTGAGTCCACTTTATATGATCCGTTCTCACTTGCCAGTCCCAGCAAAGGTTCAAATGGAAACTCCGTCCCTAAAAGTTTCACTAAGCACAACTGTTAATGGTCGTGGAGAACGGCAGCAGTTATATTGTCCAGGAACATCCGAACATTTTCATCAATTGACTTTTCAATTGGAGTACGACATTTTATTTAGACAACCATGAAAGCTGTCGTCACACTATGAAATAAATATTTTATTTTATTTACAGAAGTGGAATTTCCGCATCAAATCCATATGTGCCATTATCATATAGTTCCGTGGACCAACGTAAATTTTTTAAAAGACCTGAAAATGAAGATATTGATGCTATTCTAAAAGCATTAGATAGTCAGACTGAAGATCAACAATGGCCATTTCAGGGAGATGATGTTTATGAATGGATGCCTGCAGAACAACCGCAGACTCATGTACAGGTACATATCAATTAATAATTAATCAAAAGGTATTGATTACGTATAAAAAAAAAGACATTATATAATGCTGTCATAATAACATTTAATAAATATTACAAATTAATTTAGGTGAAATATCAGGATGCTGGTCTCGTTTCAAGTACACTGTTATTGGAGTTACAGCCATGGTGTTTTATCCTTAATTCGTTAGGATGTCATATTTCTCTTGTCTCGGAAGATATAGAACTTTGTCAAATTCCTCACTATGGAATCGTCACACCACCAAAGTTGGAAGTGAGTAATTTTTAAGGAACTTAAATAACTAGTAGTTATTTCATTTAGAGCTCATTGTATTTCATCTAAATGTGTACCAAATATTATTATTAATGTTTATTCACTTATACGTGCTGTAGTACTGTAGACTATTGTTATAACTTTTACAGAGTACTTTTCATTTGGGTGTTGGAATTGGTGATACTTATTATACCTCACAAGCACTCCAATTAGCACGACCTGATTGGAGTCAGAGCTTTTATATGCCCAGAATTGGTGGTCTTATCCCAGTTGAAGGGAACATAAAAACAACAGTGGATTGTGCTTCTAGTGTAAGTTCATAGATTTATTATAATTAAAAAAAATATCGTTATAATAAAAATTAAGCGTGTGTCTTAAATATCAATTTTTGATATAGCTTTGTATGCTGAGTATTAATTCAATTATGCATGAGGATATGAGACTGGTACGAGTAACTAGTACTCATGTTATTGGAAATATCACAAGTCAAGAGTTATGTGTTGCTACCTTAGCTGTTCATGAAACATCCGTCAACTTACGTCTACCAGCAGATCTCACTCCATACAGTGTAAATGTCCTACCATCTGAAGACCAGAGGTAAATTCTTACAACCTTCTGAATCAAATTCAATAATCTACTTTTATTTAATACTTGAGCCATTTTTATCGCTAATGTTCTTCAAGACATGACATTAAAATAAAATACTGTTTTTCAGACAAGCAACACCAATAGTGCAATGGCATACTTTATATGCTGAACATAATGCAGAACCAGTTGCCTTGTATATTTCACTGAGTTTAGGTCATCAGTGGTCTTGCCCAATCAGGGTGGACCAAGGTATGAGTCGAAGATGCATCGCGATACCTGTAAGTAAATCATTAATTTTTTAGCAACCTGCAAAGAATACTTTATTTTTAGATTAATATTATTATTCGCTATTGAAATTGCTTTGCAGAATGGTTATACGACAATGGCAGTAGTGGTGACAACTCAGGAGGATAAGGGCACTACATACATTATGGTTCACACAGATAATAATCCACAGTTATTAATTTATAATGGTTGTCCGTTTAAAATTCTACTGGGACAAGCTAATCCCAATGCAGGTAAACGTGTGTCTAAATTATATTTTTCAAAGTTGTTTATCTCATATCATATATTTTTCATACCTGTTTGTAATATGCTATATCAAAATTAAATTAATTATTTTTGACATAATTATTTTAGATGAAATAATATCTGAAACTCCACACTTCTCTTGGATTTGCGAAGTGGAAAATGGTGCAACTTGTCATTATTCTCTACCTGCAGTGGGTAGCAGATTACCTGACACTTCGGCACCAATTAATACGACAATTTTGTTGACAGCAGCTTCAAATGATGACGATGAGTCAACAGGTATGAGAGACCCTACCACTAATATATTTAACGCTATATTCTCCATCATGATTTTCAGACGACAAATCACTTACATGGTCCCGTGGGATAAATATATCATCAACATCCGTACCATCTGATCAGTATTTGCGAATACCCTCATACGGTGATGTGAAGTTGATAATGCACACTCGTTGCCACACTACCTACATAAACATTCTACCCATATCACAGGTAAATTTTACAATTTTATTCAGTATTCAAGGTATTTAATTTGCAGAAAAGCGTATATAGTACTATCATCTGTTTAAGGTGGAAATATCAGCCCGGGATATTAGAAGCAGACTACAACAAAATGATGAAAAATCTCAGAACGTGGATATAGTATATAAACGATCACTTGCTCATACAGAAAACGAGAAATCATCATCGAATATCCACGTGAGTTTATTATACCATATAAACTATAAATGACACATGTTTGTTAACTAATATTTAAAAAATGTATGCTTTATTCTATCATGAATTAACGATCGTTAATTTGTAGAGTTCGCCAAGTTCCACATCCGCAACAAGCTTTTTCTCAGCACAGGAAGAGATATCAGGAACAGAATCTTCAGCATCTTCTCAATTAAATCTAACATTGCGTCCGAGAGTTCAAAACGCCACGTCTCATGTGAATGACGATCAGCTGAAACCCATTGCAGAATCTGAAGAATCTAATTTTTTGGAAGGCTCTGTCACAGTGTACCTTCATGGTATCACAGTAGTGATAACACAAGATGTTAATGAGAATGCTCAAAAAATCGAAGTAGCGAGCTTGAATATTACTGACTTATTCGTTAACGTGGAATCGATTTCCAACCTACGCTCCCTATCTGTATACATAGGAGATTTGCAATTAGATAATCAGATGTTCGACCAAGGAGGCTTTGACTTTCCTGTCGTTTTAATAAGTCAAAATCCACGTGTAAGAAAAGAGAAATCATTCTGTCTAAGCAATCGCTTCAACAATGATATTTACCAGATCAAAGAGAACTCATTAATTGCCATTGATTATCTTTGGGAAATCGGCGGACGAACAAGTGGTACGTATACCTACATACTATATCACGATTAAATGTAACCTGTACTTGGCGCGAGACGCGACCGAGTCTCTTGATATTAATGCTGAATTAATTGATACTTTTTTTAGCTTGTAAAGAACTTCGAACAAGAGTATCACCTATCAGTGCTTACATAGAAGACACGTACATAACGCAACTTCTAGATTATGCAACATCTCTGGTACCACCTTGTTTTGTTATGCCACTGGATGGTGGAAAGAAAAATCAGTATCATACTTCTATGACTGTTCATATACCTGATTATATAATGATAGATGCTAAAATCTTAAGTACTCCATTGCGAATTCAAAGTTTTGTAATAGAACCAGTATCAATTCTATTGAGTGTTCACACTTCCGTCCGACTCTATGTCGCATTGGATCATTCGCCATTATATTTTGGTACCTTTGAAAGGAAGAATCTTTTAACTACCCCGTATCGTCTTGGAAATGCATTTATAATGCATTATTTATCAGGCGCTATATTTGGAGCTGGTGAGAATTAATATTTCTCTATAATTGTACTTATTTTTATATATTAATATTACTATATGATATGTAGGGTGGGTCGTTGGTTCCTTGGAGATTCTTGGATCGCCAGGAGGTTTAGCACAAGCATTAGGTTCTGGTCTAAGGGACTTCGTCTCCCTACCATTTCAAGGATTACTACAAGGACCTTGGGGATTTTTAGTTGGAATTACACATGGATCTGCCAGTCTTATGAAACACGTCACCGCAGGTATTAATTTGCTCGATAAGGCACGTGACGCTGGTTACAAGATTCTTAGATAAATGTATCAATTTCTATTTAGGCACAGTGAATTCCGTTACGAAGTTGGCATCTAGTGTAGCTAGGAATTTGGACAGATTAACATTGGATGAGGAACATCTTCAGCGACAAGAGGAATCTCGACGAATGCGTCCGCAGGGGATGGCGCAAGGACTTTATCAAGGAATCAGTGGACTAGGAATGAGTCTTCTTGGTAATAAATAAATACATGCTGTAGATTTTTAGAACCTATTTCATTAAACATATTTCCCTTTTCACAGTAACATACTATGTTTAGATATTAGTATTGCCTCTAAATATAGTGTGACTAATTAAAATGTTATACCAATAGCTGCCGTAGCTGGTTTAGCTCATCATCCTTTGCAACAAGTATGGTCAGGAGAAGCAACAACTAGGGGACTTGTAACAGGAGTTGGTCTTGGCTTAGTTGGAGTAGTTACAAAACCTTTAAGCGGTGCTGCTGAACTTGTCGCTCTTACTGGACAAGGATTGTTACAAGGTGCTGGATGGAATTCTCTACCATCTGTAAGTAATATTATTATGAAGATTTGAGGCAAATCTACACATAAATAGACTACAGACGTTCAGAGAGAATTTATAAATCATTGCCGTGTACTTTTACAGCCAAAACAAAGACCAGTTGTCCAATACTCTACTGGTAGCAATAACGCCTCTGTAAGATACGCTTGGCGCCTTATGCCGTTACTGTCTAATGGTAATGATAGCATCCTGCACGTAGCCAGTGCTGATCGCGTTATTCATCAAGGCAGCAATCAGGCAGTAATGTTGGTCCTGACACGACAAGCTTTACTATTAGTGGATGTCGTGGAAGATAGTGTGGAGAAGATATTCCCACTGAGTGAATTGACCAGCCTTGATCATCCATCAGAATCCACTATGCTCTGCTTATACTATCCACCTGCAGTGACTCAACCGGTTAGACCTGTTTCTCCAACAGAACACCACGAGGTACTTTGTTTTTAAATTAACTATGCTGTTAAATTAATACCTGAGTATAGTCTGTATTTACTATCAAACCTTCTATTTTCCTTTTGTTTCTTAGATGGATCAAGAGATGAGAGCGAGAGTGGAGGAGTTTGTACGAACGAGTAGTACTGGTCTAGGAAGTTTGCCAACGAATAGTGACGCACAATCTGATACATCCGAAATCGCGGCTCCACAACCGGACGACACTCTGACATTTTACGTTTCTGCTGATTTACGTAATTATTTATTATCCTTAATTAATATAGCTAAACGTCAGAATCAGACTAGCGGTTTTATAGTTCTTTAACTTCACATGATTATAGATACAAAAATCAAGGCGTATAATTGAGCTACGAAATTTACACTAATGACCTTTTACATGCAGGGTTAAATTTAAGCAAAATTTAGTCCATGAGATGTAGATATGGGGAAGGAAATTACAATGCGAAATATTTCATTTTTGAATGTTTCAATGACCTTCGTTGATTATCATTTATCATTTAAATTGAAGGATTGATCATCGTTTGTATTATTTAATTACTTTCCCAACCATTTAAATTCTACCCAGGGTAATAAAATGTTGTTATAAAAATCGACGTTTTATCGATAAATGTCATATGCAATTTTATATACTATACATAATGTTTTAAAATTCCAAATGTGATATGTCGTGGGTAGTCAAATTATACATTTACAAATTATTTTCTATGGGTGGTAAATCCAAGTTTACGTGTTTAAAAAATTTGGATAAAAAATAACTATTTTGTTTGAAATGCTTGTATGTCAGTTCTTTTAAAATTCTTATTCATCTTACCAACATGTTACTATAAGTAAACGTTTCATGAAATTTCAATACTTTTAACCGGTGTACATTTGCGCTCTACATATTTTTCGGTATTCATAATTTATATATGTAAATATCACTGTACATTAAATTAATGAATCTTGATAGATAATATTGATACGTGAGCTACACGTGTGCAAAAAGTATTATAGTAAAGCATAAAATATAAAAGAAAATATTTTATACCATTTTCGCCTAAATATTCAGTTATATAAACTATAATCCATCCATGAGTTAAATGTATATGGAATACATATTATGGATATCTTCCTATGACGGCCTATGTTAAAGTATGTCCTACAATTCACATTCTATTTGCGCATCCACTATATTATTTTAAAACACAAGAAATTTCTATAACGTGATTAATTATATTGGTATGTATTTACTATTGTACATGGAAACATGCCATTGTTTTTAGACTGAAAATATTTCTTTATCTTGAATAACATATAAATTATGAAAATTATATTATATATTTGAATTATGTAAATATGTATGGGTTGAATAATCATGTTTTGGCAAATATGCAGCAAAAATTAAAAATCGACTTATTTAAAAGTTCTTAAAGTATATTTAATTTACAAAAGTGATGTTAAGGAGAACAACAGGTTTACAATACTATTCCCCGTTATTTTTCCTACTGAGACCCTTTTTAATATTTCTTTATATAGGTGAGTACACAGTACAGTACATTTATTTATTTCATTCCTTTATTTACAATAAAATAATATTTGATTCACATTAACTGTATAACTTTTGTATATAACTAGTAAACTAATCTTTATCAAATTGTATCAGTATTATTGATGTATACTATATATATTTATTATCAATATACAGTCATCCTGTGTGCATAAAAGAAAGAATGTTATTAATCGTTACCTAGAAAAGTTTCACCATCCTTTGAAGTAAACATGATATAAATTTTTTTACTTAATTCTGGACCAATTCTTCGAACCGTTGTAAGCGGCCCTACTGCTCTTCTTATCTATTGAAATAATAACCATAATTATATTAAATTATGTCTTTTCTGGACGAACACATAATAGCAAAACTTTCAAAGAATTAAAGAGTACAAACAATTAAGTGATTCACGAAACTTTTAATATTTAATTTTTATTTGAGTTATTTAAAATTTGACAATAGACTTACAGGAATATCTTTTAATAATATTTCACCTTCCTCTGGCGTGCAATTCATATAAGCCTGTAAAAAAAAGGAATGAGGATTTTTGTTAAAGTATATCATGTATATAATATTCTACTGTATTGACATAACAATAAAATTTTTTGCATCTTACTTCTAGAAGCTGCATAGGACTGGAGTATGCAGAACAAATGGCATCAGCTGTTTCCAAACTGGACAGATTAAATTGACATAGTTGTTGTTGCCAAAGTCTTTTTAAACCATTACCATCCTTATCAACTTTAATTGTATCCCTGTTATCACCAGCAACATACCAATCAACCTTTTCTTCTAATGCTTGTCTCTTTTCTAATTTGTATGGAATTTCTGCTATTGCTTTTGTGTACTGATAAATCATTAAACTCAAGTCTTGGGAAGTTTCTATTAATCTACTGTTGATCTTAGCTGTTATTTGAATTTCTGTTAAGCACATTTCAAGATCTCGCCTAGATATTCTCGGAAAATCCCCAAATTTCTTGGTACTTTTATTTTTTCTATGTGAATTATTACTCACAACTGCATCTTTCACAGCAGCTCGTTTCAAATTTTTATGATACTTAAAGTATTCTTCTATTCCAAATACAACTAATGTTATCTTTTTCGGATGAAGTAACTCTTTAATATTTACAACAGCAGCACAAAAAGTATTACATGCAATTTTGTTAACTGTATCATCCCAATTCCAAATAACAATAACATGTTCTTCATCTTGCGTATTCATTCTCATACAAACTGTATTACTTTTATCTACATAATATTTCTCTACATTTCTCGTCCATCTTATACTTTGAGGAAGCAATTGGGACTTTGTATCATGAGTTAAATCAGCATTTTCTAGAGTAGCAATAATTTCTGCATAGAACTCAAAATTGGCTAGACTCTCATCTATAATAACTTTCATAAATTTTATACACTCTCCAGGCTGAATATTCTTCATATTTCTAGCAGTTACAAGTTTCTGAGCTTTTATTTTGGCTGCATCTTCAAGTTTCTGAAGTTTTTCTGCTTTGAGTTTTTCTCTCCCATCGTTACTTGTTTTCATTGGTTTTTGAGCCTTACAATATTTTTCATTAGTATCAGAGGATCTGTCTTGGCTTTCGTAAGAAGAACTGCTTGCTGTACGAGACTCAGAAATCAAAGAGGTAGGTGGATGCAAATATTTCTTGGCCAGTACATCTTCAAGATTGTAGTTACTACCAGAAGTGCACTTACTTAATCGTATGTCGTCAGAACTATTCTCAAGTAACTTATAACTTCTTTCGCTTGCCAAATTGCTAGAACCAGAAGAATGAAATGCTGAATCGGAGGAATATTCCTTTTGTTTATTTGTTTTATCATTTTTATCAGACATATAATCAAAGGCAACTTCAGGAAATTCTTTCTCATCCCACAAATGACTCTTAGGAAAAACGCTCAAAACATCATTCTGTTGTAACAGCTCTTCTTTTCCAATTGTCGAAACAGAATCATCTGAATCACTCAAAACAATAACTTCACTCATGATTTTCAAACTGACCACCACCATCACTACTTAGAGATGCTGTCCAATGCTGTCAGTTGCAACAGCGAACCTGCAATCACTTGCAATTGCAAGAAGCAACAGTTGGCCAGGCTTAACACGCTATAGCTATTGGTCAATTGGAAATTGTGTGTAACCAATAACATTCTTGTTTTTACCCATTGCAACTACAATTGACCACCAATCAAATTCTTCGCTTATATCCTGTTACTGAACTTATATAAAATTACTAAACAGAAACATTAAAAGTTAATGTGCACTACTAAAATGTTCCAACATATTCAATGACACAATAATTAATATATTATTAATCAATCCATTAAAATAATTAATATCTTTATACTTCTTCTTTGATATAAAACAACATCCTTTGCTGAATGTGAATTGGTCTTCGGGCGTAAACCGGCGATCCTTCTGAAACCCCTCTTTCGATCTCTAGCGGAAACAATGACGTCATGAATGAAAGGTGTGCGATAAATCGAGACGGCATCAATTCTGTGCTCAGAACGATTGTAAGATTATTGTTGGGATAGGCGAACAAATAATTTGGTCTAAGTGTCAAACTCGCTCTGGATAAAGCTGCTACGAGGTGTCTGACATTTCATGAAGGTAAGTGATATAATGATTAGAAACAAAATCATTGGAATATTTATGTACCTGTGGAAGAGGGTAGGCATTTTTGGATGTGTCAATTCAAGTAACGCCTCTAGCCACTTATGTTTCATCGACGCCAAGCTTTTTATATTCTACTTTTATTTTATGCAACTTTTAAGCATTCTCTGCTATAACTTCATTCTTTGACTGATGATTCATACTGAAAGAATTCTTATTTGTCGATGACGAATCATAGCTTCTGATCGTCCCTATGTTAACCTGATTGTGTCACGAATAAGAAATATGAGCTTTTATATAAATTTGAAAAAAGATTCAGTATTTTATTATGGAAGAAACAAACCTTTTATGAATGTTATCCATATTTCTATTTACAAACTACTGTAGTTCTTTAATTATTATGATTGGTTGTATAGCTCATACTTTTGTGTTTCTCATTCTTTTGTGTCAAACACAATAGTAATTTGCTGAAATAATAAATACGTATAAGTTCAATGCACTTAGCAGTGCTATGGTGAAGAATTTGATCTTGTTCACCAAGACTGATAGTGTTTATTGTTTAAACTAAATTTCCATTTTTTTTAAACTTCCAGAATATCGTTCAGTAACATAATTTAATATGTCAGACCATTTTGGGCCAATAACTCTAAAATGGGATCCCAAAAATCTGGAGATCCGTACAATGTCAGTAGAGAAGACCTTAGAACCATTGGTTCTCCAAGTAACCACATTGGTCAATACAAAAGGTCCAAGCAAAAAGAAAAAGGGTAAATCTAAAAGGGCTAGTGCTCTAGTCGGTACAGTAGAAAAAGCCACAGCTAATTTTATTGAAAAAGGAGAACAAATAGCTTATGAGAATCCTGACATAACTGCCGAAATGCTTAGCGCTGTTGAGGAAGTAAGAAAAACAGGCGCTGCAATGAGCATCGCAGCTCGGTATGTTTTAATAATATCTTCAATACATCATAAATCAAACTATCAAAATATATTCTCCAATTTAATTTACAAATATTATTTCTTTAATAGAGAATTTTCAGAGGATCCTTGCTCCTCCTTAAAACGTGGTAATATGGTACGTGCTGCAAGGAATTTATTATCAGCAGTAACACGATTGCTGATATTGGCTGATATGGTTGATGTACATTTGCTCCTAAAGTCCCTTCATGTTGTTGAAGATGACTTAGAGAAGCTAAAAAATGCATCATCGCAAGGAGAGCTCTTAGAAAACATTAAGCAGTTTGGTAGAAATGCATCAGAACTGATGAATCAAGCTGCAAAGCGCCAGCAAGAACTAAAAGATCCCCAGCTCCGTGACGATTTGGCAGCAGCCAGAGCCGTTCTTAAAAAGCACTCGACAATGCTTCTAACAGCATCCAAAGTTTATGTGCGACATCCTGAACTAGCTGCAGCTAAAGCGAATCGAGATTATGTTCTAAAGCAAGTTTGTGAAGCCGTCAATACTATCAACGACGTAGCCCAGGGTAAAACTCCCTCGGACGGTCAACATCCTTATGATGGACCTGGTGAATTGGCTGCTGCCCTGGATGACTTTGACGAGAGGATGGTTATGTCACCCCTTGCTTATAACGAAGTTAGGACTCGGCCAAGTCTTGAAGAACGTCTTGAGAGTATTATTAGCGGTGCGGCACTTATGGCTGATTCTTCGTGCACTCGGGACGAACGCAGGGAACGTATCGTTGCCGAATGTAATGCTGTGAGACAAGCGCTACAGGATCTGCTCAGCGAATACATGAACAATGTAAGTGCAATAAATATTATCCTTCTTATAACAAAATTATACGTTAAACATCAATCATTTGTTTCATTATGAAAGATGCATTTATCAACTGATAAAAAAAAATATCAATCATATGTTAATGTTTATGTGATCGTCTATCTTGCTTTACAAGCAAAAACAAATTAATTATGTGATCAAGCATTTCTTTCTTCAAATCATAGGAAAAAAAATATCCTGAGTTTTGTGTCATCATCGTAGTATACATAGTAGACAATTATCTTAATTATGAAGAAACCAAAAGATTGTTTAATTTTATTTTACAAGTAGCCTATAGCTAATACAAATACAGTTATGGTCAACGTAATTATCATAGCTACATAAATGTTTGTGGTACATTCATTATATTCATTTGTTTTTTTTGGCGATGGCAGTTACAGCTCGCTCGGGGTGGGAAAAGGGTAAATATTCAAGATCACCCTATGTGTTTCCTGCATTTATGTTTGATATATTATTTGTTCATTAGAATTTATTCATCACCGCTCTCTGAGTGTTCATACCTGCTCACACATGCTCACTATTACTATATTCACCACTAAATCATTTACGAGATCGAAATACACATTCAGCTAGAATTGGCACTAATCAGTATGTTTTTATGACGTGTGTACGCTCTCACCAATGCTTCACTTGATTTTTTACACACTTAACGAACTTCCACTACTTCCACCTTACTTTAAAATACTGTAACTCCCTATGAATGAATACAGACACTCAATTTTCATAATTAGTCAAGCAGGACACATGAAAGGCTTTAGTTACATCCATTCTGTCTCCATACAATTACATAAAACAGACTAGATCAGTTATGATTGTTATTGCTATCTCATTTTTATTATTATTATTTTGCACCGGTATAGAACAAAATCGTTTTTCCACGACGATTATAGGATCCTATCGATTATTATTCTATTCCAAAATCATGTTAAACTATTATTCCTGAAACACTATTAATACTAATTCAAATCAAATGCTTATTTTGAAACTAATGACGAACAAGAAATAATTGGCTACCTGTTTATGTGTCCGAAACAAATAATATTTTCAGAAATTCAACATTCCTTTAGAAATGTGATAATTAATGATTTGCAGCAGCGACTCGGTCTACCATGCTTTTACAAATGTTTGCTCTCACATAAATGTAATTAATATTGCAGAATGATTTGTTTGTGTGATATATGAATACTTTAAATACCAGACATAAAAAGAAGAGAAGTCGGTGTTACATGTTTTCAATATGTATCCCTATTTTCACTACTGTATTGTTAAAATTATTCAAATTTTGACAGATGGGTGTCAAGGAGCAGTCGGAGGGCTTAGAACGAGCAATAGACCACATGTGCAGGAAGACTCGCGATTTGCGTAGACAGTTGCGTAAAGCTGTGGTCGATCATGTATCAGACAGCTTTTTGGAGACGAGTGTACCTCTTCTGGTCCTTATTGAAGCTGCGCGTAATGGCAGAGACAAGGAAGTCGAGGAATATGCATTAGTCTTCACAGAACATGCAAACAAATTGGTTGAGGTAAGCTTCCAACTCAAAGTTTTTAGCATCGAATGTATCTCAATTTCGCATACTTTTAATTTCTTTAAATTGTATTTAAACAAGCTGCATATGCTGCATGAAACTCCGACACCTAACTGAACGAACATAGTATTATCGAAACTAGTTGTGTGGATCAACCCAGAGCAGTAACTCTATATTAAAAACATTTGCTTGTTTGCATTAGGTTGCAAATTTAGTCTGCAGCATGTCAGGGAACGAGGACGGAGTGAAAATGGTGCGTTACGCAGCAGCTCAAATTGAGAATCTTTGCCCGCAAGTTATAAACGCTGCCCGTGTATTGGCTGCACGTCCCCGCTCCAAGGTAGCCCTTGACAACATGGAAGTATTCCGCCAAGCATGGGAAAACCAAGTACGTGTCCTAACCGAAGCCGTCGACGACATCACAACCATCGATGACTTCCTGGCTGTCTCCGAGAATCATATCCTCGAGGACGTGAACAAATGCGTTCTTGCTTTGCAAGAAGGTGACGCAGATACGTTGGACAGAACAGCTGGAGCCATAAGAGGTCGCTCTGCCCGGGTATGCAACGTTGTCCAAGCTGAAATGGACAATTACGAACCGTGTATATACACGAAGAGAGTCTTGGAAGCGGTGAAGGTCCTCAGGGAGCAAGTAATGCCAAAGTTTGCACAGAGAGTGGAGGTTGCCGTAGATGCTTTGGGCAGTAATCCGGCAAAGGATGTGGATGAGAACGATTTCATCGATGCTTCTAGACTAGTTTATGACGGCGTTCGCGAAATTAGACGCGCAGTACTCATGAACCGAGTAAGTACTATTACTGGAGACCAATTTTTATTCAACCTACTATGTTTCACACTCTTTCCTTGTATCCATTTCATTCTGAGCTCTAATCATAACCTTCTATCAATCATTACAGGCGGACGAAGATCTAGATCCGGAAGACGTTGAACTGGACGAACATTACACCCTAGAGACTCGCAGTAAATCTAGTGCTCAGACCGGCGAGCATGGTGTAGATGAATATCCAGAGATCAGTGGAATCACAACGGCTCGTGAAGCCATGCGAAAGATGCCAGAGGAAGACAAACAGAAGATTCTTCAGCAAGTCGAATTCTTCAAGAGTGAAAAGTTAAAGTTCGATCGCGAAGTGGCTAAGTGGGATGATGCAGGAAACGATATTATTGTACTCGCTAAACACATGTGTATGATCATGATGGAGATGACGGATTTCACTCGTGGTCGCGGACCACTTAAAACAACTATGGACGTTATCAATGCTGCTAAGAAAATTTCTGAAGCTGGCACTAAGCTCGATAAGCTCACTAGGCAAATTGCTGATCAATGCCCAGAAAGTTCAACCAAAAAGGATCTACTGGCGTATTTACAACGTATTGCACTCTACTGTCATCAGATGAATATCACAAGTAAAGTCAAGGCTGACGTACAAAATATCAGTGGTGAACTTATTGTATCCGGTTTGGACAGTGCCACATCCCTTATCCAAGCTGCTAAGAATTTGATGAATGCTGTGGTACTTACCGTTAAAGCATCCTACGTGGCGTCCACCAAATATCCACGACAATCCACAGTTACGGTGAGTCTTGCAAGATTTATTATTTATATAAAACATCCAATTTTACATAAACACGAATTGCGCCGTTCAATATTTAAGCTAAATATATGGTATTTTTAAACAACGATATTAAACAAATATAGCGCTTTAGGTACCCTCATACATTGGTATCTTTTTAGTCAGCAGAATACAAATAGTTGTAAGTTCTGTGATCAAATACAATATTAGTCAAGTGACAACGAACAAATATTTTAAAAAAGGAGGATTGCAGATACTATATAAGAGTGTAGGAGTTCTGCGATGAAAGTAATGCAAATGTTGGAACATTGAAAAGTTTTTTGCTAGGAAAGAGATTTAAAATCTGGCCTTAAATTTTTTGTAGACAATTGAAGACAATGGAAGTGAGATACGCTGGCCACAAGAGCCGTACCTGCTCTACCTACCCGTATCCCACAGCCTATCTATTCTCTACTCCGTTACACTGGTATACACAGAAATAATCACAAGTTTTAGGGCTGTCTTCATATTTGCGCTAGTAATTTCTTTAGCGATATATAAACAGCTAAGGCATTTAGTTTCATAGCTTAATCCGTTTAAAACTATCCCTACAGTAACAGTTGCATTCACCAATCACACAAAATGAATTTCGTCCAAGCACAATCTGAAAGAAAAAACATTGCTATTATTTTACAATAATGGGAACATTAATTTCATTTTCCAAGCAATAAATTAAATATCTAAATGCCTTCTAATATATTGCTATACAGGGTAGTCCTGATACAAATAACCACTTCCTCCGGTACATAAGACACCGTAATTACTTTCCATTAGACTATTTTGGTATAGTAAATAATACCATTAGTATTACTTACCGTGTAAAATTGCTGATAAAAGCTTTATTTGTTGTTTACTAACTGTTTTGGATGACACAGTATGTAAGTATAATACCATATTAATATTATATCAGTAGATTGTGTGTACCAATAGCCTGTACAGTAGCTTTAATGCAATTACAGTTTTACATCTGTATTAAAACTACGTACCGTTCATGCCCCAATATTTCTCAATCTTTCAACAATGCTGAATTCGCATATGAGCAACATTATTTCGTCACTAACCATTGAAATAGAAATATAGGAAATCTGCTGGATATAATATCTTCGCAGCAAATGTAACCTCCTCTCTGCATAGATCAGTCGGGGCAGTATTTATATTTTCCATGTGCATTTAAAGATCAAAAAGTACCGTGAACATACATTTACTAATGACAACTTAATGTTTTTGTTAAGCAGTCTCCTATTGTCGTATGGAAGATGAAAGCACCGGAAAAGAAGCCGCTAGTACGTCCTGAGCGACCAGAAGAAGTCAGGGCAAAAGTACGCAAAGGATCGCAGAAGAAAGTGCAGAATCCAATTCATGCTCTGTCCGAGTTTCAAAGTCCGACGGAAAGCGTGTAAGATTTTATTTACGGGTGACTAATTAAGAAAATTACTAGCATTACCAAGAGATAGGCATGCAGAATGTTCTATCTTCTACGAATCATAGTGTTAGCTACTAATCAAGGCATTGTCGTCTGTATATCCGGTGTATACGATATGCCGGAATAAAAATGTGAGAAGAGTATATAACGACGAGGACCACTACTTCCTTATAAACTATAATAATCGTTTTATGCGATTTGAATCATATTAGCACATGCCTTTTGTAAATTCCCAGGGGGCCTTTAATGCGAGAAAGAAAAGCTAAAGAAAAAAAATTAGTAAGGTACAACGGCATTCGTGCCGTTCGCTGCAATCTATTTACTCTCGGAACTGAAAGTAAACGTTATTTGCATAACCTATGCTGCTCGAAAATAGGACACTCTGCATATTTAGAATGTCACAGTTAAGATGAAATTTTTTAAATGCGTGTCAATGGTAAACTAATGTCAGTCCGTCGATTTACATGGATGCACGATAACGACCCAAGTATTACCGTATTGAGGTAAAATAAGAATATACTGGACGTACGTTTAATACAATAGTTATCGACGTGATGCTAATTCACTAGCTTTAAACGACACGATCAATCTTATTTTCTTTTCTTTCAACAATGAATTGAGCTTTTATGTATTTTTCCTTATGACAAGTTCTAAAGTAATCGTAATCATTCTCGTATTACGTTTATTATAATAATCTTGATATACAATAGACGTTTCGGAGTTCTAATGAGGGGAAACCTTATATATTCGCTGCTTCTAAACTTGCGATTTTGAATTTGACATGGACAAATTTAAGATACTAAACTACCAAAAGCAGCTGAAAAATCAGAGAACCGATTAACAAATTATTAAAATTTCACGTGTTGCTTTGTTAACGTTAACTATGTTACATCATTCGACATTTTTATGTCAAGAGGCAACAGTTCCTTACTGTACATTTTCTCTCAAGGTATTCCTTTCGCTATTGTAACGCCCATGCTCAAGGATGCTGCAGTTAGTTCTTTCTCTAAAACTGCCATCTATTTCTATTTCCCAACGCCCAAGCGTGTCGCAAACAAATTTGTATCAATTTCTTTCAATGATACCCATTTCAGACAATAATACAGTGGTACGTTACAGATACAATAATAGATTACATTTTTCTTCGCTGTTATAACACTGGGTTGTAATCAATATTGACATAGATAACGAATAGAAGGATCCATATAATCTTCATTCGTTTATCAATATCAATTGTCTTGTTTAATTATTCGCTCCTTAAGTATTATCATCAGTGCTACCGATGCAGCCCAATTTTTTTTTCACTCGCAGTAACTTTCTAGGAAGATGCGTCACGTTATCTTCTTCTCTTATTCCGATTTTTTTCTTCTAGACAAATATATCTTTTTACACGTTGCATGCGACGACGCTTTTAAGTGTGAACTGAATGATGAGAAAAATATAGGCTCAAATACGTTTCCATTGCATATAAGCAGTACAGTGATACTTTTTTGATACGTATTTAAAAACAATTACCAAGCATTCTCTGAGCATCGCTTATTATTATTAATGTTATTATTGCGTTCTTCGATTTCCACTTCTCATACGCATTGCGAGTCGAGAATTGTGAAACACGATGTTCGCACTTGAAACACTGGATACGTCGTTGCGTTGTATAATAAGCGTATAAAGTAATATTACTTCAACAGCAGTGACAGCACGTAATAAACATGAAACTTTAAGTTATGCAGCATTGCATCCTAATCAAGAGACTGCTGATCAAAGTATTTAATGTAATTGTATATAAGTGAATATAATTTTATATTTATGGGTGAAGAATTATTTACAAAGTCTTTTATATTATATAGAGAAACATAACATTCTTCTCAAGAATACTTGTACCGACCTTTTGCTCGCTCAACATCAGGAGATCTCCTAAAGAGTTCTATGATTCGATAGCAGAGATATACAAATATTTTCGTATAATCTCTAGCCAAACTATGTTCTAACTTTTGTACATTTTAAGTCAATTCTTTTCCATTTTTTCTTTATATTATTCAAACGATGTGTATTAGGCTTGATTTAAAAATGAAGATAATCTATGTAACAGGAATTTCAAAGTTGTCTAACGATTTTCATGCAAGAATTGTGCTCAAAATTAAGTCCACACGTTTTCCTCCTCTATAGAGGATAAAAGATATACGGTGGACTTTTGAACTTTTTGAATATACTGTGCACATTTCCATTGATATAGGACAATTGTCCAGGGCAATACAGACACTGTATGATATGTAGAATTGTATTTTAAAAAAATGTTTGTATGAAATTTAAAAACAAAAGGAGAGTATTAGAATTAATACATAATTGACGGTTGTCAACATACTAGTATTATTGCTCACTGTGTAAAAATTGCGAGATTTTACAAACAAACAAAAAAATAACTTTCTAAAGCGTCTCCTAACTCAAAGCGTATCACCGCTCGTTCGAGTATAACAATCACGAAGCAAAATAGAATGATTTTTCTTGTTCAAGTACTTAATCATTCGTTTATACTTGTATGGTCATTGCGAAAAAAATGATTGTGTACAGACGACGTGTTATAAATGTTCATCAAATTTACGTCGTCGTTCAATTAATTCGTACATAAAATACTTTTCATAATACAAAATCTACCAATTAACCTCCTACCTGGATGTCACAGATTTGTAATTTCTTTTATATTGAATTTCATCAATGACACTTCTCTATCACATATCATTGATTTTTTGTCCTGTGAAAATGACCAACAAACCTTACCGTTGATACAATCTAATAAAAGTCTTTTTGAAATATCTTTAACAGTGTGTTTAGGCAATAATGTTAAACGATATCATTTTTCAAGTCGCAAATATGAATTTGTAAAATGTAAGGAATGAGATCCTTAAAGACACGGCGACAAGGTGTGTAAAACCAATTTTTGTGAAGAAATAAAAATTACAATGTAACTTAACGATTGTATCATGGCTCTCATTCCATTTTAGACGAATATTTAAAGCAGCTGAGAATTTTTTGAATCTAAAGAGTTCATGTAAACTTTGATCATTAATTTCATGTACAGTGTATTTCAAAGCAAGATTATTCCGTAATATTTAAACTGTTCCTTTTCTGTAATCGTTGACGATGCACTCAACATTAAATGAAAAAGTTTTCGCGCAGTCAGTGTATAAGCATAGAAAGCACACTGCGACCAAATAATTCTACGCTATACACAATTAAACTGTATACAGGTACATCGTGCAAATGTTTTGAAATACATTGGTACTAATTTATCGTTAAATATAATAGGTCAAATAATAATAACATATGGAAGATCACAGTACGTACACGTAATAGCTTATCGTAGAAATAAGTAGTCGTTGATATGCTGCCAAATATAAGGTGATGCTTTCCTGATAATAACAAAAAAATTAGATGTATACATATATATTATTTTTTCGGTAGTTTTTGAACATTCGAAACAATTAAGTACATACGCTGGTGTCGACATGAAAAAAAAAGGAAAGAAAAAAAGAATACTTCTTCCACATTTGTACCTTTCTACATGCTTAATTTTTGGACTTTGATAAGAGGCGATTATTTATTGTTACGTTTAATTCACGAGGGAAACAGTAATTATAGTTCTTGCGCTTATAGGTCGAATGTGTATCGAATTAAACATGAAAACAATATATTAAGCTCGTATAACATTTTAGTTATTGTAGAAACCTGCTGTAAACTATACTATGTATTCACGAATGGGTCAAACAATAAACTTTTACATATACTCACTGTGTAAATGTAAAAGTTATCCGCACCCTCCATTTTTTGTTCCAAAACAATTTTATCTTCACAGATAATCAGAGAAGGAAAAGTGTCAAAGGGATATAGTGAAGATAAAAGGAATATGATATACACAGCAATTACGTTTTAGGTCTATTTTAATACGTACATTCTGTAATATATGTATGTTCATGCCACAGGTTAAATGTTATGTAAAAGAAAATCCGAAAAAAAAAGAAGTGAAAAAAATCACAAATGCCAAAACTTACGGACGAAGACAAAATGTGTGTTATAATAGTTGATAACTGTATAAAATAACATTATCTACTCTAAGGCAACGTTCCTTTTTTTTTACCATTGGTGTAATCGCTTCAACTTATAGTCGAAATATTTTTTACGTCAGAAACAACCACACGTAGAATCCCATACGCCGCTGCTTTTTTAAAAACGTTGCGACATTCACCATTTAAGTTCGAGTATTTTTTTTAATTTAATTTTGTGAGTTTTGTACTTTTTTTTCGTTTTGTTTGTTCAATCAAAAACCAGTTGAAAACGTCTGAAACGCACAAATTCACAAGTGGCAAATAGTTAAATAAGGGAAAGGCCCAGTAACACGTTAATTTACGTGACACCTTTCAAAGATGTTCCTACAGACTTATGTAGAAAGAAAAAGAAAATGTTTCCTACTGGTGACTTCGTGCGTATTAGTCTTTAGTCTATTCAATTCGTTTTTTGCCCCGTCCAAATGTCACAATCAAAATCACGACCGAATCGAGATCTTAAATGTGAGACTTGGACAGCGACACTAAAGTCTAATATATAAGCGTTTACATCATAATCGTTCGTTTATCAATACGGTAATTTACAATCGAAATTCATTACTGATGAAGATTAAAAATGTCAACAGTAGACATGTGGCCATAATTATTATACATGTTTTTTTTTTCTTCACATTGATACACTACATTATTTAGTTTACGATTATCGCGTGGTGTACGGAAATCTCGATGCAGTCTGTCAATTCAATCATTTGCATGATCAACAAGCGAATTCACGTGGGATTAGCGGCATTATATTTTATATTACAAATGGATATCACTCGCCTCTTCATACATAGTAAAAAGCCAGAAAAAACCGTGGGCCTGTAAAATTGAGAATCCAGTAAACCGGAAAGCAACATTTTCTGCATAATAAAATGAAGAATTTTTATATATTGTAAGTAACGCTATATTCCATATACATATTTTTTCTGTTTTTTTTTTTCTCTCTTTCTTCGATCGCAGTCCCACGTTCATGCTCATCCTAGGTCATGATGAAAACACTTCATGCCACGTGAAGGGAGACCGAATGAAATTATGAGTACAGTAAATAAAAGTAGCGCGACTTTATTCTACATTGAATAATGATCGCAAGACATGATGCAAACAATGATCTTTTGTCATTAGGAACAATTTGCGGAAGAAACAACTCTATCATTGTAAATACGTACATTAATAGGTAATAATTCTTTAAAGCCTAGGAAATAAATCTTTATACAATGATTACGTGGATGGCAACGTGTCTTGATCACCACCTTTCTATCTTGAATCGCAAAAATTGCATTTTTCAAATATTTATAAATTAACTGAGACAATAGATCGACATGAAATATCAAAAACTAAATATAATAATGGAAGACTATTTATACAAAAAAAAATTAAAATTAATCTTGAACGACATTATCACTTCAAGTATGGGTACCAAAATACGTACCATAAAGAATTTGCTTTTCATATTGCTAAGTGATGTGCATAGTTGATTATTAATGATGATTACGTTTGCCGAAAAAAACGACTTATTGCGATTCAAGAAAAAACTGAAACGTGAACTCACCATTTACACTGTGTTTCATGATTCGATAATATTTAATATTTGATGGCCTACAACCTATAAAATTTCGAAGTGGAATTTTTATAGAAATTTTTCTAGAAAGTAAGTAAGCAATGTCCTAACCCTTATTGTTACCAAGGAGAGTTGCTGCCAAGAGAGTCCCTCGTCACAGACTTTCAATAGAAATCTCCAAAAGCCTACATAAGAGAATGTACTAACAGAGAGCCTAGAATCCGTATACATAAAATACTCTCTTCTCTTGGCCATAGTAGCTCGTTGGAAATTAATTTTGATCGAAGTTGAAATTATTAAGAGTCCATACCGACTCGAGATTTTCAAAACCGTCCACACCGTTATTCGATATTGTTTTCAATATTTAAAAAAATTTTTTTTTCTTATACGAATTAAATCGTAATTTTTACAATTTTCGATTATTTAATCGTAGACATGAGATGATACTTCGCGTCGTACAGTTACGTGTCCATTGTGTGGTGTTACATGTTACGTTAGACGGAGGAGCTGTTAGATAAATGAGAAAAACCGTTATGCTTTGACGATACTATATGCACATTTCGTTTTTCTGTGTGCATAATAAAATAATTATCATTGCACTAGACTCGTTGCAAAAGTGAGCGCACTTACAATTCGACTAGGTTTCTTTTTTGTTTTATAGCGAGGTTCAAGAACTTGATAGAAACTGTTTAAATAAATGGTACATTAGCAACTGCGTCGAGTCTTCCTCTAAGTACATTGGCAAAAGTAGTAAACGCGTTCGCGCAACATTAATATACAAATATTTACCTTTTGCAACATCCAATAAATTTTAATGGAATCATGCAAAACGAAAATTTGTGTTAAAAAAATGACGTAAATAAGAAACATATAGTTCTCTGGAAATTTACTAGGGTTCCCACATATCAGCTATCCAATTTATCCCTTTACCTATTACCAGCAGTATTACTTTTTTGTTGTTTTCACTACTAACTGTGTGTCGAAAATCATGTTTGTAAGTAATGCCAATGATTACACATTTTGCCGGAATTCATTATGAAATAGTATAAACACGAACGTAGAGATTATTATAATTTAATTTTTGCCATCTATACGTGTGCGATATCAGTCGCCCGTTGACTTACTGAACAAATTAATAGACGGATATCAATTTTCTTGATGATTTTGTTGTAATGGGTTCTCTCCTATTAAAACATGAACAACACACGCTTTTACTTAATATTACATAAATTGATGTCATTAATTTCGGATAATGTGTAACCGTGTCGCTTTCATATCGATGATTACGCACTCATTCGTCTATTTGTACATACGGTCGCTGGCATGTATCTAACGTTTTCCAGTCTAGACACCTGATAGACTGTAGCTGATGGACTCCAGGCATCTCTGCAGCCCATTTGTGGCTTTTATCCGTTATAAGGGAGACGAAACTCTTCTACGACGACTCAGCAGCAACCTCAGGCGGCGTACTTACTGCTGTCGTTGGCGGTTTAAATGAAGGTACAAATTCTGCCGCATTTGGATTCAGTGTACTCTAAAAACGAATGACATATTCGGACATTTAAAGTCAACGTACGGAAGATTCCTTGAAGTGATCCTGTTTCCAAATTTTCTGACAGAATTATAAACCAGTGGCGAATTGAAAAGATTGTCCTGAAATTATTACCTGTTTGGCAAGGTCATCATGTACTCGTAGGCCACCCAGTTGCTGGCAGAGATCAACGCCATTATTGTCAGGAGTACTGGTAGCAGTGGACCAAGCCGTTGATGTTTGATTTCTCTGGTGTTGCCTTTCTTCCTCTAACATTGCTTCCAGGCATTCCTCCATCAGCTCCTCCTCCTCGAGCTGTTGGAGTACCTATACAAATTGTGTATTGCATTGTACAAATGATTGTTTCATTAAATTTGATATCAGATGCTGTTAAAAGGTACCTCTTTATCAAACTCCTCCTCGTTTTCCATCCACATGTACTCTGAAAAGTCGCCATCTGCTACCTGAGCATCAGCTTCTTCGTCGATGTTATCCAGATATGGAATTATGCCACTCCCATGTCCATAATACCCATTCCCTGAGCCGCTGTTTGGGATCTTCATTTTCATACCAGATTTATATTCAACACTAAAACACATTTTAGATACCCAAAATGATCTCAGCAAACTTTTCTCAATTTTTTCTTCTCCACACACTGTACAAGTCTCACAGAATACAAACTCTGTCACAGGTAATTTTTTAGATTGCTGGAACAAAGTAGTATCTTGAAACCAATGTTACCAACAAAATTTGTGTTTATCCACATATACAATGAAAAACATTCATTTGGTTAATACTTTATAAATTGAATTTCCAAATTATATGGAAAAAATAAAATTCAGAGAATTATCATTACAGAGAATGAAGTTAGTAATAAAGTTTCAGATATATGTAAGTTTAAATAGTCTTCAAATTTATTAAATTCAATTTGGAGGAGAAATCTAATGTCCAACAGCACCACACTGAATACTATTGAGCACAAATAGGAACAGTGTTAAAATCGCTGTGGAAGCGGCCTTGCCGAGTCCGTTTTAGCTACAAAAAAACCACTGATAATCACATTCTGTTGGTATACAGAAAACGTACATCCAGTAATGTCAAGCACTGAAATTCAAAACTATACAGACAATAAAAGAAATGAAAAGGAAATTCAAGACACTTAAGAAGTCAAACAAGAATATTTGAATCCGCAAAATTTAAGAAAAGGGAGTCGACTGGAATGAATAGGGAAAATACGTTCGGTACTGTGTGGCAACATTAGAAACCGTCGACAAGAAGAGGGGCGGCCGTCTATTTGTATGCGAGGGAACATACAAGGCAACCTACAAGATAGAATGGAAACACAGAACTGACGGTCAAGTCCTCGATCAAATCAAGAATGCTGAAAGGTTGCCGACGAAATACAACCTTGGGCCTCTCGAATCGCCTTGAAAGAAGCAGCAAAATACACGAAACACCGCTGTTCTGAATCCACATATGGAAACATCGAAGAGCGATGTAGAACTCGCGATTTCCCATTCGCGGTTGTCTTTTAATATTTACCTTCAATTTGGTGCCAAAACGCGAGAGTTACGAGAAATTTAGGGCCGTCGAGTCTAACGATTCATACTAAACGAGAAAAAGTACAGATAATCACTTGACAGATCAGGTAGGGAGCAACCATTTTTCACTGTCTCACTCGCAGTGACCGCGGAGCGCAACATTTTTGTTAATCACGGCTCAGCGGTGCACGCTGTACACTCGACGGCCTCTTACAAACTCGGTATCTTTCACATTTTACAAATGAACTTGTACCTACCTTCTGATAACTCTCTCTAAGATGATTTCACGTATAAAATACGATTTACGCAGTTAATAAGCAAAATACGTGTCACAAAACACAAATTAGCGGTTGAAGCGATGCTGCACAGTGCTGCCACCTTGTACGTTTATGCATTGGCGTCGACATAGTGGGTGGAAAATATTACTATTCTAGGTCACTTGTTTCTGATTTTTAACCCATGGATCTGTCTGTCCGTCTGTTTTAAATGACTAAAGATGTCATAAATAGCAAAAGTATATCTGAATTTTACATAAATTAAAATACTTAGTGCATATTTGTGGTTGAGAAATTTATGCGCATATCTTGTCATAGCATAACGGATATTTGGATTTGGAAACTCGGGTTGCTAATAAAAAAGATAAATATTTTTTAGTATGTCAATGTTTCTGATATCTCGTACATGCCTTCAATACATTAGCACATAATAAGACATTATTAATATTTTTGTTTATCTTTTTCATCGATTGTAAGTGAAATAATTTCTAGAAATAAAATATTATTAAGCCTCATTCACAGGATGTGGAATATTAGTATAAATTTTTACGTTTTCATTGCTATAATTCAGCTATAAAAAGTTACTAGGTTGTATATTATTTACAATAAAATTAAATTAAGAAAACTAAACTGTTTATTACTCACTACATTGAACGTAGATACACAATAGACTAATAGAGTAAAATATTCAAAGCTATGGATATGGTAAACAGAACCAAGGAATTATTTCGTACTTATTGTTAGATATATTCTTACATATCTAGAAGTAAACTCTTGTTCAAAAGCATCATATATACATATGTATCCAAAAGGTGGCGTGATCGGATAATAAATATTCATGATCTGTATTCAATTCATCTCAAAATTAAAGGACCTTACGCCTATGCAAAGCCGCTGAACCGATCGACTTGGTGGTAAGCCAATGAACGAACTGAAGCAAAGAGATTCAAGAAAGCTACCAAACGACATAAAAATCTATCATCATAAATTGAGAGTCTACTAAAATTGATTTAATAATTTGAAAAAATAACCGAGCAAAATTTCATACTAACCTTGAGATGTAATCAGATGCTCAGTGAACCAAATTTCACAATAGTATGGTTTGACTAAAGTAGTACTATTTACATTGGGTCAGATGGAGTGTGATTGGCCGAGCGATCTGACGTGCGTGTGTGACGTTTCATCAAAACAAAGCACCGTCTCGCGGCTCGCTGGCATTTTATTGCAACAATCTGTAGCAAGTGTGTCGTCTCCTGCTCGTTTTAAGAAGTGCGTGACAGTCAGTTGGTGATATCCGTATTGGCGAGTCAGTTCGCTTAGTGGAGGAACGCGATGTCGTCAACCGCCAAGTTTACTGCGGACGAGCTGCTCGGTGGTGAGTTTCGAAAGATCTTTTACTACGAGATTCGTAGGCAGCTGTCATTCTGACACCGCGGCCATTTCGCGTGGCTTCGTTCAACACGTAAACAAACGCAGCCTCCCTACTACTTCTTTGCGTCGCAATTACCGCTGTATGTTAGTTGACACCGTTGAACTTGAGCACATCGACACAATCATTTGCTACGCATTCACCTGAAAATAAGCTTTTATTTGTGCATCATTGAATATTCACTCGATGAAATTACAATATCGGATGATTCATTGACGTGTCGCGACTGGTTTCAACGACCATTTCTTATAGCTGACCGGCGAACTCCAAAAATGCATGCTTCTATTAATTGAGTAGGAATTTTAATTCTCTAATTTTCTAGAATTATGTATATCGTAATCTTTTTTTTTGCAATCTCGATGGTATTTTTTTAGTCTATTCGCATACGTGATACAACATTGTCAAAAATATGTGAATGACGCGTGCCCCTGTACAGTTTAAAAATATATTGTGATCCGTTGAAGATATTAAAAGAGGCATACTAATTTTTTTTTTATTAATTTACTGTTACATATATATTGTGATCCGTTGAAGATATTAAAAGAAGCGTACTAATTTTTTTTTTATTAATTTACTGTTATCGATATATAAATGTTTACTAAAAATCCTGTGTTTAATGTGGATACTACAAAGGCAATATGTGAAAGCAAATGGCGAGGGAAAACGTATTACCACAGGGAATATATAAAATGATACGTACAATTTAGAGAGATTTACCATTCATAGGCGTATACGCGAAGCTTGTGACGAAACGGGTAAAAATAGACTGGTTCGTTAATATTACCAAGTCAAAGAGAAATTGCCTGCATAAAGATTAAATAAAAAAAATTATACGAGTAATGCAGACATTGTGGACTTGATTCTTCGCATGATTCTGTTCTGCTCGTAAATAATTACTTACAATTTTACGAGAATCTCAGAGCAGAATCTTATTTTTTCTTTGAAAGACTGACATGAGTACATTTTACTTTCACGTATTGAATTCGCAAAAGATTATGACAAGATTTCTCTGCTTGTAGACATTGTTATTATATGTCATGATCCGTACTTAGCAGCTACGATGTTTACGTCGAGACTCAAAGATTCGCAAGTTCCGAATCGTAACTGCTCGTCAAAACAAAGGAGATATTATTCTCTCTTCGTCTTGCGGAGTTGATATCTGTACGATATCGCATTATCATACCAATTATCAGAAATAAGCTAATTAAGTACTGAAAAGTACACGGTATTGTTTTACGCTCTTTATGAAACGATAACAATAAAAATTAAAATGTCTAGTTCTAAAAGTTACCAATGAAACTATTTAAATATACTAAAAACAATGACCGTTTCCTGTTCATAACTGTGAAAGAAGTTTCTAAATTACCAAGTAAGATTCGAACGGTACTTGACAATCTGATTATAATAACACGTGGCAGAGCATATATTTGTGACTGTGTGTTATCAAAAATTCTCAATCGACAATCCGTAATCCACTCAATCCTGCAATCATTCGAACAAATGCCATGACTGTTGCCAATCTCAAGAATTAATGTCATGCAAATCTCCCTCGAAATATACTAACAACACGAACTACTTTTCTAGATGAAAATAGACTAACAGATCAGTGCGGGTGATGCTTCACGAATCACAGCTTTTTATAGCTTAGTAGGAATCTAGGCTACACACTGGTCACGCTACACAATGACGAAGAATATGACGTGGCCAAAGAAAATTCAGAATATCATCACAGCGTCTTTATCTTAGGTGATTAAAAGGAAATATAAACTTTCATCCAAGTTAAGCATCAGTATCATGGTTATATGAAAAACACTGATCGTCCTGATAAATCCCACTCCGCCAGAGTTCCATTGTTCTTTGCCTATATATAGGCATAGTACATCATTATATTATTGCCTTCACCACGTGTGCACACTAATGTTTCTCGCGCGAAGGTTTCTAATCGATATTTGATCAACGGTCATAGCAGTGAGTGTAACTGCGCAGGTTTACCTATTTAGATAAAAAAAAAAATAACGGTTTCTTTGAGTACCTTGTCGATAACATGATTTGTAACTTTAGCGAAAAATTTCATGACCACTTAACAGCTAGCACCTCTGATGGCTTAGATATACATACACATGTTAAGAATGAAAAATGATACTTTTAATAACTGCGTATGTTTTTGAGTATTCAGATATCTTAAAGCAAATAACAATGGCAGGGAAGACACTTCTTTTTCACGGTCTATAGAAACAATAATTTCCTCGTGGATTTCCTGTAATATTAAATAGCGATAGTGGTTCTACGCGTGTTTTATCGGTTATATAATACATACAGCAAAAATGCCTATCCGACACGCTTTCCATTCTGTGATACGAGACGCAAGTCATTTTGATAAACTGATTACGCCAGTCTAGTCCCGACCTTGAGTCAGTAGCAAAAATCTGCACTGCAAAACGTGCCACGTGGCTCCATTACATATTTGACTGAGCTTCAAATGATTTTGATACATTCTCTTACATAGAGAAATATTTAATGAAGAAGTTAAGAATCACTTGTAATAACTTAATTTATGTAGGTACTCTATATTCCTCTGACATCACCGACAATTTTTATTTATATAATTATGAGTTCAATCGAATGTTCGTGTCGTGCACGCGCGAAAGACGTAATCGGTTACCAAGGACGTTAATCGCTAGGATTGTCGGCCGATGAAAAAGTTCGTCGAGGGGGTCGAATGAGAAAAAGAGAGAGAGATAAGGAAATGATTTAACGCGAGAACTCGCCCTTTATCAACAGCAAGTCTCCACGCTCGAACTCTAATATCACTTGGTCTCCGTGATTCTCTGGCTTCCTAGCGAATAGCTGCCTCGTGCTCCAGTCAGCTTACGAGAAATGCCATTGGCAAATATATGTTCCGAACGTTATGTTTACCTCTGGAAGAGAAAGTCGCAAGCTCACGGCTATAAACATAGGATCAGCTATATGTTGCCTCTCTGAAGTGCCGACAAGGAGATGTCTGTCGGGATGAGTGTGAAGCAAAGGAATGTCAGAGAGTCACTGACAGTTGAAAAATAACTCGACATCCCTGACCTTCTTTATTAGTCCGCAGAATAGACACTATGCAATGGGATAAATATCGTAAAAACAATGTCTGCATTCCTTTCAGGAATATCAACAGCGATCGAGTAGCGTCATTACACCTACGTATACCATTTATATAACGTACGGCTCTCTTACCAAAAATGGAGCAGTCTGTAGAAAATTTGAAAAATTCAGTCGGATCGTTATATATACATATTTCACTGTTGATAACTCTGATAATATGACGTAAGATATACTCAAGGTCACGTCTCTATCTACTGTTGATTCTTACTTTGGAATATTAATAAATGGAGTAGTCGCATAATCGTCAATTAACTGTCTGCTCTTTTTATACAGATCCGTCATATCTTCCCTGAGGGGCTTTCAAATTACTCGCGTATCTTCTTTACCACGAAACATCTCTCAGTGTCATGGCCGTTCATTGTTCCTATGACGTTGTGCTGTGGGACACAGAAAGAGGACGGACACGTTTTTGGCTTGCTGCTATCTAATTCAGATTCCACGGCGTGACCTTTTTCTTGACCTTATATATATATATGACTTTGGTCACGACTCTCGTCAATTAACGCATCGATTAGAACGATCTGCCTAGAAATCTTGCAGGCGTAATCAAATCCAGTGCACAATTAATTGGCATTACTCTATGCGTACTTTGATGAATCAAAACATTGTATATACGGTTAACAGCGAATATCGTAATATTTCCGTGGGTCAAAGACTTGCTAAGAATAAATGGCATTGACGAAGGGGAGTCGGATGTTGCGGTGCTCTGATTGAAATTACCGTCTGGGAAAAGAAGGGGGTCATTAATTCTTGACTATTTTTAAGCCGAAAGGCCCGTCGGACCTTATTCAATTTGTCGGCTTGTTATTATAATGTTTGACTCTGTCCGTGTAATGCGACGACGTTATACACTGTGCAGATAGTAGTACACTCGTTACACTATAGTATCACTGGGACTAGCTCAAGTTTCCATACACGTATGTATATACTATATGGCTTTGATTCACGTGGTATCTTGTTGAATACCTAGTTGATACGCAGAGCGTGACCTTTTTTGTTTTTTTTTCTGCGAAACTGCACACACGCTAACCAGACTGTGAAGGCGTACATGTCGAAGTTTTTAAATTCGTTGTGATACCAGAGAACGTATTGGTATGACAGTCTGTTGCTTCTGGATAAAAATCTTTTAAATGATTTTTCTGTATACCGTGCATGCTTAATTTCGTATGGTATAACGATTTTAATTGACCGGTCTAGTATGCGCAGTGCGATATGTAACACGCGTGCTGTGGACGATTACGTATTGTAGGGTCAATCGAGGTCAACGTCTAGAGGTTGTGCGGGCAATTCACTAAATTGCATCCCACGTATTCGCGAGTGCCTGCCTTTCTTTTTTAACCGTTATTATTTGATAATTTCGTCGAATCTATAGCTGTACCTCTCACGTGGAATTCTTTTGAATAAATATATAACAGCGTAATAACAGGATACGCTAACAACCACTGAACACATGTGTAATATCGGACTGGAGGATGATATTTTTGTGTGATATTTACTTATAAATTTTCGTATCATGGCGGTTTAACGCTAATTTCCTGTAGATACTGGAAAAACGTCGTTATAAGTAAGATATCCTATAATTATTGGAAGTAACAATTTTAGTTGGCAAAACGTCACGGTACGACGTACCGAAGAGCAACACGTGTAGCCTTGGCATGCACGTGCGTCTGTAAAGTGGAAGCAGGAGATGACAAGATCCCGGTGGGCAGCATCGTGAAATCCAATCGTGGGGAGATACGTACATATGTACATACTGTATATATAGGATAGTGCCAAGCGGAAACTCGTTCTACTTTGAAAGCAGCTAATCTTCTGTTTAATTTTTTTTTTCAATTTTCACTATGGTTCCGTAGCTCGATTGTGTAAGAGTAAAATATTAACGTAGGCCGCAGCTGTGCGCAGTCGTTTATCTTGATATAATCCTCTTATCACAGAACACAACCAAATCATATAAATTACGATACACAACTGTCATGAGATTTTTCGTCGTTTTAAGAATACTCAAAATCTGTGATATCCGTAGGATGACATAGATTTTCAAGCATTACCTGCTGAGAACTTACCTGCAGAATAGAAGCGTGACTGATGAAACGTGAAATTTGAAGAATCACTTGTAAATTATATAATAGATATTAAAATATTGACCTATTGAGATTTTATTGATTATTAATATGGCAGCTTTCGAATTATTTATTGTCAATTATCCATTGAACATCGTGATCACACTTATGCAGTATATGGTAGCTGTCAGATGAATATTCATGCTGACAAAGTATTTACTTGTACCTAATACTTGTACGTTGGATGCGTGCACGTGGTATAGTTATGGCGATGTTTATTCTGTGCATTGAGTGGATTTTATTTTGAAATTTGACTTGACGCAGGGATGATTTCTCTTAGACTTTACTTGACCAAGATTGACCTGTGCCAAATGTCTTACCGCCAAATTCCGTATTTCGCGGATATTAATTCTGACGTGGTCACGGGAAATGGCACGATGACAGTTCTCGAGGTCGTTCAGGTTTACCGCAGTGGGGATGGAGCCGTTGAATTTCATAACGATTAACGAATGCCAGAGAAACCCTTGAATTTTCGTACAGAGGAAACCATGCCGCATGAACCACGCGGATAGAGCATGAGCATCGGCTGTTCTCTGGGCAAGAACAAATCACAGCGACATCCGGTTATACCTGCAGCCATGTTCATTCTTCACGTAACATCGTCCCGAGGCAATAAATAGTAACGCTGGAAACGTTATTCCTCTTGTGTCAGATCTCGTATTATTTTTATCTCTTATACGTAATGCAAATCGGACGTGGCTTTAGAATTGAAATATTCAAGTTAGAAACGAACAATTTAATTCTCATTGAGCATTTTACTTCGTACGTAAGAGATTTAAGGTTTTCGTAGGAAATTTTATAGTCTCAATGTAACTCAGTTTTTTATTGAGAATTTTATTGGAGCTTTTTATACGGATGATTTACCGGTCATTAAGTCGAATGGTCTTCAGGAAGACATGATCGGTACGACGAGTACAATGTCGAGCCAGATTATTAAATAGTGAAGGAAGGAGGGATACGAGTCGAAAGTAAAGTTACGTGGTGCGCGTCACGTAGTCGTACGCCAGCGTCCCATGCCATAACGCAACAAGGGCTGGGATTGGATAGTGCGCATGCGCCGAGTAGAAGAAAGCCGAACTCCCGTCCCTTGATAAATCTCATAGGCCTCTTCCGCCTTCTCCATCATTCTTTCGCATTTTCTCACGTAGCCGTAATAACCTATATGGAATATCATTTATATACGGTTCACTATGTAGACACCGCTTTCATCTGTGAAGCAATTGATTCATCCTGCGTTTCGTATATTTTTACCCGTGGACTCGCTGTAGAACTTTCCACAGTCGTTAAATTTGCCTCGCATATACGTAGCTCCGATTAGCTGATTCATGGAATCGGTCAATTCACGCCGCAATGGACGTGTCTCGTTTTAGACACCGAAACGCGACGGATTTAATAACTTAAGGAACAGTGTGGAACAGTCTTTCTCTTCTCCCGTACAATGTATTCCTGCTAGAGTCACAGTAACTGGATCTTATGGTAGTACTTGAGAGGGGAAATTTGTTGCAACTGCGAAATAGGAGTTTTTCGAATGGGAGAGACGCATGGTGTTCGGTTATTCAGGAGGGTTGAAATTACCTAAAATTCGGGTGCAGTAGATACATTTTTTTTTCTTGAAGATAGGCGTTGGCGACCAACTATATACGACGCGGTCATTAACCCATAGAATATTAGACATGAGCTATGTCCTTAGACAAACTTAACCATATGGTTTATTGATAATTCGTATAAACATACTAGTGAGTAATGACTTATGGTTAATTGTATTTTAGCTTTGTTATCTTACTGCTGATACCCACAGGTAATTTCATGTGGGAATTGCGATTAGCTACTTTTGTGGCATAGGACTATCGATGCTGTAAACTTATGTTTGCGAAATTTCTGCACGTCATTCAATGCAATTATTCGCATTACTGCATCGAATGCAACGAATCGATATTAGAGCTGTATTATTATGAATCGTTTATATCGACGTCTCACGATCGATCAAACGTGTCACGTATCGATCATCACGCACGAGTTGAATTTAGTTACGTCAAAGACAGGCCTTGGTCGTGAAATAAATACTGTTTAAAAACCCTACTGTGTCTGTGATCATTTTTACTTGATATTTTCTAGTTGATCAAAAAAAAATAAAAAAAAGAATGCAAATTTTAAAGCTGATATTAAATTGGTAATTTATACATTCGAAAAACTTAACTGTGTACAATTGCAAACTAGACGTTTGACATTTATAAGAAATTAACAAGACACGTTGTACGATTAACATTGTTAGACAACATGATAATCCGACTATACGTACAGTCAGTTTTGATTTCATGAAAAATATTGGTTACGCAAATATAAAAATAATCAACAATGATTCCTCTCTATTTTCCTTATTTATTTTACATAACTTTGTTATCCAGAAAGCCCTCCTCGAATAAATAAACGACCAATTCTTTACCATTGCCACGTGTCAATCGATGTCATTAATATTAGTAAATTAAATCAAGCAGAAAGGGGACACTTTAGATAATAGAGGTGTATCGGATCGTGACTTACCATTTGTTTTTTAATTTATGTTATTAGATACTACTGTTAGGTTCTATGATAGTGAGAGCAGCGTTTTGTGAAAAAAAAAATCTTAATAACTTTGCACGGTGATTTATTGGAAAAAATCTCGTCTCTCTTTTCGAGGTGCAGAGTCCTGGGTCGAACTCAATCCTGTCCCGGCGGACAGGGTGACACCTTTACCATTCAGCACCGGCGGTGAAGAGTACCTACGGCTTCTTCGAGAAGCCCAAAGGGACTCCACGCAATCCTCCGCTAGACATTCCTTGGCATCCTCTCGTCGAGATACTCCACGAGACAGGTAAGAAATATGGGAAAAAAAGAAAAATAAACCTTTAATACGCCATAGTACGTTACAATTTATCCCTATAAAAATAAACCCCATACAGAATCTTGAAACGCAGGAATTTCGTCCGGAAGCTTCTTCGACGTGAAAATAAATCTGGACTAAGTTTCTGTGAGTCACGGGAAACTCAAGCAGATGTGCAACGCGTTATCTTTCATCCAAGTTGTGCGTAATTTTTCGTCTGGGAGTCTACGTGACATTCCTGAAGATGGACTCGAAGAACGATCTAAGGATAAATTCGGAGATCGGATATCGCTCGAATATTTACGTCGCTCTATCCAAACATTTTTATTTGTCACGTTGACCAAGGTCGCGGGATGCAGATCTCCTGGCTTTACGTGATTTCGCAAAATGCACGCGGACAAAGTCTGCCAGTATGAAATGGTCGGGGAGAAAGAAACTAAATAATTGGCTCAATATCGCAAACTTCTTGGTTCACTTGGCAGCGCGTGAGTCATCGCACGTTCGTCTTTTGACGCTCTGGGAAAAACTACTATTTATAAGCATTCAGTTCATCAAACCAAAAGTGTCATCCGGCATGCACGATTCAAACATGCGAAAGATCTTGCATGCTTCGTGCCTCATGTGCATATAGTCATACGCATTATACATATGTTACCTTTTCTATGATAACGTGGCTGCGTGTTCTGGTTGTTCGTTTTTATTGATGAGTACGTGAATAATGTGTGCGCGTAGGATAGTTATGTGGATATACATGGACGCACGTGTTTACGAAACTGCAATACATATTTAAATAAACGCGAACGCAATACTTTGGTAAGACTATTCTAGCCGCTGCGTTTGGTTGCCGTTTCGAAAGCATTTTCATCTAGTTGTTAAAGCAATCCTCGAATTTCATCAGGCATACACGGACAGAGGTTATTTTTTTCGATCGCCTAGTGCGCGTAGATAATTTTTTTCCTCTCTTATATCTCCATTACGACGTTATCAGAAGTGATTTTGAACTATTTTTTTTGTTACAGCCCAAAAAGCCCACCGAATAGTCCAAACACGGAGTTATCCACCGAGGACGAGCTTAAAGGCGTTTACATTAATTACACGTACAACAAGGTCAGTTTCCTTATCGATTATCATATGTGTACTGTACCGTGTGTGGTTTAATGCGCAACAGTAATAAACAGTATTATCTGCGGACGCTTTAAACTTGTGTGCAGTAAATTGGATCTGCTTGGTCAAGGAAGTAAAATACGGTTTTCTATAATAGATACGTAATTGTTTGTAGGGCGATAAAAAAATATGAGTCAGTATTGTTTTTCTTGGCTCGTATATCAGTATCAAGGTCTTCGGGAATTTTGGTAATTCGCAAAAATTGAAATAATCTCGCGAAACCTTCGGGACTTTCGCTTCTCAAGAACGCTCGGAGATTGTGTCGATTGGATAACCGGTTTATGAATTTTTTTCTGCTATCAGAAGACGCTCGAACTATTTTTAAACATTTTTTCTTATTTTATCGCTAATTTTGTGAATACCTGAGAGACAGTACATTTTTCCTACATGTAATAGAGTATGCTCTTTTTATTTAATTGATGATACTAGTGACAGAAATGGAATTTCTTTCGTTATGCACTTTGACATCACGTTAGCCTCAGTACTGTCAATCGACTAGCGTGCAACAGGTTTACTCAATAAGGATTGTTTCCCGTTGAAGATTTCTTGGATCACTGACTCCACTCGTAGGGAGTTCGCGGTGGCACTCTAAAGACCGTAATATATCGTATGGTCAGTTTTATCGCACGGGCCATTAAAATCATCCAAGAAGGTAAAATTGATTTTCAAAACATTCAGGTGCACACTGCACGATCACCTGTCATTAAGCCATGTGTTACTTCGCGCTCCCACGTTCTCGTTCAGATTTTTTTTCTTCCACCTTTCAGAAAACCCACATAGGTGTGAATCTTCGCACAAGAACGACGTCACTCTGTAATGTTTCTCCTTACGTTTTATCCCTGAACCAATTGATTCTGAAACTCTAATCCCGATCCATCGACTTATCCTACCTATCACATTTCATGGTACTTTCATTCCTGTCAGCCATCCGTACTCTATAAGAATACCAATTGATATGTGCAATTGTTTACCCGCACAGCACGAGATCGACGCTCCGTGACGAGTCTTTTTTTCCTTTTCCCTCTCAATTCATTGAATTCAAGTATGAAAAATCAAATATCGAGCGTGACTACACTCACCGCAAGACCTTGAAATTATGAGATTCTGAACACCACTGTAGACGTAATGCAAGTCGGTGATACAATAACAAGACTATGGCTGCTCTATATATAGACCTAGCTACAGGTGCATTCAAAACGGAGAGGGAAAATTTCACCAATCAATATTCCACATTGCGTGATGGAAATTGGAAAACTTTTCTCTTGGAAAAAAAATTCACGGATTATCTTTATCTACGCGTGACGTCACTCACGCTTATCGGAATATAAGTGCGCTATCAACGTTTGTTTTTGTTCAATAACGTCAGAAATTCTTCCATTAATTTTCGTATAGCGTCTTTATCTGACGTGCAGAGAGACAGTACTTGTTTTCCTTTTATAATTATTCGCAATACATACGAAAATCGTTAGCTGGCTTTTCACTGTAAATGGGTTAAGTGTAACAGCTTAAATTATTTGCTAATTTTACGACAGACAGACGCGCCCCGTCCTTAGCTCTGAGCATCCAAGTGTCTCATACGATTCTCGATCCGGTTGATACTTCTTTTCTTTTTTTATACATCGTTCAAGAACCGGTTCTAAGTTATAGTTCGCGGAGTATCTACTCCGACACCCATGCAAGCTACATACCCAACCTGTGTAATCTGGTGATTCTGCACTGTTTCGCACAAGAGATATGGCTAGATGTAACAATTTTGCCTTAAATATAGTATATACGCATAATCCTGATTAATACCCATATATATCGCTATGATATATATAATATATACGTGTAATTCCAAGGTTTGCATAACTCGGTGATATTGTATTGAAATTTCACACGTGCGAATATTCCAATCACACCGTGCATATACTGGGTTTTTAAGAAAAAAAATTCTTAAAATCAGTATGTTGTGGATAATTTAACAATTTTCCATATTTTCCTTGTTCGGTCCACCGGGTATAGCCATAAATTACATAAATCGATAAAAGTATCGTAAATATCGTCTGTTGGTTATAATTCAGAGTCATTCAGTATTAATGAAAGTGAAACAACAAACACGTATGGAATTTTCTAATCGCGTGCAACTCGCTATTGCTAGAATGTATACAGTGCATTATATCGTGGGTACAGTTTAACGAAGCGTGAAGTTGCGATTGCACCTGCGCAGGTGCACGTAATCCTCCTCTTGTGTTTCAATTATAGAAGCGCAAACTGCACTTGGGAGAGACTCTCTTTGCCTTTATATCTTCCACGATTCGCGTGACAGTAAAAAAAACATTTTACGTAATATAAGGGGAACCTACTACGGTATCTCATTGCGGGACAATAAATATTCCTGACTTTTGGATAAAAAAAGAATAAAAATATTTTTTCACACTTGGTGTGGGGACAATATTCGCTTTACGATCTATGTGCTACGGGTTACGTAACGAGCTTAGTGTCTTTTTAGATATCTCTTATTTTTTTTTTTTTAATGGATCCCGCAAATACAATCGTGTTTACAATCAATGACGGAATTGGCGTGCGTTCAAGGCGTCGTAGTTCACCAGCTGACCAATGGAAATTCAGTTCGTTTCTCACGCCACTCAATGATAATTTATTCTCGATTCAGCTGGTTGTTTGGTGGAGAAGAAAGGGACAGTCCCCATGATTTCGCGAAGAACACAAAACTTCTTTACCGACAATTGCCTCGTGGAAGTATGTTTGCCCAACTCTCTGCTCGAGCGTCATATTTGGGCTACAGTTTCGTGCCAATTTCGAATTCGCTCTGCAATACAAAATTCTATTTATCGTACTCTTATCGCAGATTGCATTTGTGACAGCTGCGCTGGGGTTAGACATTGACGTTGCACTAAAAAAAATGTACAAAGTGGACGAGTACGAAATATAAGATTGTAGAAATTGTTTTGAAAATATGTCAAAATTATCACGCCCATATATAATAAATATGTATAATACACATATATATTTATTATGCTTTATATATACCCACGCGCGCGCGTATATATTTTTGTGGACAATCCCACGCACAGTGATGACGGCTGCGCGTACTGATAATTCGTGCCAAAATCTGGCCACGCAGTGTCCTCTTTAGTCTTGTTGGGCGGTTAATATTTTTATCGAAATGCGCATCAATTGGCTAATTGTATGTATACGTGAACTTGTTCATTAACCTATTATATAAAGACCCTATCCATATCATTATCATTCAGTATCATTCTATCGTATACGTCACGCATCAATTAAACCAGTACGGATTCGTGTCCATTAAAACAATTAAAATCACCGTGGGGTGTTTCTCATTTTTTTTTTTTTTTATATATATAAAACTGCCAAATCTCATTCTATGTATTCGAATCAATGACCTTCCCAAGCTATCGCTGCCCAGACGTCGACTACTCCACGTTATTCCACAATGTAAATTCAACTCGTAGCATTAGTAAACAACGTCGTAAACGCGTCGGGAAATTGCATACAGCGTATAAATATTGTACGTCTCATGACGATCTACGCGTGAACGAGATTGTGAATGTGTGAAACGAAATAATTTGATTTTTCCAAGGTTTTCTTAGGTTATGCAAAAATTGTGCTGCACCTAGAGACTCAATGTTTTCGCAACATAGTTATCAATGAATCCTATTACAACAACCATGAGCGTTAATGGGAAATAAGTTGTAGAACAAAAATTAATCCGAGACGCATAGTTATAACTTGTATTGAATACACATACACACAGTCATACATAACATAAGCTGTCAGAAGATTTTCAGTCTCAAAAAAAAAAAGTTTATTTATTAAGCGAATTTCATATCAATTTTCCACAAATGACAGAAGCGCCTGGTGACGACGACAACGAAACGGTTCTTGGATGCCAAAAACGCACGCGCCACGTGTCTAGTCCTATTCATCCCGATCTACATAGCGCTACAGTAAGGTAAACTCGAAAATAGCTAGGCGCCAATTTTCACAGCGCAAAAAACGCGAGAGGTGTCATTCTTGTATATCGATTGCTATTGTCATCTGATTGAATTTATCTTACTCACTGGCGATAAGCCGTCTCTTTAATGATAAATATATGTTCTACGTGAAATCAATAAAAACGCGTCAGTCGTCTACGTTAATAGTATCCACTTGCTTTGGGCACAGAACACCTACGCATCCATCTCAATTACGCACAATCACGTAATTACCCATCAGAGATAACTCACAATCAGCCATACGACAATTATACGCACGGAAACCTACAAATCGCACTGTGGAGTTGTCCCATTTTTGGTAACACTACCTATTACGCGTGGAATATTCTTAGCAGTGCTACAATTTATCGTCATAAGGATTCGTCACTAATAATCAGTATTCTTCGTGTGGAGGTACTTGCGAAACGTCGAGATTCGAGCTATTATCATCTCCAGTGCTTTAGCTTGCTCGGATAAGTATTAGGGTCATCGGTCAAGCGTTCAGTGTAAACTGCGACATATTATACTTTGTGTATTCAAAAAGTCAGCGACGCGTTCGCCAGTCAATATCGTTTATTTAAAGGCCGATTCACACATTTCAGTGCCGTATCCAGTAGCTACTGCAGCATTGCGAAATGTTCACACATTTCAGTACTGTTCAGACGCCGCAGAGTCGTTGTTCGGTACTGCCCGTTCAGTGAAAGTATCGTCGCACGGGGGACGTACATTGTACGAATACAGCACTGAAATGCGCGAATAGGCTGCTACGGTAGTCTTCGGGGAGCGAAAGTTTTCATTATGCTGCTTAGGATACACGATACTATAATCATTGACTAACTATAGCATACTTTATGCATTTACAAAGGAATTGAGCGCCCACAAGCTTATTGTTATGCAAGCTCATCCACGCTGATAGTCAAACAGGGACGTCCGCTGGTCGTTACTAAGGACACAACGCGACTCTTCCACGTGTAATGGCTCGCGTACGATTCTTGGCAACGTTTGATACTACGTCTTCGAGCCACATCCAGAAACGCATTCATTCTGGCTTAGCAAGCTCGAACGTCACGAAGACGCCAAATGTAAGCGCTTCGACATAATTGTACTTGCTAAGCGACACTACGTTCCTTGTACTATTTATCATGCAATAAATTGCAGAATTGTTGTCTGTCATCATTTCCTCATTTCATTTCCGTTTATAGAAAAGATCGTCATAAATAAACATTATTCCAATGTTTATTTTCAATTCAGTCTAAACGTGATGTTATTGCGAAAGATTGTAAGGTGACGCCTTGATTTTCTACTCCGGCATTATTAAATAGACTAGACTCGCTTCAAAGGGAAGTTATCGGGCTGTTGACTATCTTTGGTTTTATCAAACCTGGAACAAATATTGTTTTCGCCGGTTGACAGGTCTATGAGCACTTTCGAACGTCTTATGCATATTTCTAATCTTACGATTGAATTGTTCATCGGCTATATCACGGAAATAATTGCGACGTAGGTTCAAGCGCTAATAGTATTACAGCACAATTGCATTTTTATAGGACTTAAGGCGCAGGCGACCTTGAATTCAATGTTATCGACGTAACGCCCCTGTTTACTGTCATCAATACTATACTCTGTTACGATAGACTTTTACCGAACGATAGGAAAATCGTATACGATCCTTTTGGACAATTGCCAGTCCTTGTTCTTGGATTTCTTTGGATATCAAGGCAAGTCACTCGCTGATTGCGACGCGGTATATCCTTTGATTAGGAGAAATGGAGTTTTTTCTTATCTCTATAGTTCATTGTTATTCATTGTTAACCTTGAAGGAAATTCTCGAGACACGCTAACGACGACGCGACACAAAGCACAAAAGACTTCCTTTGTTTCAGTTGACATGGGCAATCCTATATAGGCTGATGGATACAATTTTATATAAGAAAAGAGCTGGTACTACTACCAGTCGGCTATGTTTTCTTGCTTTTTTTTTTCATTTAATCATCCATTGAAAATTTCATTCATTTAACTAAGTTTGAATGTGAAAAATTTTTTTTGAATAATTTGGTTTAAATTAAAGCCATTATTGCCGTCATTATTTAAATAATCTCATTTTTGTTAGTGATATATGTACACATTGGAGGATCAACTTTCAAGTTATCTCAACACATACAAAACCTGGTCGAACGTTATCGTAGTCATTTGCTACGTGCTATATTGCCAGATTACGTAGACTAATATTTAGCTCTGTTCGACATAACTTTGTTCTTCTGTGTGTCAACAATAGGTGGGCACGTGGCTGACTGTGCATAAAACGTGTAGTGCACTGTGTTTGCAAGTGTTCAAAAGTTGCTTCGGCATTTCAGACATACTTTGCTTAGAAATAATTCGAAAAAAATTATACACATGGATTAGATCATGTGTTGATTGGCAGAATCGAAATGATTCTCTTCAGTCGCAAATCTTGATCCAATGTTTTCTTATCACACCTTTTTTAATTACTTCGGAAAATAATACCTAGTTTTCCCAAAATGCTTTCACAATGATGTATTATCAGACTTTTAAGCGTTATCATAGTCATTGGACGATATAATAATTTTTTAAGAATCTTAGTCTAATTTCTTGTAACATAGGAATAGAAAAATTATTTTTTTCTAAATTTCACCAGTCGGTCATTTTATTTCAAAATGTACCTTGAACTTGATTTTAACCTGAAGTGCGTGATGGAAATTTCCTATGTTAAGGTCGTAGCTCGCAAAAAACGACGTCCTCAATAGGACGTCGGGGCGTCGTCGCCTCTGAATTGCTTTTCAACTCGCAGAACGTCTATCCTTTTTCACGGTTCGATACCCGACGAACACAGAATGACCTGCTATATATATCTTTGGTGGATTCCCACGCATTTACCTTTTACCAAGCTAAATATAACTTACAATGCTTTAATTTGTCTCTTTATTAATTTACAGGACGGAGAATTGCTGGAGAAGAATGGAGATTGGATTTATGAATGGAGCTCTCGTCCAGACCAGGCACCACCTAAGTAAGACTTCAAACAGAATGACTGAGTTATAAATGAATATTTATTTTCGTTCGTAGATAATTTCCCGAACTCCCTTACACCTACTTACGTATGTATATTCTCACGGTGTACATACATTTAGCTACGCTATCTCTTCTATCTGTCATTAACATAGAAAACCTCGTTTGAGGAATTTCGTATACCGTTTCTTACATGAGATACTGCACAGTTTGAATAGACATTCCGATACACGAATCATTGCTCTGTGTCCATTAACTTGTTCATTTGCATCTGCATACCTCAGGATGTTTGACGTTACCTATTGTGCTTTAATCAAGAACAATGAACGACTCAATCAGAGGGAATGATAACTCCTTGGTGAATAAGAATTGTCCTCTTTAACAAAGTCATCCATTTCTTTCTAATAACGTTTAAGTTTAACTATATTCATGCATACGCTATTTACTTCATGGTCGATAACTTGTGCTACAATTAATTAATATTGATGACCTTTTAGAACCACAACTGAAAATGATTGCAGTGAGATATTCAATTATATGATTAGAATTTGAAAGGAGAAAGAATAGCATTGTTAACGCTTTAATTTGATGTAACATAATTTTTTTTCAATTTGCAGAGACTGGAAATTCAAGCATCCACCCGGCGTTACCAAGAGGAAAACGTATAGCATTCGCACTGCGAAGGTTGGCAAGAATGGACTCTTCTCCAAGGAAGTTCTGTACACCCTTTTCCTTACCAACATTCTCTCTTTGCTCATCGGCACCGGTTTTGGGTAAATGAAAATGTTTAAATTATTTCTTAAAAATCTCACAAACCTGACCATCGCGTTAGAGCCTGAAGTTGCGCGTTGCGGACTGATAATTAAAACTCTTATTACAGAGTCTGGCTGACCAGGCGAGGACTCATGATGCCACGTGTCGCCATCGAGTGAATATGGCGATCATGTGACACGAACTACGAAAGATTAACGTTGTAAGTAATGGAGGAGAAGGGATAGCTGGCTAATGGGACGCAAGCAAGACTGATGCTGGAGGGCAATCAAGCCTAAATACATTGCACACATATACACAACTATTCGCATTATCCAATATAATTAATATTTCTATTTTAATCTCTTTCTATAAAGCGTACTTCATAAAAGATAACGTGTACGATTTAAGTTATGCGTATATGCATATCCGTATATATGTATACACACATAGGCTGGAAGAGATGTATATGTATATATACGGGTATGTCGTATATATTCGTATGCATAGATGCTTAGGGAGAAAAATGTGGAAATTACAAAAAAAAAAGGAATAACATGATGTCTAAGTAGTCTAGTTTTGGAGTGAAAAGAAAAAGATAACCTGTCCATTTTATACCGTTTCTAATACGTTTCTATCTGCGATAGCACATAGGCATAGCTTGGATAGTATTTATCGGTAACTCTTACTGATTAGGAAGTCGCGATGTGAACCCGGCACTAGTAGAGGACAATTTGTATTGCGAGTACGAGTAATGGAAACGTTTTCTCATGCGAGGTTGTGTATTGGCTTGTCCAGAAGGTATTTCGAGATGTGTATTTATTTGACCAACGGAAAATGTGCTTAAGAAGAATTGATACGATGCTATTCACGAATATGATTTGGCGCAACTTCTTTTTCTAGCTAATACATTGTGACGTAACGTATGCCAACTGTCATTTATATTTTTAAGTTATCAATTTTTCATTATGTTGGAAGTACATTAGTCACTTTTTATTTTATCACTCTGCTTCGAAGAGTTGTGGTGGTTCCGTATGGCGAAAATGCTTTGAAAATTTTATGCGTCATATCGATACATCATTTGCTGTCGCTAATTCAGAAAATTGTATGCCATGGCAGTTGCGCGTGAAGAAAAAAATATTCGGCGAGTGTAAACCTATCATTAGTGCTCTAGTAGAATTAGACGTTAAATTAGTTGTTCGTTGCCCGTATAAGCTACCTTAGGGCGCCCGTGAGATGTCATTGCACTTTTTTTTTGTTTTTGATTTTAATTAATACTTTTTCTTTATCGTTTGCAATGTATGCTTAGTATGCAAGGTATTATTATTGCGCAAATCAAAAGGAGCCTCGTTTGTTGGATCTGTTAAAATTTTCGGGATAAAGGAATAATTGTAATTCTTGTTTTAGGCAGGAAGTTATTAGTCACGTGTCACCAATATGAATCGGAATTTACTCGCTTATACTTCGTACTGTAATATTTCTATGCTGAACAATTGCACGTGTTTATTATTATGCTACTAATCGCAATGAGTCTTCACGGTTGTAGCCTTTTAGTATGCGCGAGCAATCATCAATGAGAGCTTCGCCATAATTGTCGTGTCTCAATTGATATATCGTTATTCATAAACGATATCAAGTAGAGAAACTTGATAAGCGCATTGTCTGTAAAATTAATCGGGTGACAGCCACTATATTTTGTTATTCATATACGAGATCGTACAAACTTCCGACAAGAATTTAATGGTTTTCATTTGAACGTTAAAAATTCTATCTGTTCTCTCTGTTTTGTCTTTTCTGTTTTCGTTCTCCATGGTATTAATACTTTCTTGCTGAGGAATTGCTAATCGATTGGTAAACCGTACTTGTGTGTTTCACACGTTAAATACCTCTTGACCAATATTGAAGCAGAATAACTTGTGGTTCGCAACTTTATTTTAACAGCAATATCGCGATGTTTTTTTTTCAATGAAGCGACGCTTCATTATTTTTTCCTTATATGAAGATGAATTTGTATATCAAGATTGGCCGTGTTAATGAGTCAGTATATAAAATATGAATTAATAATTAAAGGCTCTTTTCCATCTTGCAAAATTTCCACTATGATTCTATCAATTATATTCTGCATTGTATACGTGAAATGTAATTCTAAGGCTTTGAAGGGACAGTGTTAGAAGTATAAATGATTATTACAATGCAGATTAATGCAGTAAATATTTTAAAAGTGTCAAGAAGAAATTTCCCATTCAGTTCCTGTAACGAACAAACAAATTTCATTCTAATTCGATTTTCTCAAATAAGACTTCCAGGAACCAGCCTATGAACGCACAAAAACAATAATACTTTTTCTTCTGTTGCTTCCTTAAGCTACTCGTGAAATTTAATAGGCATTAAATTATTACGCAATTATCTTTAACAGATGCAATAAAACTTTAATTAGAAGACTCCTGCTGTGTCTGTGGCCAATGCCATATGGGCAGTGAACTTTCTATTGCTATTCTTAGCAGAAACAATATGTCAATATAATAGCGCCGTTAACTATGGACAACGTGAAATGATTCTACTTGATCAACCTCGAATTAAAAAATTGTACATCAGAATTAATTTTGGTTTACATTGTTATCAGTTAAGATAAGTTTGTTTGTATAGCAGGAAGGCTTTATTAGTAACACAATATTATTTTGTTGGACATCAATGAACTTTTCAGTGATATATGAATTTTATTGATATAAAATTGACGTCTCTGTACCGAAAGGTAATCGTCAGGAATATTCTTGTTTGACAAGAAGAATTGTATTTGATCTCCTCTCTATCGTTCAAGAGGAAATATTTAATTAGTGTTTCCGTTTTAATGTGAATTGTATTTTTGCGAAGTAAGCGCCATACAGTAATGGATTTATTAATGTGATTTGTAATCGCATTGGTGGGAATAGTCATAACTTTGATTGCAACGTTTGTCATCTTTAATTTTATTATTTACGTTTGCAAATTACGGTGTTGATGGTATTACTGTGATTCTATAGTTGCGGGACGCCTGATGATTATTTTACTTATTCTCCTTAATACGACGAAGTATGTATACGTTTCACGGTTTGTAATTACTAAGAAATAAAGCATTTTGTAAATTTATATTTCGCGTGTTTATTGTTATACGGCTTTATGCGTACCATACTGAACGGATCGATGATACTTTATCATATGTCAGTTTAGACAATTGCTCTTTTGTGAATGTTTTTTCAGCTGCAAATCGTTCTTCGTGTGTTCGATACGTATGTAAATATAAACATTATGTACGGTAATGGAAACTCATTCTCCTTACAAAGTGCATCTTATTTCTGTTTATAACTCAGAAGTTGATGGAAACTTAATATGGAACTTTGAGATTATGTTATTGAAGACATAATGTATTAATGAATCTAAGTATGCAAGGACAGGATTACTATATTTTCAATCTCATTGAATTAAGGTATTCCGAGCACGAAGGTGCGTTTTTTGTGGGTATCTAAATGGGGTCCCTAATACTCGTTAGCCTGTAAAACTGTACTGTCGTGAAACGATTTAAGAAAGTTTTATTCAACTTTGCAATTCATATAATATGCGGGATTTGCTATTTGTATATAATTTCCCAATGTTCGACATCTCACGGCCCTGAGATTCTAAAAACAAAATTAATCTCGAACAAACTTTCTTGAATTTCTTGTGAGTTGCTGACGACGGTCTACAGCGTTGCTGTATATTCCGTCACGTTTCTAATAAGCGATCGAACTTATTTTTACATCTTCAATAATATTTTCTTGCGGGAAACTTCGGTGATTTCTTCTTTGCTGAGTTCGCTCAGTGAGTCGGACTTAAGTTGTGGCCGCAAAAGGACCTTCTGGGTCTCCCGACGGAAGCCTTGAGCCCCCTTAGGGTATTTAGGGTTTTTCGGGTAGTGAATCTAATCAGAGTGTTTACCTTCCGCAACTTTAGTATAATTTGTTCGCTTTACTAAAAACGTCCTAACATGTCGTTGATCCTTGAGCACTCGTATGTGTAGAGGCGTTCCTATGTGCCTATGCTCTTGGACCGGCTTCACTTGGGGTAGGCGCGGGTACTATTGAGCGCCTGCTAATTTAAAGTCACCCTTCTTCGGAGACATTTTGCCGCGGAGATCAATGGCTGACGCGGTCCGCCGTTGGCGGGGGACGCGTTCTCTTACGCTTAACTCACTGAGCTTGCTCGGTGGGAAGTGGCGGAGGTTGAAGCGTCAAATATGGTCTATGGTCTTGGCGGTGCTCGCAAGGGCGCCGTCGGAGGTTACGTCCGTGTCTTTCGTTGCGGTGAATCTTGAACAGGAGTAGATCTTCCGCGTTTAATTCTCTTGTCACTAACCTGGTATCCTTCTCCACTTTATTGTTGAATATTTTTTAAATTCCTGGCAACATGCGTTTTATCCTGGACAGATCCTTGTTATTTAAGTCATTCTGCAGTGATTTCCGTTTTTGTTCATAAATTTTTTCAAAAAAATGTTTATGAAATTAGGAGTCAAAGTTTGCTACACAATCATTCAATAACCGGGGTACCTGGGTACCCATGACCACCCTATAGGTTTTTATAACGAATTTCCTTTTTGCTCGTACTCTTTGAGTCACCGAATTACTCCACGAATATAATATAATAATAAATAGGATTTATTAAAATAAACATAAACTAAATAAATAAACCAATAGAACCCGAATTTTATTCGGCACATTCATTACAGCGCGTAATTGTTACTGTATGCTCATTGCATACCGGCTTATTGCACGCTTCGCAAGATTTTCGTGTTTTGAGACTTTTTTTTATTGTGCCCTAATAACGTATGAACTGCGCCCACCAGAATTTTTCGCTCTGTATTATCTAATGCTTGTCCGGGTGATATTGATCGTGCATTATCGTCACTGCCAATTGCTTTACCAAACATACATTCAAAAGCTATCTTGGTCATAAGATGCCTCATTATTTGTGGATTTCTCGACCGATCTTCGATTGAAGGCATACACAACTCTTCCCCCAATTGTCGTAAAAAACAGCGGCGTTCATTCGTTCTTTTTTATCATTTTGTTATTCTCATAATATATAATATACGCCGCAAGACTTGCAATATCAACGATATTATAAAAAAAATGAAAGAGGCCATCTGTTTATTTGCCTCTTGTGTATCTTCCAAGCATTTGATCCATCATGTCGATGCCAATTTTCGTTTTATTATAAAATTGAATTATCCCTGGTTTTTTATTTTGATTAGCGTTTACGGCCATGTCTATATGCATCGTGGATAAAAGTAAAACAGCCTTATTTTTCTTTGGAGCATATGAACAAATTGTCACATTTTCGTGAAAACCAAACAGTGTTGAATATACTTCGCGAGATTTAGATGCGACCATTTCCCACGGAATATATTTTTTTTTCGCAATGTCCCAACCATTGTCAGATTCTATGACACAAGAAATTTTGCCAAGCGGAGCGTCGTCATTGAAATATTTCTGCCCGTTCCTTTGTACGGCGGAGCCAAATCTTTCACGACTGGTTCGCCCTGGTTCACTTCTCGGCTGATAGCAGTCATTCCGATTTATATTTGTCCATGTAACGGATATGAATTTTCCGCATGACAATTCTACCACACGTTTATTCCATATCTTGCAGGTTCCGATGGCATGCGTTGTGTGAATATTGTTCGACCGCGATAAGGAAACAGTTGTTCGTCAACTGTCAGGCACTCTGTTGATTTATACATTCTTCCTAAGTTTGAGTTCGGCATCGTCCAAACATGACGTATGAGAGCAGCTTGGTCCTCTTGAATACGACTGCTTCGAAAATCTGCATTATCAAATCGAATAAATCGTAAAATGTTCCAGAATCTATTCATGCCCATTGTAGCTCGATATAATGGATAAGAAGTTGGCCGCCACATGTCGATTGTATGATGGAGGTTTGAATTATTTACTCCGGAGGTAATCAAAATACCCAAGAATGCATACAAATATCGAGTCGTGACATCTTTCCATACAAGTAATTTTTTTGTTGGATTTTCTTCGTTGTACATTCGATAGACTTGAAACGCCTTTTTATTTGTATGACGCACGATGATGTCGACCATTTCGGCAGTGAAAATAACTTTGAAAGTATCAGCAATTGATAGTGTTCTGTGTCTCTATTAGCACCACTTCTTTGCTGAATAATATTTCGACCTGCAGTTTGACGTTGAACTGTTGGTGTTCGAGTCCAAATGTTTTTGTCTTTGGCTATAAAAGTCGTAGTTGACTCTAACGGTTGATCAGTTGGTCTCTCTTTGGTCTCTATATCGATTTCTTCGTCGATTTCATCTTCAAATTCGGCTACACTTGGTAATCGTAACCTTCCGCTGAACAAATCAAATTTAGACTTCGTCGAATATAAAATCACGCATACACACACGCGCGTGTATATTCTGCAACGTCGCAATGTATATTTATATATGATACCTATTTCCTCGTGATCCGAAATCTCTGAACTCTTTGCTTGCTCAACCAGGACTGGGAACCAGTCTTCATCATCACTGTCAAACACGTAATAATTCTTTTCTGCAGAATCAAACCCACTAGTTTCGCCAAATAAATGTGTCTTTCTTCACCTGTCTACTATGTGATGTTTTTTTTTTTTTTTTCAAAATACTATTATACAATGATTTCTCATATTGTGGAAGTTTTTCGGAAATAGTCTTGCATAGCTTACCTTGCATATTCAACCACTGATAATTCTTCCATTTTCTTTTTCAATTCATATTTTGTTTAATTCTTGTTTAAAAAACAAAACCTCACACCTCCAGGCAGTCCACCTGTCAACGACACGGGCGCAGCCATGACACTTCTAGTGACAGTTCATCTGTCAGCCAATAGATGGCGCCATTGAGCATTACCGGTAGATCCTTGAATGTTCCCGATTGATCGATATTTATCAGGGATCGCAACCGTAACCGAAACCGGAATCGAAAACCGATAAAAATCGAAAAAAATCAGGAACCGAAACTATAACCTTTAACCAAAATTTCGAAATCGTTATATCCCACACCGTAATTGGTATTCGAAATAATTGAAATGAAAAACCGAAACCAAAACTGTTAACCGAAATGTAATGTTTCGAGAAAAAAAAATACTTAATTTAAAAAATTTCCATATTCAATATATTTTTAGTCAAATGTTCAGTACGATTGGTTTCTGACAGAAAATAGTAAATGGCTCTCCCCGTTTAAAAAGCAGTTAAGTCACCAAAGGCTCGATTATAAGCTTCATCTTCGTGAAAAAAAAAACGAAATATAACAAACCATTACCAAAAACTATCTCTCGTTAAAACCAAAACCGAAATATATTGAGTTTAAAAACCGAAACCGAAAACCGTAAACAAAAAATGATGAATTAGTATCTTAAAATCAAAAACTAAAACCGAAATTCAAGCTTTTACCATTCCGAACACCATAATCGAACCGTTATTTCTTTCGGCTGCAGTCCCTGATATTTATCTTCAGCTAGAAAAATTATTCAAATAGCTCATTCTTTCATTAACAAACTATTATTTATTACCACTAATCAAGAATGTGTTGATTAAAAATAATTCTGATATATCTTCTCTAATTTTTGTTATTCACCACGTTCTTGAAGTTTCAGTCTGTCTGGAAATCTCTAGACTTTTGACTTAGTATAAAAAGGGCGCGCCTCCAAAAGTCAGTCAGTTAGTTTTACAAAAGTGTTCAGTGCGTTATCATAAGGTGCTATAGAAGTGAAGAAAAAAAACTACACGGAAGGTGAAACCTAATCAAATTGAGTTATAAAATAAACGGAAGGTTAAATCTAAGCGACAATCAAGTGAATATAAGTAACTTGTAAAGATTTTCAGAGTCTTTCAAGCACTCCTGAGAAAATCATCGCTTGTAAGACATTAGTATTGAGATTCTTATCTTGAGCCCTGATAGGAACTGACGTTGTTTCCGTCTTTCGAGCACTTCTGAGAAACTCATCGCTTGTAAAACATTTTCCTATCAGTCCTTTTCTGATTTCACAAGTTATGTTGGTTAATGCAGAATTTAACTGAAGAGTCTCGCAACTACTTGAATACTTATCCGTCTTTCAAGCACTCCTGAGAACCTCATCGCTTGTAAAGACACTCTTTTCTACTCCATCCAACTTCAAAGAACCCACAATTTTTTATAATCTCAACCGTAAATTGTTCAACTCCTTTTATTTCATATTGTTTAATTCTTATACTATTCTTTCAGGTTTTACAATTTTCTACTTCTATCATAGATTCAGCAAAACCCGAGACTAAACACTAATCAAACTCTAACAAACCTGATCCGAAAATGAAGCCACGCCACGAAATTTGTCCATTAGGATATCTTCAGGTAAAACCCCTGGAGAAATTCCAGAATACCTGAGGGGTTTTCTCTGTTATTTCGAGTCGAAACTTATAAAATCTACCAAGTACAAGGTGGAAAGAAGCAGGCAAATGGTCATAGGCTACCCAGAAGCATCAGGTTTACATTGTGGGTACCCTGATTATTGAATGAAAGTGGACAATTTTGTCATTGACAAGAGGATTAACTTAACTTTTACGTTTTTCTTTTCGCTCAACCCGACTTCCATTCCTTCCTGAGGTTTTTCTCCCCTAGTCTTGTGCGCAATAGCCGCAAAACACGGGCGTTTGTCTCAATCAAAAAAAGAAACAAAAAACACGGTCATCTGTTGGGCCTTAGAGGGGTCGTAGCTCCCTTGTGGAGAGGTAGGACCTCACGGCAATGAACAGGCCCATTTCACTCCCTTATCCTTCAAACTTTTCCCAGTGTTCTATTTCTCGCTTCTTCAGAATAGTCTTTTCCTCAAGCGTACGTTTTACATTCAGTCACTCGAAACGAAGGATCAAAATTACGAAGTAGCATTAGCTATCCTGAAGAAGAAGGATGAATGTGCCCGTAGGATCCTGCGACTAAATTTTCTTATGAAAATTCATTGGTGAATGCCTCTGGGAGTTGGGCGCCAACTCCGAACCTTTCAGTCGCGAATCCGTTAATTTAACCAGAGATGAGTAGGCAGATGCACAAGGCTACGATTTTAGCGGATAGCAAATTCATGGCGCTAAATCGGAGTGGCGAGTCTGGAAGTAGGAGACCCATAAGGTCCTGTCGCGGCCACAAGTTGGGCCCGACCCACTGAGCGGATGAGGCGGAAGCGCAACCCCCGACACCGTGGTCTATACCTCTAGCTACTCTACTAAGGTGACTACTTTTATATGAATACTCGAATGAATATGCTCGATCCGACCAAGGAAATAGGAAAAGTAAGACAAGCACAATGGAAAATGAGAGGGAAGTGAGAGAGTAAACGAGAAGGCAGAAGGGAAGATAGAAATAAAGAAGTTGAGAAGTAGAAAGATAAGGAATAGGGGTATAAAAGTAGAGAAGAAATAAGGAAAGAGATAAATCAGAAAGTAAAGAATGAAATATAAAGAAATAAGAAAGTAAAGAAGAAATAAATATAGAAATAGAAGATTGGAAATGGATAAAAGGGTTGCTTCCAAGAGACCAGTATAGGAGACCGGCTCGAGGAAGTCCCAAGCACCTAATTTATTAATATTTCAATTTGAACATAATTTATTTTTGATATTCTACAATTTCATTTCAATGTTTATCTACTCCGTATATTCTGCGAGATTTTGATTTAACCTACGTAGATTTTAATTTAACATACTTCTCAAGAACTATTGAAAAAGCCTATTGATGAAACATTTTTCAATAATTGGGGTGCTACACAGGTGTCAAGTTGGCACCGAACTTTCTGAAAAATGTCTTAAAAAATGTCAACAATAGGCTTTTTTAATAGTTCTTGAGAAGTTCTATAGTTCCCGGTCTCGTTTTAAGAGTTGCTTTGGGAAGCAGCGGTGAGTAGCGAAGAACCTCTGCTCGCCAAGCTACTCGTTTGTGTTCACGTTTAGCTCGGTTACGACGGGATTCGCATTGTCGACGGAGGCGATGATCATAGACTCAATCCTACCTGCAGACTCGCCGCTACGATTTAGCGCCATGATTTTGGTATCGCTTGAAACTCGTAGCGTTGTGCAACTCCCTACTCATCTCTGTTTTAAACACTGGGCTACGACAACTTTCCTTCTCATAGTTGGCGCCACTTTAGAATCAACTGCAAATTATTTCGAACAGAAAGCGCTACGTCAAGAGAACATTTCAAAAAGTTTAAGCAATCCGCAGTTAACTTCGAGAAGGAGTCGTATTCTACAGTTTTACCATGATGGCTTCTACTGAGATGAATAATATGACACTCCGAGAGATGATGGATGATAGCACTGCAACTGGAATTGTATTGAAATCAAATGAGCCATGGCGAGAAGCTAATTCAAAACTTTATTATGAGTTTCTTGAAAGTATTCAGGCTCATGTATCAGAACCTCAAATCTTCGATACAATTGCAGATTTTATCCAAAACTGCACCGACACTTTGGAGTTAATGAGAGGTACATATCAGCGATGTTAACAATTCTTAGAATGATTTATGATTGATATTACAGGTATGCAGTCTAAAGTGGAAAATACATATGTATCTGAAGAAGAAATTAATTTGGAAAATGAGAGAAACGTGTGGCGTCTTGTTTATTGTTTATATCAAAATCGTTTGATGGCCTCTGACTTCCATTCTCAAGATGAGATGGATAATCATATTGATATTTCTGAAAAGGATGTCATAGAAAATTTGTATAAAAATGATAATTTAATACGAGAATTTCAATTGATTGTTGATTGGCTAGAGAAAAATGCTTTGGATACAGCAGAGAAATTACCATCTATCGAGCACTTTACAGATAAAACAGTAGCATGGGAGAATACACTGCATCAATTGCAGAATCGTCAGAGCGGCATTACCTTTGGGTCATCTAGGGCAATAGTTTCTTCCCTTGATCCAGATGCACCGATAAGAGAGGGTAAGCCTCTACATGATTTAGATAGGGAAGATGATGCCAGACTTGAAAAAAGAATGTTTATAGAGGTATCATTTCATTTTGTGAATTTATTACGCACAAAGAATATGTGTGACTTATAGCACTTAAGTAAATAATCGTTTCTCGATGTCAGGTTCGCTGTGGCCAATTACAAAAAGCTCAGGCACTGGCTATGCATTGTGGACAACCTTGGCGCGCCGCATGCTTGTTAGGATGGATGCCACATCACGATCCAAATTATAATAATCCTCGAACAGACACAGAGCTGCCAATCGAGGGTAACCCTAATAGAAGTCTTTGGAAATTATGTGCCTGGAAAATATCTCAGGACAAACGCGTAGGTCAGCTAAATTCTTATTTGATTTTCTAAATTTTACATGCCAATGTTATAACTGCACCTTCTTTCAATGTTCTACTATTTTTTCTTTGCGTTTTACTGCTATTATCACGTCTTCTATATATTATATAATAATATTATTATTAAGTAATAATGTTTAACATGCAGGTCCATATTATCGTGCTATACTTGCCAGCCTTTGCGGAAATATACAGCAACTCTTACCCATAGCACAGTCCTGGCAAGACGCACTTTGGGTATACATGAAGACACTGTTGGATATTAAAGTGGAATTAGAAGTAAGAGGAACCATGCCAAAAAGTTACGTGCCAATGCCCGATGAATACTGGAAAAATGAAATGACTCTAGAGAACATTTTTAACGAATTACACGCATCAAAGAATTCAATAATATGTGCCCAGGCCAGCAAACCTGACCACTTAATTCAAAAGTACTTAATATTAGATCAAATACCGCAGCTCATGGATGAAATCGAGACATGGATAGACATGGGAACATGTACGTCGCAATTTCTCAGATTTCTTGCCCATTTGGTTCTTTTCTTAAGACATATCGGTAGAAATTCAAAGGAAAGAATTGGAAACAAAGTCCTACAAGCTTATGTACGTGAGCTTATAAAACTAGGCGATGCAAATCTCGTAGCTTATTATACAGCTACGTTGCCTCAGGAAGATCAAGTAAAGAATTATGCTTATTTCCTGGAGAATGTGAAAGATCATCAGCAGCGTAAAAGATGCCTGGAAGCAGCTGAAGCGGCAAACTTGAATGTAGAGGCCATTACAAAGTTAGTCGTCGAGAATATACGCCACAAAAATATTGAATTGGGTTCGGATGACTTGAAATGTGGAATAACAGCTTCCGATATAGAGAAGATCGATGCTCTGGATTGGGTAATGTTTTATCCGAGCCAAAGGGAAGAAGCCTTGTGGCAGACCAATGCACTGATAAGATATTTTCTTACCTGTGAAAAACTTGATGCAGCTCGCAACGCCATTAACAAAATTCCTAATGATTCCATTGGTCTTATAACAATGGAGTATCCTTCTATCGAAGGCACCATAGCAAATCTAACAATGACTAATAATTTGCCAAAAAGAGCTTCTAACTGTATACGTGAATACCTTTGCTACAGAGCCTATCTCGATGCACAAGAAGGTTTCGCTGAATGGTTTTCAGAATTTCACCGGAAGCCAACTCCACCGGAAGCTCTACCATCTTATGCAACATTTACAGAAAAAGTGGCATATGATCATAAGAAAGCACAATACAATTCTGATCTTGAACGATGGAAGATGACAATGCAGCATCATACTAAGGTTTGTTACTTAAGATATATTGTACTGTTTTTATAAATGCTGACATATTATTTGTTTTGAAAACCAGGATGCCAAACAACTTTTGTTCAACGTTTTACTCTTTCCTGATGGAGGTTGGTTGGTGGATTCTACTTATTCTGGTGACGAACTACCTGATCATGAGGATTCATTGCGAGAGTATGAAATGGAGACGTTACGTAAACTCTGCATTCCAAAAATCACATTATTGTTGCATTCCGTAATGTCACAAATGAATGAACATGCAGAATGTGTACAACTGGCAGATACATTGGCTTCAGAACAATATCAACTGTACAAAGTATATAAACTAATAATCCTATACAATTTTGATATACTACACTACGAAAATTAATTTTAATATACATATTGTACATTTCCTTAGGTATTTCCCAAGGATAAGTTGCGCGAAGTATTCCAAAAATTCGCTGAGTCGTCGCTTATCCTTATGGACCAGAAGAAGGATCCATGGGGCTATTCAAAATGAAGTACAATCTTCGTCCTATAGAATTTTTGTAAAAAGAAAACTACAGACTTCTAAAACTGTAATTCAAGAATATCGTGTCTTATAGAGTACAGTAATCATGTTCCATTTCCAAAAAGAGCAAAAAAAAAGTTACTCATCCTTACTCATCTATTATCCATTAATATCTCAGGTAAACTTACTACATAGGATTCGATTTTTTTTTTATAAAACCAGTTTATTGTCAACCACAAGAAGTGAATATAAAATTTGATACAATGTTCAATAATCCATAATCATAATGTATCATATACCTTGTAATTATTTAGACGCTTGATATAATCGCTGAATAAGTATAGCACTGACAAAGCCCACCGTCGAAATTCGCAACACCAAATCGAGACGTATTGAATCCGTGAAACGTGAGAGTATCCAAAGTTCACGATTATTCTTTCAAAAATACCAACAGTGAGAGTTCTCATAGAAAATCTCAAACAGCGTCCAATAATCCTCAAGCTCACGTATTTTGTACACGTCCCAGACTTTGGCAGTAGCAGACGTGTATTTTGCTATAATATCGAATATATTTTTCAAATCAATATTATCGGATAAGAGTTAACGACGATTAAACCAAAATAAGTTTAAAGCATCACATATCTCAATTTTTCAAACAGTTTACAGTCAATAAAATTAAATTTATCATTAAGCAACAATAAGGGATGATTAATAATAGCAATTATTACATATTTTTTAAAGCATAATGTATGTATATAAAAAAATTATAAACCTTAATCAAAACGCCAACACTCATACAAAATACACGCATGCTACGAGCGAACTTAATCTTTTTTTTTCCACGTATAGACTATATGAAGAAATTAACATTCAACCAACGTGAATCTAATTAATAAACGGTCCATAGATTTCGACAATGGAGTATATAAATATGGTTCAACGAACACATTCGATCCGCATACACGTCAATAATCTTGTATCATTTTTATTTTTTTCTCCGTTACAAGCCATCGTGTCAGCGATGATGAACGAGCTTAGCAAGCTTTCAATATGGATCGATAATATATAATTATTCGTAAAGAAAAAAAAAAGAAAGGTTCAATTGTATTGTAATCTGCATGCAGTGTTTTCTAGTAAGAGGTGTTCGTTCAAGAACGGATGATCGGAATTTTTCGTTTGTTATTCCTATCTAAGATGTATGCCGACCTCCTTCGCACTTCGATTACGTAATTTTCTTATTTTTAAATTACTGCAAGATCTGTGACAATTATAATCGTATTGGTGGTTGGTATTTATCTCTTAACAATTTTACGTCAATTCATCAATCGTAAATAAGATCTTAACGTTGTAGAGTTCCAACACGTTTCTACAGATGGAAGGAGGTACCAGACACTTGCCAATCCGATCGATTCTTATTGTATCGATTATACGATTAATACGTTATTTGTTAATTTGACTAGCCTAACGCATAAACGTTGAAAAAAAATGGTTGACAATTTTCGACAACTCTACATGACAATTTGATATTTCGTCGAAGGATATCTCACTGAAGAATTGCTGATACGTTATTTCAATGCTCGAAATAAAAACTGTTGTAACCTTTTCTTTTTTCTTCCAGTTTTTTTTTTTTCCAATAGGATTCTACAGGATCGATTGGCTGAGACAAGATGTTGTTGTAGCGCAAGAGAGGATGAAATTTTTTAAGAAAAAATATTCACATGAAAGTTTCATACTTCTTAGCACTAAGGTGAGATGAAAATTATCCTAATAACGTATTTATAACTTGCCCTCGCGGCATATAGAAGATAAATTAAAAGGCATCGACAAAATTTACGACGAACCAATGCATCCTTCGAAAAAGATTTTTCAAGCTCACAATTAGGACGAGAATTTCCTCGCAATATTCATTTAATACATACGTTCGGACATTCATTCCCATATTGACAATAATCTTGCTTTTCCTCTCGATTAAAACTTAGTGCAAACTATCCTTAATTTTAAACCTTAGCTTATCCATCCTAATTTGACCCTATGATGAAAGGGCGATGATTATCGTCCACGAGCGTTCCATTAGACGGCGATGCGTAAGTTTATTATTGTCCAAAATGAAATTTCATATTTTCAGTGTGTCATTTCCGCATACTCGATAATGTTTAAAGTCCGTCAAAACCATTATAAAACTTAATTGGCTTTTACTGTCAAACAATGATAATAGTCAAGTTAATAAATGTCGAAGATATTGATACAATTTTTCAAATCATTTAAAAAGTCCTCATACGGAAATAGTATACGAGATGCCAATGACTGTCACAATCGTTATACATAGTGAATTTTTGCTTCTACTTATTTCCTCACTCTCATTTCCGTTACCTAATCATCATTACAAGTTTTATACATTATTTTTACGCATTATTAGCAAAAGAAGTTCACTTATTTACTAAGACTATTTTATTTGCTTCTTACGAGCTACAGCAACCCCGGACATTGGTTAGGCTGCCGTATAAAAAATTAGTGTCGACATATATATTTATATATAGAATTTCCGTACATTGTATCCTACTATTAAATAATTCATGCGTAATACCATTAATGTCATCTTACTGATTTAAGTTGGATATTTAAAAAAAATGGGGATATTAGATATGCCCACAATCATATGTACATAGTTTAAGCAGGAATCAAATCCGCAACTGTACACTCGTGCGCATGATGTAAAATTACAAAGAGATGACCTTACATGAAATATACTGATCGCGATCATTTTCAATTATTTATAATTCTTTAATGATTTATGCAATAGGAAGTTTCAATGAGGTCGCCCGAAGAGGATAAACCTATCCTCGAATGTTCTTACACGGCAGCCCGTTATAACGTTTGTCCGGAAAGTTGACTTTCAATTATTGTCATGCTCACAGAAGTAGGAGATTTATCCGCTTAAAATCTAAAATTCGTCAATCTCCGGAAGATTAAACAGTGTCGTAAAGTAATAATGAAAATATATTAAAAGCAAAAGGTAAGTGTAAACACGAGGTCAATATGCAACCTCGGTGAAAGAATGATAATATTAATTATTGTCTCGAGTTGACAATCAAATATTGTCCCATGAGAATTGCGATCTTAAAAAAGAGTTAGATCTTATTGTCACTTAATTATTTCTCAATCACGATATTATTTTACAGCCATTCAAACTAGCTCAATATAAGAAATCAATACATTCGAATGAATCGCTCAAACTGCAAAGGCTATTACAGAATTGTCTGATTAATTAGAAATTTAATCGTTTCTTACACGCTATTAAATGGCGTACACTGTACAGTGTCAAAGATAAAATTGCTGTCAAATTTTGTGGTCACTGTTTTCCATCTTTAATAAATTTGTAAATCTGTACCATACTTCAGTCTGAATGTGACGCTGTATCTACACACATATGTCCAAGTAATGTCGAATATTCGTGAAATCCGCTGTCGACGAAGTAAACAGACATTCCGTTATCGTATTTCGCAAGATTACGTCTGATGGAAATAAGAAAATTGCAAATCCTTGATCGAAGATCCATACCTGCCCGACAAATAGATCCCTAACCTTAAAACCCTAACCCAATTGCATACAATCGATACGAGTGAACCGATAATTATCCCTGCACCGTTACATCCAGAGAAGAGTGTGTTATGCCAATAAGTTTTTTCTCGTGACCTACGTTTTCTGGACTTATCAAAAAAGCGTAAGTGCTCATTGGTTACCTAAAAATATCATTCAATAAGAATTTGCACTTTTTGAAAAGTGCAGAACGTCTAGGTAACGAGGAACAAACCTAACATGAGAATTTTGTGGCTACGCAGTTCTTAGAAATAGTTTAACTCACAAATCAAGTACGCTTCATTTCTTATATTAAATTTATCCTGAATATCTGCTAAAAATTTTATCGAAATTCAGATATTCGACTTTGTAAATGTCCAATTAGCTTGGAACAATTATCCGCTTCGGTTGGCTACAATGGTCGATCGTAAATACCAATTCACACTTCAAGTATATGTAAACAACGACGATTAATGCCTCCAAAATAAATCAGACCCCCTAAAATCTTTTATCAGAATCAATTTATCTACTTAGATCTTGACGCCTCTTCGTATGAGAGACGCACATTTTTCATTAAAGGTCAGATACTCGAAGAATAACGAGCGACCATTTTTCATGTATATACATACTGATCTTTGTATGCTGATGAGAATAATAATAATAACAAGCATGTATTAATCGAGAATATCATTTTTTTGAAACAATTTTGAAGACATCACCGTCGTAACCATGGAGCTGGATATACGGTTAAAGAAAAATATATTATTATAACATTTATATAATACACGCTAGACTATCTACACCCTAGGCTGATTATGATTATGTATTCTGCTGATTTCTTGGTTGCACTTTTTGTCAAGAAATAAAAAAGTAATACCCCTTGTCGAGTCTCCTGCGGATAACAGAGCGACAATAACGACACGACCGTATCAATAATGGATATGTCTCTCTCAATTCGATGCAAAGCAAAGCGTGTACATACCTAGACGCGAGTTTTGGATTTGTGATTTTAAAAAAAATATACATGCATATGTTATATATATTACAAATAGTTATAGATATAAAATTTTCATTTGATAATTAACCGCGCGTCATCGCCAAGGGGCCCAGCTCCAGGTTTACGGATTGTCACGTGATCCGAATGAAGCCTAATTAGAATAACTTTAAGACATTTAATATCTGCACCCAAGGCACATTTTATACTTTCATTCCGTAGTTAGGAAGGTCCATTCTATTATATACATAATGGCGCGTTTGCGTAGGTATATAGTATATATATATATGCCCATCTTCCATACATTTCTTTTCTCTTTTTATTCTGCTAATCGTCCACCATTGTTATTTGTTATTTTAAGTTTTACAAATAATGCTTTCTCGTACTTTCCTTAAACTCTGATTTTTTTGCGACATACTCGTCCTACTACCATATTAGATTATTGTCAAACAGACAGCATTTGTAAATATAATTACCTTAATCGCTACCTGACTTTAAAGTTACGTAAATTCAACTATAGCCTTTGTGCAAAATTTACATGTGTACCCTCGATGCATCGCGTATCTTTATCGTGATAACGAATCTCGGCAAGTACAGTACTTTCTGATAATTTTCAAAATTTTTTGAAAATGATAACCGCAAACACATTATCCCATACCTTCGCTTATAACCTTCAGCTAAGCTGGACAAAGAGTATCGCTTTTATTGTCTGAATTAATCTGGAGTCTCATCGTAATCGATATTATTATTGTCAAAAAGATTTCACTCACTCTTTTTCTCATTATTGTCGCAATCTCGATCGTTCTTATGTCACTCTTATATCGCGAATTTATGTATCATTGTGTGTGTATATATATATCCTGTATATAGTATATGATATATTCATATGACATACGATATACTGTATATATACGCGCGTGTATATTATAATATGAAATATTGAATTTGATAGAGCTTAAAAATATCTTCATAATCTTTACGTATAATTAAATCTTACGAGCTATATACTTTCTTACAACCTTGTATCATTTTAAACGGTTTAAATGTACAATCGTGTGCGCCATCCAATCGAACCGGAAATACGTACTTCACTGTAGTCGCATTCAATTTACTTTGCCGTTACGTCAGTTATTCTCCGTCGGGACTTATTGTATTTTATGAAAATGGCAAGTCGTCGATTCATCTTAGGAGCAACGAAGTGACGAGGGTGAAGATGAGAATACTTAACGGAGTTACGATCACGCGTTGACCGACACCGTTAATGGGTGAGTTCTGTCCAGGATCCACTACGTGAATCTTCCATCCGAGATTATTGTGCGAATAACACTGGGAAAAATAATAATATAAAATAATAAGTCATCTTTATCAATAACTAGACAGTACCAGTGAGAAAGGAGAATCTTAAGGTATCATAAGTACCTGATAATAAACCAGATCAGGCGTGTCCTCTTCAACGGTCCAGACCAACTTGGCAGGTTCACCTTGTTCACATTCGAGTCTCAGGGTCTCGAAGAAGCTCTCGAACGTCGTGGAATCGGCACTCATGTCGATGGTCTTGTGCGTCCATTCGCAGTAACGTCCTGCAGCTGTGGGATAAGGCTGACCATCCTTATCAAATGCGACGCCAGCATATACCTTGTGCGCGGCTCTTTCAGCTTCTGATTTCTGTCCGTAGCCACCCTCTGGACTGTCAGTTATGTATAAGGGATGATACCTGTGGTGGAAATGGTCTATTACTGGACGTTCTTGCCTCATGCAGATCCTAAGGGATCTGACGATCCTGTACAACGTGCGGAACCGTTAACTGTGCTATTACTTTCTTATAACAATCGGTTTACCTAGCAGGATTGGCTGGACTGTTTCCTCCCTCTACAGTGAACGTGTAGGTTTGACCTCTTGTTACAGTTAACTCTGGTATCAGAAGGTCATTGATATACCATGCAATTCCCCACGATGGTGAACCTACGATTTAGAATAATTTTATTTTCACTCGTTCCTTTCCTCTCTGTTACTTGATACTCTTCTTCGTATCAGTTTCCCGTTCTCACCTGTAATTCGCTCGTATCCTCGTTTACCACCAGTTGGACCAATTCTTGCGTTGAACGTATCGTCATTGAGCTTAGCTGGTGGCCAAGCATCGATGTCATAGATCATTGGTAAATCGTAGAGAGAATTCTTGCAGGAGTGATCGTTCATCGAAGTGAAGTCTATGCGAATATCTTCAGTAGTCACGTCCATTTTATTGTGAGCATTGGCTTCACGGCGAGAATTTAATGGTCCTATTGCTGCTATGATGCTGGTGTCGGTATTCGGGATGATCTTATCTTTTTCAAGTTCGTTGGTCCTCATGGGCCGGGTATAAGTCACTACGAAGAGACATTAATTTTATAATATTACAGTAAATCAGACAAAATTAAGTAATCAATAACATTTCCTACTCTCCATAATTCCAATACTCACCTTTTGTTATCCCATTGTTTCTTTCACCATGAATCAAAGTAGCATCATTCTTTCCGCCAACCCGTTCATCCGGACAGACTCCCCTCTTGCCATCGCATTGTGCCACGTCAGACATATAATAATCCTCTGCGAAAAAGCTCCTGGTGGCTCTATCGTAACCCACCACGACTACATCACCGTCCACCATCTCCGCTTTGCCTTCACGACCCGATAATCCAAAGGCTATATATTCGTTTTCCGTGATTCGACCTGATAGCGTTATCTCCACGTCATCGCCCATATAAATCCATTGTACTTGTACTCGGCCATCAAGCAGTTCTTTACAGTTGGTTGACTTTGGCTTGATGGGCATGGACGTGGTAGTCTAAAAATATATACACAGTACAATAATTTCATTGCTTCTCATTCGTTCCACGCATTTATGACTTACCGTGACTACGAGTCATGCACTTTAGAAAAATGACGACTGCGACATGCAATGACTGAGGAGAATTCGACGTAGGCAAGCAAGGAAAAGAAATGATGACTCAGAGAAGTGAGTGAAATTAGTAACGTATGAAGGGAAAACAGAGGGCACCAATGAATTTTCTTTTATTTGCTTATCAACGATGAAGAAGAAACAATTAGTACACATGCCTTTTAATCAATAATTAGTGAGCGTATCGATAATATGAATGATCGACAAAGTAAATCATAAGTAAACAGAGCAAACTACTCTTAAAGATGTATCCATACAGGATCTTTTTTTTCTTCTTTTTCTAACAATGCGGTGTACGATTGCACTTTAAAATCAACTTGATGCACTAAAGAGACAGAGAATGTCTAATGGTAGCAGTCTTGATATTTTTTTTTTACTCACAGGTTTGTACCACCAGGGCGGCTATTCCGTGATAAATTTAAATACATTTTAATTACACTATCTAATTAATACTATCAAATATACATATATTATATAGAATCATTCGGTATTAACGCATCATCTGAATCATGGTTATATGTATAGAATGCGCTAACTTCAGGTGGTGTATTAGTGCGAATAATTTTATATAGATATACATACAGTATTGATATATATATACCTATATCTGGATACTCTAAACTCTAGTTTACATACACCACATATAATAAGACATACTAAAGAACGTTATTCAGACATTTATAGAATCCTTTAGAATCTAAGCGATCTGAGAAATTCCTCGTAACTCTTGGACGTGACGAAAGGGTTAAACGGATTCCTTCGTTTCTTAGAAGTTTTACTCCGTATGTTAGTAGCGACTTTATCGAGTCCTTTATAAAGATTCCTGGCTCTTCGGTCTTTAATTAACTCATTTCTGTTTACCGTTATCTTGGTCTGTCCCAGTGCCGGCGGTACGTCCAGGTCCTTGGGAATGAGGACGTATCCGAAATTGTGTCTATACTGGACACACCAGACTGCCAGCCAGTGTATGTCGTATACAGTAAGATTGTCTGGCAGGACAATTTCAATATCCTCACCCTGGTAGCCTCGTAATGGTTCCAGACTGCGAATTCACAGAGATCACGTACAGAAGAGGGTTAGAGTATCCTCCAAAGTTTAAGTTCATTAGAGGATCATCACCTTCCCATTTCGTTGGGCACCTTGGTGCCTAATGAAGTAGGCTCCGGACCAGTTCCAACCCAGAAATAAGCATCAGGACCGGCGCCATCGTAGTGCAAGTTTGGAATGTAAAATGTTTTGCTGTCCAGGATGGTTATATTTTCGCTCCGTAATCCATGTGCCAGTCTTGAGAATTCCGACAAAGTTTTTGCCTTGGGCACTTCCAGATCAGAAGGGATGTAAACGTCTCCGAAATTTACCTTATGGAAAAACAAATAAAAGAAACGATCTTAAGGTTGCCAGGGCAAAAGTTATATATATATATATACATGGTAAATTATGGCAAAGGGAAAAAGAATTGGCTACTCGAAATTCACAAGAGTCACTTATATGTATACGTCTAACGTTATGTTTATGCTCTCGGATCGATTCATCATTTCCTTTTAAAGATAAAGAGGTAAAGGGAACGCGCTGACTGACGTCCTTCCGAATAAGGGAGTCGTTTCAGGGGAAGTCGTTTATTTTAAACTCTGTCAAACGCCGAGGAAGAAGGATCTCGCGCCCTGGGATCCTGTATAATTCGGGGAAACTGGAACCTCGCCTTACGACCCCAGAGTCGACGTCTCGGGACTCTTTATGACCGAAATTTCAACACCCACGACAATTCCTAAGGTCCATTCGAAAACCGTGGGACAAATATATTTGGTCCAGATTTAGACGTTTTTATTTTTACTTCGACCAACCCAATCCTTGGAAAAGCCTCATGCCGAAGAAAAACCCAGATTATTTGAAAACTTCAGCAAGGATTTCCGGAACTGACTTCACTCTTGTATTATTTTTAACTCTTTTAACATTGCCAAAGAGTCTTGTACATTGTAAATTTTCTTCATTGACAGTACACTTTAAATTTACAGTACAACATTTCCAGCTAGTTTCAACTTTGAGTGTAAGTACTTCAACTGTCAGTTGAGCAGATGGAATAGTCAGGAATAATCGATAAGCCCCCCCCCCCCCCCAAATTTCGCAGGCTTCGCGACACGGACTTTTCGAAACCCTTCTAGTAAGTAACAAACCCCTATAACTAATATACCAAGCCAATAATTAACATCCAGAGATCTACGGACTTTGATATTTGCATAGATGATGCTAATAACATTATGTTTAAGGGCTCGTCAATCATACTACCCTCGGATGACGTGGGTGTCTGAGAAGTAAGGGTTAGATGAGTATCGGAGATTCGTAACGCAACATTCTGATGGAGCCAGTCATGCTCAGAGACATAAAGGGAGAGAGAGAGAGAACGATAGAAGAATATTCAAAATTAACTTCTCCTTGATACCCACGCATTTCGCCCAGCCTACGATGGAACGTTTCACCCTTGATATTAAAAATTAAAGCTCCGTGAAGTCAAAGAATCATTATTGCTAGCGTAGATGTAACTGAGCGATATAAGAAAAACATTCAGTTAAGAGAAATCACAGTAGGCAATAAATAATTTTTCTGGCTAGTCATATTTAACAACAAAGTCTTATATAATTACTTGTGGATAAAGTATGTAATGAAGATTTAAATAAACAAAAATTGTAAAAAGCCTAATGGACGCAAAAAAAATTAAGAAATATTTAGAAAAAGTATATTCAGGCTAAATGGACCGCCTGAAGTCAGTCGATTTGATTTCTGTGGTAGAGCCAACTTCAGGCTATGCGCGTGTACTGAATAACTCAGTACGCAAAAAAAAAAAGAGTAACAGACAGTAGCTACAAAAAAAGAAGTCAGTACGAGAGATAAAGAAGAGGAAAAAAAAGAGAAACGAGAAAAAAGTCTCGATGACGCAAAATGAATTCGAGCGAAATAACAAGCGATTTGCCCCGATATAAATATCTGATGGTAGGCGGATTGGTTTTCCAATCTTCTTCGAGATGTCTGAACGAAAAAGATTCTCGCAGTTATTGCATCGTTTTACAAGATCGTTCGGCATCGAGCCGAAAGCGCTTTTTATAATCCGGGGTGCGGTAACGTCGAAGGGTTCCTTGTCAATTCGATACCTTTGATCTGGTCGTTACGGCCGCCCGAAGTCTCTACCAGAGGGGGGTGTACAGCACCCCTAATAGACTGTTTATCTCGTAAGCCCGGATTTAGATTTAGATCTGAGGCTATTATGCGCCGTCCCGTGTACTACCTACGTTAATACTGGAGACTTCGTGACGTGGCTCAACAAAATAATTTCCCCGGTCGATGGCCAGGCCTGTGTTAGGACAGATAAACTGCTTAGAGACGTAGAATAGATCGTTCGAAATTTCGTCTACATTTAATTCCAAATACCAAACTGCGTACAGTGCAGTACAAAAATAAACGTTTAATAAAAAGAAATGCTATAGATACACATACATGCCTAGTACAGTATAAGCTCGCACCAATATATAACCAACACTTCTATACCCGACTGTACGTACTAAGTAGTCGCGCCTACAGCCGATTCATGAATTACACGTGAGATCCAGGGGACTCTCTTGTATGTAATATCATGCAAAATGTGGCCCCTCATAATTTTAATCGTAAACTGTACCGGTACCCATTTTAATGAATTATCGAAAGCGACAGTAATACGGCGGCAACGAAATGCCCAGTTTTGCCACTTCGAGACGTTAAATGTCGTTTAATCCGTGCAAGTGGCAGCACTGTCTATTAGCGTTACAGTACCGTGCCTGATAATGATATTTTGGGTGCATAAATTTGAGGGTATATATTTACTATCGATTTGGCATATATAATATATATACACAGAGCAAACTGGTACAACCCCCCGTATGAGGGTATCGGAGTATGGAAGGTACAGAAAGAGGGCTGAAAACAGTCAATATTCAATCAAATAAATCCCCTAACAAACTGGAGAGGCATAGATAGCATCGAGAAACAATCAACGATGCAGAGAGCGAGTGCAGGGGTAGTAAGCCACCCTGGCTCCCGTTGCCCATAATATATTGGAGAGAATCCGAGAGTAGCCGAGACTGTATATTATTTTAGCACGTTATCAGGATCGGCATCGCCCCTCCTGATCCGTATATACGTTCCCTCGAAACCCCCGCAGGGAGACGCGCGTCGTTTCGGAAATTGAGACATCAAGCCTTGTTACACCCGATAGCAACGCTCTATCCCACCTCCCCCCGTGTTGCATTATTACAGCCAATCCCTGCTCTCTTTGATACCCCCTTGAGAATATCGTAACTATGGTTTTGGAGTACTTTTTAATACTTCACTAGCAAGTAGCCCCTTCACGGCTCGATCACGATCTCTTTCCGTAATGAACCTAAACCGAGAGCATTGAATGAAATTGAGAAAGGGCACTGGGAGGAAATGTCATTTCAGGGTGGAATATTGATAATTGTAGGTATACCGGGTGGCTATTGTATTACACTCGGTGAGTCGTTATCACGTAATCTTGAATACGTTCGAGCGACTTGGATTTTACGAACCCCATAAAATCCGATCCAGTCTCACTATGTACTGAGATGTGTAGCAGCGACAATTGGTAGTAATACTTGAAACCCGAGCTAAAAAGGATCCTCGAACCTGGTCGTCTGTCCGTTGAGCTTTAAGTAGGTGATAAATTAAACGACCCTCTTCCACTTCCACCGACCCCCCCCCCCCTCTTACACCATTTTCGTTCTATTCCTTGCGTGCCAGATTTAATGGAACTTTTTTGCCAAAACTTTTTACCCATGGCTAAGCTCCCGTTAAATACGTCCCCCGGCCGTCTAATTATCCGGGTTTCGCACAGCATTTAAGATCTTCAGCGTGACGCCATTTTGTTACGACGTAAAAACTCATTTAACGCCGGAAAAGCGACGAGCGACCCTTCCTCGCCGAACTGTCTCGATTACGTGGCGTGCTTCGAAAATATTTCTTCTAGTGTCCGGTTTCGAGATTTACCTTTACAACGTTGACGAACGAAATTCGCCATTGAGAGATTTGGCGGATACTAATGGAGACCTAAGATCCTACTGTGGAGGGGGTTTCAGTATTTCAAAATACAGGTACCAATTGGATAGGAAAAAAAAAGTCTAATCGACCATTCCCATATAGCTTGATTAATTTAAGCGGCAGATAGTAGTAATGTGAAATGAAATTTGTATGAAAATTAATAGCATCGCTAACGATGGGTACGTGATTCGCGCAATATTTGTAAATTTACAAATTTCCAATAAATCCCGAAAAGCTGTAAACCGTGTAGTAGGTAGCAGTAAGAAAAAGGATCGAGGTCGGATATCAAAGATATTTCAAAATCAGAAGCAGATTTACAAAGCAAGTTGGTCGTTCCGTGACAAAACTTTCACCACGAGCCTTCATTCGTAGGACCGGTGGGCGGTCCTTCGAGGTACCTGGAACTTTCGCAAGCTTCCGTCCAATCGGCGCGCCAGAAATACTCGAGAGCTTTCTCGCTGGGCTATGAAAAATTATAACTTTTCTTGAAATACGTACCGTGCCTTAACCCTGGTCCTGCGTCGCGCCAACTTTGCTCTACTTTTCATACGCTTCGTAGCTTAATTATTCCTGCGCTGTTACGTGCACACTCCATTCCGCCATTCTACGTTTATGCGCGTATCTATATCTACCTGTCATACGTACTTTTACATGTAATTATACCAGCGTTCGATCACTTAGCGCTTTTACCAACACCAAACGCCACGATCGACCGACCTCTATTTCTGGGGAGACTAAAATTAATAACTACACCCGTGTACGTCGCTACGAAATCGTTTGCTGAAAGCAAAGCAAGTTTGACTACCAACCACCGTTAGCCCAAAAAGTTTTGACGATTACGTTGTGCTTGTTTCTTATACGAAAATTAATAACGACGATTCGGTTCGCTGCGCAATTGACGCAATGTCCCAAAGTCGTCTCCAAGACGTCTAATGGAACAAAAATAAAATAGTAGACAACTTAAAAATAACTTTCGTACGTATCTCTCGTCTGGGTGATATATCTCGATTGTTCCGATCAATATTAGCTTGAAAAAAATATTTTTTAAAAGTCTGTCGAGATTCTGAGAAAGCTTGTGGACCGAACGTCGTACTGTTTTTTGTTTCAACTCTACACAAACTTTTTCCCCCCATTACGTTTTTAATGATAATAATGACTATATATGTGACTTGGCGTATATACATGTACACGGTATCCAAGGATGAAAAATACGTATATAGATGGAGAGATGGTACCCGCTCTCTGTGCGTGTCTGTGGAACGTTATTATCTATAGTGAGAGAACCAGGGCGTAGCAATTTCAAAATGGCGTCAACTACAATGTTCGAAGCCGTATCGCGAATATGGCTGAATTACAGGGGTAGCGTTCTCAATCGTCACGTATAAAATCTGATACCTCTCTTTCAGCAATGGTCTTTCGACCCTTCGATTCCGGCAAATTGAGCAAATTGAACGGATCCATTTAAACGAATCATCCTGAACGGTGTCAACGCCACCATCCCCGTCGACTTGGATACCCGGTACCCAGTGCCAGTCGTTCCGCCAGTCAGAGGAACAATTGACTTTCAGGATTTTATGTGAAATCGATCCAACCGCCACCTGGTGTGATTTTACGCTTAAGAGTGATCCCAAGAACCGATCAGCAAACCTAACCTAAATTATGAGTGACAGTTAAGTATCGCGAGCGCGACGGTTTCAAAATGGCGTCGCTTTAAAGTCGCGGAATTAAGACAGCTGCATTCTTGGGCGCGCTAGCCCGGCCAGCATCGACCGGTGTTGCGCGCAACGCATGCGCCACTACTAGTCCCCAGAATATCAACTGTGCTTCAATACCTGATCGGCCACCCTCGTACACACCCCAAGCCTATACTACCCTCCACCCCAGTATGGCCACCCCGACCGCCCCATGATCCGACATTATTCGCCGATTGTAGCGAAATCACCGAGAAAAGTGAGCCGCCCTGACTTCTCTCTCTCTCGCTCTCGCTCTCCGGATACCCATTCACAGCCTTCGTGGATGGATTTACGTCCTGGAGTCGTTACGTCGCTTTGAAAAAAGGATCTCAACATTTTTTTAGCCTTAAGGCATTTGCCTATGTCGCCTGGTTCGGCTTAAAATTCTAACCTAAAATTCCTAATGGTCGTTCCAAATTTTCGCAAGAGGATTTCAGGTGATTCGGTTTACATTACGCTGGTGAAACCTACTAAATATGATACGCGAAATCCCCCAGCTGGTATCGTGAGTATCCCAACGCTTGGAAGGATTAGAAACGTGCTTAGGATTTAACAGGGCCACGTCTCGTCGGAGCACTCTGCGGCTGGGGGGTGCCTTCGTGTTTAGAATCCAAGTCGGGACTAAAGGGTTATTAATTGACGTTCTCGGGGTTGGGTGGTCCACTTGGTGCCAGGAACAGAGTCGTGCCTTGTCATTCCCTCTACGAAAACTATGAGGCGTTTAATTAACTCTAGTGTTTCGTCACGGATAGTCGGGGGGAAATTCGGATGCAAATGCACGCGCGTTACCGACCTGGCAAGCATCCCTTTCTCGTGCGGACGCTTGATTCACCCAGTGAATCGCCCCCCCCCCCCTTAAGAGTGCAAATTTTAACATCTTGAAAAGAGACGAAACACGAAAATCTTCTACCTTCTTAAGAACGGCTATCGAAATCTTTCCGATATTGCCAATCGCTTTCATCCGGCAGAGAAAGCCCAGGAGCTGGACTTGCCGAAGATGCTGGAAAATGTTTGTGGAAAGCTCCTGAGACGGCCAATCGAAATCGAATGATACGCGGATATATATATATATATATATATATATATATATATATATATATACACCATAAACTACTCTGATATCCTGAGCAAGTTTTAACCTTGTATACCCATACCAGACCATTAAACAGACTTTGATAGCTTATCTTATAGTGCATTTATAACTCTACAGTTTCATTACATAGAAGAGATCGTTATATTCAAATGCTGATATAAAATTTTTTTTAATTAGACGTCTGCACAACTTTTACATGTCATCCAGCCCGTGATAACTCGATAACGGAATATCTGTGTACATGACTGTTAACGAGGTACGGTCACGCATTTTTCTTTCATATAATGACAGAAACTGACCCTATCTTAGGACCCGGATGAATATTGTAAAAAAAGCAGAATTTTGGTTACAAAGTAAATTGATAACGACGATGGGACTACCCGGTATACGTTAAAATAGACAATCACGATAATACTGATTAATCATTGAAAATGTAACGATAAGAATGCGCCGCGATTGATAACGCGAAAAAGAGTGAAACTGGGTAATTCAATCGAGATTGTCCTTTCGAGGGATCAGATAAGAACAGACTCCATAGTTGCAGTGCATTCTGCTCGGCGATTGTCCAGAGGATGAGAGAGGTCGTGGAACGGTGGTCCGTGAAGAAAAAAAATTACTAAATCCTATCAGAATCGGTGGTCCATTGAGTGGTGGTAGTTTGATATCGAGGAAGGAGATCTCTTTTGAAAGGACCCCGCTGGATTTGAGGAAACCGGGAAACGACGCCGTGGGGAGGATGCGGAGGAGTCCTGGAGAAGAAGAAGAAGGGGGAGGAGGCTTATCCTGACAATACATCCTCTAAGCTAACGCAAGGGAGTCATGGCTGACAGACAGCTCCTGTCTACTCAATACTCAAGCAAAACCAACCCCTGGGCATCTCTATCCACTGACAACGTCCCTATATCGGTATATAATATATCACTCCGTCAAATCTCCAGGATGGATTAGCGTATCAAACGGTGCATCAAACTTTTATAACCTTGCGTGACAAGAGAAACGTGGGCATTTCCGGTGTGAGTGACCCAAGACATCACAATTATATACGGAGAGGGAATAAAAAAAATCTTCAACTATTAAAAATTTTGTATAGATATGATTATATGTGATAAGGAATCTGGCATTGTCGTTAAAAAATCTCAAAGTCAAAATCACTAACGGAGCATCAAATATTTACGCCCTTGCGTGACATGTAAATGGTAGATAATTTCGGTGCGAATGACTGAAAAAATATCACTAGAATAACTATAATAAAGATACCGAGTAAGTAAATGTCTCCAAGTATTTGAGATTCTGTAGAGGTATGATCGATTACGCGAAAAACAATCGAATTTTGTCATTAAAAAATGTTCAAGTCGAAATAACAAAAGGAGCATCATATATTCGTACCCGTACGTGACACAAAAGTTCTTTCCGAAGTGAAAATAATTTTAAAAAATTCTCTATAATTAATTGTACGCAAAAAGCTAACAGAGAAGAATTTTCCGACATACTTGGGATTTCGTACGTACGTCTCGTGGTCGTACCATAAATATGCGCCATTGCGTGAAAATCGAGTTTTGTCATTTAAAGACTTCAAAGTCAGAATCACAAGGAAAAGGGATTGGGGTTGAAAATGCTTTCCGGTGATATCGCACTGAGAAATAAGATTTTTAGGAAAAAGAGACGTCAGGGAGATTATGGGCACAACGGTTTTCGGGTCATGGGCACAATCTAGGGAAGTAGAGATTATGTAAAAGAAATCGAAAGTAATGCATATTTCAAAAGGAGGGGATGATAAGAGATAGTAGGTTCCCTTACAGATTAAACGACACCCAGGGTAAGGCGTGCGAAGGTTAGTATCCATATTGTACATCATCGTTAACTAACGATTATTGTAGGACACCCTGTAGATGAGGCAGGCGACGGACAACGCGTTTTGCGGTGACAGAGCGTGTCTGATGGAGGGTTGTCACGGTACGGGAGCACCCCATCAGACTTCGATATTAAAGCGCTCCTAAATATAAGAGCACAAGCTCTGCCCCCCTCGATGTCTCCCTGAGTGCGCGTGCCCCGTTCCAAAGTAATATGTGTATATATATATATATACATATGCCACCCCTGTCTTAACTTCCGTATCCATCTCATACGCGCCATTGACCACGAATGCACGACCGATAGTGGCGTCGCTCCCCCTTTTGGCCACCTTCTCAAAAATCAAGTTATCTTGATTCTCCCCCATCTCCTACATCCCGGTAGCGACCCTCAACCTTAAAATAAAGTATATATCATCTTGACCGCTTCGTTCTTTGTCACGGTCATAGGTACTCTAACAAAAAAAAATAAAAGAGCTTTTGCACCCTTTTTACTTTTTTTTTCGGTAAAAGCTCCCTTGTCTATCGTGCTCTTGGACAAGACTTTTTTTACATTTTGAAATTGAAAGAAAAAGAACATTCTCTTAGTCTTTCTTTTATCTCAGAATGTACCTACTACGTAAAAAAAAAACTCACCGTAAATCTCCGACACCAGATGGACAGCCACTTGATGTCTCGTATCCGTTTTCCCAGCGGTAGCCTCAGAATGATGTCCTTGTGATCGTAATCGCGGAGGACAGCCGGTTGTCTGAAGTAATTCCCAAAGGAGAGTAATCATTCAGATTTCGCATTCATGCATTTTCATCTTTGCCATGCATAAAATTGTTTATCAGATTGCAAAGCTAAATAGTAAACATGATACAGTCGGTATAAACAAATAGGATGCTTTGAGTAACAAAAAATGTATATTGATGACGATAACGATTAATAATAAATTTCAGTGAACGAGACCAGCAGCCCATAACCAAGGGATGAGATACAGCTCAAAGGACTTGTCGTGTGGTAGCATTAATCAGTGCTGATTATAGGGGGTTTATACTATGCGATGATACGAAATAAGGGGATTCCCCGTCCGCGAAAGGAGGCAAACCGTACTTGCATAAAATTTGGTATGGCAAGAATGCTATCAATAAAATAAAAATCATCGTGCTAAAAAGACATAATTGAATTTTACGTGGGACTTTTGTCGTAGCCCAGCGGCTCAAACGCACAGGGATTAATTAATATTACACTAAATATCAGCTACTCACTGAGAAGTGCCGTTGTCTGGATAGGGTACGATGAATCCATCAGGAGTGGGTTGCGTCGTACTTCCGACCCAGAAGTAAGCATCCGGTCCAGTGCCATCGTAGCAGAATCCCTTTATGAATATTGTATTCTCGTCAACGGCGTATACGGTGCCCTTGATGCCATGAGCGTACACCCTTAAATTACCAATAAGTTTTCCATAGTAGTCGGGCCTGTTCCTAGGATGCCCTAGAAAGAAAAAATCAGGAATATAATTCTTTTCCATAAAGGGAAGAAAAACGATTCTCTTATAAAGTCGCTTGGTCTGACACAGATGATTTCCAGGGGGTTGGTAATCGTGCAATATTTTTGGGCTGAATTGGTACCCCGTAAGTATTTTTCAATGGGGGATGGAATGGACGATGAACTCTCGCTCGATGCCCATGGACTTTATTTGGCTGGATGGCGGGTGGACCGGGTGTACATTTCACCCTCGTGATATCCACCATATATATAGGATATGTACTCATACGTATATATATACACATATATACGCGTAGGCTCAAGCACATGGCCGCCCCGATACAAAAGCGTCGCGATGCCTGAGCGAGAACTGTGGGGACGCCATAGCCTACCTACTCTGATTTGCATGAATTTCATTTCATTTGCTCGACAGAGCCGTAAAACTCGCGCGGATTGAGAGAAGACGCGGAAAGATTACGGAAGTGTGTTACCACGTAATGTGCCCCCGATATATTATACATAAACACGTTACTATATGCGTATAGATATATTATCAATGCTTCTCCAATCTCGCTGTCTCTCCGATAAAGTACTAGATACTCTTCGTTAAACATTTGACAAAGTTTACAGGCGAATAACCTTCTAGCAGTAATAAACTGCAGCGGGGAAGACAGTGAAGCATCCATGGGAATGATGGTGAACCATATAAATAAAGATTGAGTAAAAATGCTCAAGCGAGAATTATATCCAGAAAAAACGTAACGCATAAATACTTATAGAGCGATAAAAGTATTAGCAATACTAATTGCTACAGTGTATGAAATTAAATATAATAAGCGTCTGACCGTTTGATGGACCTGTACCATACTTTGGCAGGCACAGATCTACAGTACGTGCCCTACAAGCATTTGGGGCCTTTAACCGTTTCACAGAGGGTTGTCCCACGTTGAACAGGCCCGTACCTACTCGAGCGTACTCGCGCCAAACCCCAGCACCACCCCCTGGCAGGATATTATAGTGACGTGACAATGAATGCAATGATCACTATCTGGCGAGGGAGAGCATCTCACCCTAAAGCACTAGCCCAGTGTGCTAAACTACCTCCGACTGGTTCCCAAACCATCTCCCCTTTTATTATGGGCCAGGACGGTTATTGGATTGTACCGTGCTATTTGTTGGCTGCTATGCTAATGGATCTATAATCACCATGACCAATTAACGCTCAACGCCACATCGCGTTGGAGCAGTCTGGAAAAATTAATGAATATTATCCGAACGACTCTCCGTCGAGCTTTGGAACAATTTTGCCTTTCCGCTGTGAGAACTTATCCTTGATAAAGGGTTATAAGCAAGTTATATAAACTTGGGCCTTAATCCGGAGCATCTTTCTTGCAGAAGTTCATAACACGAAACGAAGCACCCGAAACTTCACGTAGATCCGAGATAGTCGCCTGAAAGCAGGATGTGGCCCTGGAGTGGTGCAGGGAGTTCGGTCAACATTTGAGCGCAGCAAACAACTCTCTGGCCTTCGGTATAGGTCCTATGGGACCATCCGCCAACACATCAGATCTTAGCTGAGGGTATCTTACTGAGGCCCCATCCGCATCGCTCTTGGCACAAAGCATATTGTACGTATGCTGGGTATAGATATGCTCGACGAAGTTGGTGACTAGGGGTGCCAGATTCGGGTGACTCTGAGAACTGGACTTTTAGCAAAGAGACTCCTGGCAAAATTGACTTCCTGGAGTAATTGCGCTGCTGCAGAAGGTCGCGCGAGCATCCGACATTGTTTTTCGCTGAAGGGGGTTGGGGGCGTTTGATGTTGCCAGTACACCGGTGCCTCTTCTGCTCTTGTTATTCTCTCTTTCTCTCTCTGTACCTTTTTCTCCTCTCCTTTCTCTCGTCCCACCTCCACTGTCAGACGCGAGACAGCTTGAACGAAAGTTCGTCTTCATTGTCTTTTAGGCATGGGGTAGACACGTGGAGGACTGGGGACGAGTTCGGGGACGGCTTAGACGTTAACGAGACTAACCGGATTCATTGGGAGGATGAGAGAGAGAGAGAGAGAGTAGGGGGGTCTGTAGGTGGTAAGGGTGGATGAAAGCTGGAAGGGTGAAGAAACCCAATGGGATGCTAGAGAGGCGAATGATGGGAGGAAAAGACAGGAAAAGCAAAAGATAGAGAGGGAACGAGTACCAGGAGAAGGCACTGATTTTAATCAAGATATGGACTGGCAGCAGCCAACAGCAGATCAAGTGAGCCGAGCTATCGATTTTCTAAGTGCTCAGGAGACTGAGCGCTCTTACCTAAGCGAATTCAAAAGCGGCCAACGACTTTTTCTTCTGACTTTCTCGCAGGTGCATCTTTCCGCCTACGCGAACGAAGTCGCCAGAGTTGCTCCCGTACGTCTAAAACGATGGTTTCTATGGGAATCCGTCATTACTGCCGGATCGCTGAATCGAAAGAGACGGCAGAACCGATATCGAGGTAGTAGCTACCTATTCGTTTTCAAAGAAAAAAAAATAAAAATAAGAGGCTCCTCAGGTACTTCCGTAGAGGCTCTTCCAAGAAAAGTATCCTCTATATAGATACGACACTTAGATTGGCACCGGTATTGAGAAAAGATTGCTACTAGAGTCTACTACCAGCTATGTATTTTCTCGGCAAGAATGTACCTAACTGTCGGTGTAAAACGATACTAATGTATCACAGCTGGGTGTCACTTGCAAGTGCAGAGAAGACAGAGACTCGATGGTCGACTTTTCCTTATGCTCTTCAATACATTCACCTTCCAATTTAATAGAGGGCTGCTTTGTACGTGCGTAAAGACATCTATCGGGTGATCCGAATAATTGGCGAAGACAAGGCAATCTCTTAATTGAAGCCGCCAGGCAACCAGCCAGCAAGCCCAGCCTCTGTCCAACTCCGAAGAAGAATATGAATGATATTTTTTGTCGTTTGCCCGTTAAGAGATTAAAGCTGAGGGGGCGCTTCGTTTTAGAACCATTATAGTCTCGAGAGAGGAGTCAGGGAAAGGGAGGTGAGGTCCAAGAGAGGGAGAAAGAGAGAGAGAGAGAGAAAATAGTAGAGTAGAAAAGTGAGAAAGCCAAGAATATATATATATATATAGCATACTATATAGAGGGATACTCGAAAGACAGAGCAGCAGAGAATGCTGAGCTAGCGGAAAGGGTGCCTGGTGATGCGTACCATAGCTACCTCGCCAAATGCATTAAGACCGCCTACCACCCCATTTCGCAATATCGAACTGTCTGTACACTCTGTGCACAACGCTTAGGCACAATATATTCGCCAGTGCTCACTTACATCGGTGAATGGTTGTACCCACGCTTACGCACTTTCCGAACGACTCAAGCGAATTCAGAGACCACTTTTCAAGGGAGTTCAAAACAGTAAGAGTTGATGGAATTCATTCCGTGACTGTAGGTAGTTCCCTGCGAGCACCCATCGCCCGAGTCGTTTCAACCCCCTCGTAGAAGGAACTTTAAAAGAAAGGAGGAAGGAACAAACTAAAGAATCGCATCACCAACTAAAAATAGGATCCACCAGGTTTTATTTTTTTGTCAGATCAATATTTTTACTAAAATCGTATACGCAGGTGCCTCAACGGGATACGATACGCTGCATATTGCTTTTTGATAGTGTCTTACTGAGAGATTAAAGAAAATAAAATTCCCAAACCATAACCAGGCGATATTTACTTGGACCTCCCCCCCCCCCCAGGCCACGAAGATGGGGGCAGAGGACGTACTCTCCGTGGAGATATTGCCCTGTTATTCAGCCTGTTTGAGTTCCACTGCGATATGAATGTCTCCCCATGGGAGTGTCGTCACATATTGATTGGAATGGGTACGGAAAACCCCATAGACACCGCACGTTCCACCTAACACGAATTTCATGGGAACGGTATGATGGGGGCCCGGATAGTAAACTCCCCTTCTCCTCCAGCCCCCGTTACAAGACATAGAGCATATAGCGTAACGATAATGATATCACATTCGGACATTTGTCATGTACCCGCCTAATATATCAGAACATCGGTACAAATGATATCGTGCTATAGGTGCAGGCCTACGTCAGCATCCTTAGAACTCAGCGATTATGATTATTATACTTAATCAGAACAACCTGCCGTTGTCTGCGTATAAAAATAAAACTGTGAGTAAGTCCTTCTTCATTATCATATACTGACCTACTCTCTAATCCTTATTCCGATAAAAACTTACTGCGAATCGATTTACGTAGTTTCGTACGGTTAGGGTAACACCGTTAGAAATTGAAAATAAAATAAGTACGAGAAACGCACTGTGAACGTCTGGATAACGGCGCACAAAGGAATCCCTTCTATAGTCCCACCCAGTCTACAGGCGATACCCTTCCATTAGTTAAATTGTTTTCCTGATACAATTCGTTTTTCTTTGACCCATCTCCAACTCCGATTCCTTCCAACAGCACTCCCACCCCGTGGCCTCACGTCGCTTCTTTTCCCTTTAAAAGCGGATAGACGCATCCGATTGTGTTATCGGACTCCATCCTGTGGATATCGAGACCACTGTATTTATCCTGGGATTAAATTAAAGAGAATATTTATTTGATAGTATTCAACGACTATGGACGTTAAATAGTACTTTATACAGTTTAAATGTACTTTTCTTGTAACTTTGCAATGCTGATTATTCTTCGTATGGTTAGGTTAGGTTAGGTATAAGAGACCTGAAGGACGCGCTGTGGGAATATACCTAGGGGTAAATCGGTACTCGTCGTTAATGTTACGGCTTGGTTAAGGGCGATCCAAGGGGGGAATTGTGCGACGATTATCGGTTCGCCACAAATTTCACATCTCTTTCTCGGTCGTCTGTCTAGGTTAGTTCATTCGTGAGACTCCGTGGGGAACTGCACATCTGGCGTCCAAGCAACAAGTACACGCATTAAATGTACATTCGTTACTTGCTTCAATTAAACGAAGTACCCTATACTCGTATATACAGACTGCCGTGAAATATTTCATAGCATTATATAGATATATCAGGCGTGACCACTGGTTATGTTAATATTTGTCTTTCTACCTGTTGGATTCTCTGACGTAAGTGAAAACCGAGCAAAAAAACAACTGTTGTGTACGAATTAAATCGAAAGAATTTGTAATAACAATCACGGCCAACTTCACATCCTTTCGAAGCGTAGTTTAAAATATAAATTTTCCTCATAATCCATTTCATTAAGCTAGAAACCATAAGAGAGGTCCTCAAAGTGAAATCGATTGTATGGTGTAATAATATAAAAAAAAAACTAGAAACTTTGTATTAATAATAAAAAATATTAATCAATCGATACCCGCATTAATCCTGACATTTATTTCGTGAATTAACGTAAACAGAAAAATCCATTCTTATACAGAAACGTTGTACAGATTATTAGCCTGATATTTAAATAATACCAACGTGCTGTTGTCGGTTATCAGGGCGCGCCCTATGATTATATTTGCGACATATGACGAAACTTTAGTACACGCAATGTCCGGTTGACTGCGACGGAAGTTCAATTAGCAACAAACGTGCTGTTACATTTACATATGACGATCGAGATCAACATATATACCTCTAATATATTATATATTATGTGACTGTAAGATTTTCCTTTATATCTTACTAGAATGAATGTAGAAACTTTGCGGTTAGTTTTTCCTCATTCGATTATTCATGGGTGTCGCATCTCTGTTGACGTAAAGGCGTAAAGTCCCAGTAAAAAATTCAAATCGCAGCGGCTTAACAGTTACTGCGAAAAAGTGAATGCAAGGCCATAACCTATAAAAAAAATTCCACTTCTAAAACTCTTTCACGCGGTACGATCGGCATGCGTGACGTGTATACTTGTAATGATAATAAGAGTAGGAACGATTACCTTGCCTTGCGAGGCCAGTTCAATCGCTGTGTACAAATACACGAGTATCTCAACGGGGAACTCTGTAATCTGACGCAAAGCTCGGGGATTGGAAGCAACCGAGCTGAATTCGACAAACGGGAAGTAATCTCAGAGGGGGAGAAGAAGGAGATAAAAAATATTCAAGCTACTCTTGGACTGGACGCCGCTATTCGTGAGCACGTGCAAAAGTATTAGTGTCCGTGTAGGTACTCGAGATCTGCAGGTTATTTCAGATGGACGATCCGGAAGATTTCGAGTCTGGCATTCGAGTGCGGATCGAAGTCCTCTGCGAGGCTTTATTGGACTCGTACAGAATGCGTATACAGATATACACGCGGAGAAAGGAAAACACGGAGTCAGGAGGAGCGTAGAAAAATCGCTAAAATTACATAAACTTCTTAACGAGTATTTTCGTGTCTAATCGTTTCGGTGTTTCTAGTGACTGTACAGCCGTTACTCGTACTTCAAAGGCGAAACGTTGAGGATAAAAGAGGAAGAAAATGACGTCCGAGTACCAAGGACAAGGATTTGAGATATGGATTTAACTCAGAGGGTAGCATGGGTAGTTCCTTTGAGAGTATACTGTAATAAGAAAGGTCTCGGCTACTTCGTGCAATTTCTATCTTTTTCCTTGAAGGACGCTAACGGGCTTCTTGTCGTCCTTAAGGATTTCGCAGGCGGAGAGTATTAAGTTCATTTGTGCTTTGATAGTACGTATTACGTTGCATTTGAGAACAATGCAATTTTATAAGACCGTTCAATGGTTTTATATATATTTTTTTTTCAAGGAAAATCTCAACCGAAGAATTGTTATCCTTGAAAGTCGTGCCTTTCGAATCTTTTGTAAAGGAGGCTGATACGTGAGAATTAGTCCCACGCAATTACGCAGAAACCAGTATGATTGGCGGTGCTTCATAACAATTTTTTTCAACATAAATTTCCTTCCACGACAAATACAAAACTTGAGAAACACGTATTGGAGACTCTTGTGAACGATCCCTAATGTTTTGGCGCAGGAGATCTCTTTTGCTTTCTCCCTACTTCGCAGCACTGGGGAAGCAGTAATCCAGATAAGCCGCTAAACGTTAGCAATTTGAGCGCCAGGATCTCCAGAAACAATATTCCGTGTACTCGAAACCGACTAATACCGAGTTTAGCTGGGTTTCGTATACATAACGGGTGTCCTCCTGAAAAGTATCTAACGATTTCTTCTTCCCGTGATCCACATGGCGGTAATGCCTCGTCACGCGGATCAAACTTTCTTCTCAGTCTGATAATGTCTTTCAGTAGCATTGACCGTAAACGATTTCAAATATTGTCACACAATACGATCATCCGCAAATATTTTTCGCATCACGATCCTAATGTAGCTTGTGAAATCTGATAAAAAAATAATATTTATTTACCGTCTCATCGTTGCCATCATATCCGTACCACAATAATAATTAATGACTATAGTATTTTCCCTTCGGTAATATCCACTAATATATATGTATATGTTATATACACATAAATATATACCATATACCAATTACCGAAGTTTCTCTTACGTGAAAATAAACAAGTACCCGTATACAAAGCTGTCCGAGGCTCTAAAATACTTTCTGACGCCTATACGGGAGACATGAAAAATTCCAAAAGCTTCGCTATATTCAATCTCACATACAATACGTATCGACAAATCTGTCACATCAGAACTTTCTCGACACGTAGTTTTCTCCATAGTTCGCCAATCGCCATTAAACTTTTTCCTCTTAACACGTCTTCTCGTTTGTTTCCCCCTTTTTTCCCGAGATGCAGCAAAAAGAGAATCTAAAGAGTTACAACGTTCGCTATGGTTTTGGCGGACACGAAAAAAGAAAAAATCTGACAAGACCGGACCAAGCGATCAAGCGTGTATTCGATAAGAGAGCGTATCAATGTTCTCAACCAATAGAATGGGATCATTCGTACAAGTGTCCAGCATGATAAAACTTGTGAATCTGCTTTGAGAAGCACTGAGTGAAAGTCCCCTAGAAAAACCAGGCCACGGTTTCGTATCTCCGTGCGAGCACCGACCATTGTGCAATTACCGTGGCGCATATACTCGCGTTTACTACACATTAATGTATTTTAACGTGCAGTAGTCGCGAGAATACGCGGTGTCTCTTATACCTTCGATGTAATTTACATTGTAATCGTCGAAAGTTTTCAAATTAAGCGGCTCGTCGTGGACCTCAAGATGGCATTCTGGAAAAGCATTGCGGTACCACTGTGCCAAGAGAAAATGTTCAGGTCGCGATAAGAACGTTTTCGATCAATCATGTCTTCATTTATATGGTGAAAGTTTCAACGACTTAGAACGTTATTCGATATAAACTGTATATGAGAAGAGACTTCCCGTGAGAATAGAAATTAGATCAGTACGCTGGAACGCGATACGGTGTCAAGCGGTAGAGAAATTTCATGTGTGGATTAGAAGAATTTTTTCTTCATCATCTATAAGATATTTTTGAAGAATATTTCACGTGGTATTATTATTAATTTAAAGACGCAAACTTCATGTAAGTCTCGAGGAAGATAACGGTGAATGGGGAAATAATGAATTTATTTTCAATATTAAACGTTCGAATGCCAGAGGTCGTGGGGAAAAAATCTTACCGAACAGTGCCACGTAGAACGATAACGCTTGTTTAATTTGATTTAAAAAAATTTACTTTTTTATTTGAAATATGAATAGTGCGATCGGGCTGCGTGGCGCTCTATTGGTTATAGATTAAAAATCGATTTTTTATATAATCGAAGTACGTATATTATTCGAGTAAGAAAGATTTTTTAACACTTACCAAAATGCGGCACGACGAAGGTGCATAAAATCAAGCAAGAAACGACGCGTAAGTTCGTTGCCTTCATTTTCTGTTCTCCACTTTTCTTCGACACCGACGAACGGGCAATTCTTCGACTACTGCTGGTGGCACGCACACACGATTACACACGCGCACTTACATTTGATCTGCAATCCAAGAAAATCACTGGTACTACTCCTGTTCCCTTTGTAAACAGTTTCTTCAGGATAGTCTATAACGCGCGACGGATATTAAGCGATTCGCGAAGGAATTAAAAAAAAATGTATGATTGTCTCGATAAAAATGAAAAAATATTTCTCTGCTCCTCCAACTCAAAAAAATTATCGATAAATGTAGGGAAAAAGGAACAAAGACAAAAATATATTTAAAAAATTCTACGCACGTTCCAATGTAGCGCGTTGAAAATTTAGAAACCAAAAAAAAATAAAAAACAAGTCACTTTGATTACGATCGATTTTCAAAGCACAACACACTTTGTCGCTGATCCCTTCCGTACGAAGGTCCGTACGATAGTAACCGTTCTCTTAATGTTATCCGCGATCTCCCAGAGAAAGACGATCGCGCGGCAATGGCCTTTCGCGTATCCCTACAGTTATATACACGGTCATCGATCGGAGCGTGTGGATTCACATTAAAGTGGGTCGATGGCGGTAGGTAACTCCTGCGTGTATGGATTGTCGTCACGAGCAACGATCAAGAATCGGTACCAGATAACAAAGATGAGAAGAGTTGATAGCGATAAAAGAAATACACCAAAATTCCAATCAATAAAAATCACCCTTAGTATTCGATCGAATAGTTTTTTCGAATTTGAGGTATAAAAAAAATAAATAAAAAACCATAAATTAACACAGTCTCTACCTAGATGTTGGAGCAGCACCGTGCGTCGCGCGCGTTTCGGACGTGAAAGGACTGAGGTTACCAAAACCGGATATGTATTGGCGAACGTGAAAGCTCCTCCCATTCAGTGAGAGTGGGAGGGTTCCTAGGGTGTCGGAGCTTGCGCAATGAGGACGAACCGAATAGCAAGCACAACCCCTTCCTTGGCTTTTTCCCAACTTTGGAGCTTGCAACCCCTGCTCTTATACGCCCTCAGGTGCCCCGACATAGCGTAAGCCGGTAGACGCGGCTACCCACGGACGAGAAATTTTGAGCTTACAACTTGCAGGGATGAAGAACAGCAGAAAGGCATAGTCAGGCAGCCAACGGCAAGGGTTAAACAGTAAGCGCATTGGTGACAAAGTTCTGCATCTTCTTTTTTTCATGCACAAGTATATGTATATTTTAGACTATGTGATAATTATATGTAATGTTATGAGTGCATATATATACATATGCACAGACTATGTGGCGCTTTACATCAAATACAATTAAGTAATTGAGTGTGAATCTTCATAACTTGTATCATTATTATTTCATTCCAGGAAGCTGTATGCTTGCTGTACTATCTAGTTGTTAGCTTCGTTTGGACCCCGAGCTCTGCAAGCTCTTTGAACGTCCCCGAGTGACCACGGTAACCTACTGTGTGTCTATGTCGCACTCGGATACTCATCAGAAAAGTTCCTGAGTTCTGGATTCGGTGCAATGCAGGATTCTATTAGGATACGAAAGCTGGTCTATTTGAAACTCGGAAGCTCTAACTTACTCTTACCAAGGATTTATCAAAGAGCACTTTTTATAGTTAGCAAAATTAGTATTGCTGTTATATATATAGGTGATTGCGAAAGCTCGAGGGTATACGAAGAATTGTATGGAAGTTATTCGCAATTCTAAATATCATTGATATTCAGTACCAGTTGTCACGTGATCTATTTTAGGCTGCTGGAACGAATATTCACACTTCCGCATGGTAATGTGCCTACACGGAGGTTTACGCAGGAAGAAAGAAATAGGGAAAGAGAGTCCGGTAACATCCGTCTTGAGGAATTCACAAACTCGGGTGTAAATTGCATGATCGTCGGTGCGAACGTAACGAATATCGTATTTCCTGCGCACCACGGGGTAGGAATGACGCTGAGGGAACAAAGCCAGGATGAAAAACTCCGCCCGGTTTCTGTCGGCATTACGAAAAAGCTCATTCGTGCGGTTCTAAAGAAAGCGACCATCCTGAATTTAAAATTAGTCATTCAACCCTTACCAGAATTTCAGTAGCTAGCTATTGGTCTCTTCTCTTCAATGTCTTTCTCGTTTCTTTTGCCATGGACGTTCTTTCCTCAAAGAGTTGAGAAGCTCACTGATCACGAATATTCATCAGATCAACGCTAACGGCGGAGCGTAAGGAATTGGGTCGGATTCCGCGGGAAATTTGAATTTCTTCGGATGGCAAGATACTCGTATACGGTCTGGGTCTGATATAAAATAAGGGATGCAACTTCAAGAGGGTTGGTGGTGACTCGACTCGATGTGTTAGAAGAAGGGGAGGGGTGGGACGCAGGGGTGTTGTGCAATTAAAAAGGCTCGAGCAAGCTCAGCCATCCTTTTGTTTAACGGTGAACGTTTTGAATTTTGCCGTCAACGATATCCCTACGCTTCGGTACGACGATGCCGTTCTCTGGGCTTTCTTTTAATTTTTTTCTACCCTTATTTTACTTTTATCTAGCTCTCGCGCTCTTCTTATTTTGAAAATCGATCCAGCCGCGATTCGCTTGGAAATCACGAGATTTTTCAAATCCACGGGGGAATCTAATCCCGTGTGTGATTCTGGCTTCGCGCGTGAAAATTACAACGACGGTTAATGGAATAATGAACGTCCTGTTTATTTAATCGTGTCGCGATACGCTCGCGATAGACGGTTTTATGCGATTCGCTTACTATTTTGATGCCTTTCGTATCGGCGGGTGTGCAGCCAGTATAAATACTCTACCGCGTAACGCGTTCGTTAAAGGACGTGTGAATAGAGTATGATAATACGTAACACAAGTGAAGAGTCATGAGTCACAGAATATTTAATGTACAAAATAAATTTTAAAAAGGAAAGAAAAATAGACGATAAGCAACGCAGTGATAATATTTCGAAACTGGGTCGACTGGGTCCATTGGATCGATGCGATCCGATAATGCATTGATGTGTATGCGAATTGGTTAAATTAAAGATAAATATGTTTAAGGCAAAAGTAGTAATCGTTAGCGAACACGTAATGGGAATTCGATTTGATATTCTGCTTAAAGTGGATTTTTATTTGGGCAACCGCCATTTCCCTTCGGGCCTTCAAACAGAAAATCGATAGAACCTGACGTCATTGATAATTACGGGACGTCAAATTTCGTCAGACTTAGCCCAGAGGCAACTGCTACTCTCTTGTCAATCTTAAGAGATATTTATGACAGAGCAAATACCAAGGTAACCAGAGAAAGAGCTTGTCATGCGATACCCTACCCTGCACAAACTTTATACTGCCACTTTTCAACCCCTAAATACTGTCAAGTATGAGAATACCAGTAGAAAAATTCCTCCAAATATTTAAATTGGGTAATTTTGATTTTTACTGTAACATTATATATGAATGTAAATGCTTGATCGTGGTATGCAATAAAACCTTTAGCAGTCCTAACCTAACCTACAAATTACAGACTAATGCATATCGATCCTGACGTTTCTTTTAAAAGTACGAAAAAAACTTATTATAGTATATCGACTGAACTGTCAGTAGTAAAAGGAGCAACCCCATATTTTCATCCATAGAAATTTATCATATCACCGAATAGTCAAATAAATATTACATACGTCCTCATTGCTCCTAAACACCAATAAACGATTAAGAGACACCTAATGATCATGAACTATAACGCAGCCAATATACAGTTTACACAATTGCACTACCCAGGAGGCAATTCGACTTGATTCTCTTAAGTGAAAGCGATATAACAATTATAAACTGTACGTATAGAAGCAACTACATTTAAGAATACACCCAGTACATAGATAGAAAATTCCCAGAAGGATGGTAAATGTTGGATACCGTACTTTCCACCTCTTTTTACAAGTTTCTCTCCATTACTGGGGACAGGAATGGCCGTGCATTGTGTTAGAACTTTAATATCCTTTGACAGGGGGGTTTCGCCTAACTCCACGTCGACACGTGACCACTGTATTTATATAATAGACTAGCCGGCATCCTGCATAATACTTATGTACCTGATGGATCTTTATATATGTATATAATATAGATAGGGCTGTATATAATGTACCAAGAGGGTTGAAATAAAGGGATGGAAATACAGAGGGTATGAGGCAGCAGGAATAATGCGCTGCTCACACCGGCAATTTAGTCCGTGTATATATAAAAAAAAGAGCCATGGTATTAATAAATAAATAAATATATATCTGCATACCTGTATATATACCTGTATATCCACCTACCCAGTACATACGTACATCGGCCATATGAAAAAGATAATTAAGAGAGACGGGACAATAGACGTTCCAATCAAAATTCAGAGCAGACAGCATTGTGTCTCCTCCCAGGCGTCTCCTTCCTATTCCTAACTCTCCACAACGAAGTCACTGAGTTTTTCCATCATTAAGACAGTGGGTACGTCTTACAAAGAAGTATGATTCTCAGAGATATATTGTGGTTGTATTAAATCCATAATAATTCTACTACCATTCGTTATCATTTTACTTCAGTCAGATGAGTTTGCGGGTGCTCAAGAAAAAAAAAAACTTAGAAAATTTCAAGTATAAATTCATTGTAGTTTACTGATCTTTCGTTTAATTCGAGCGTCACCGAAATCTAACCTTGCAATAATTAATTCATTAGAGTACCTTGAGCCAAGCATATCACAGCATTCACCTAGGTACATAAGTAGGTGCAGAGCAAAAGGCTGGGAGATCGTAGGTTTATTGATTTGGTTTTCTCTCACAGTAAGTTTTTTTCCCGTCCTTATCCGACTCTCGCCAGGGAATTCCCTAGTAGGTACTCACAGCAGTCGCGGGTTACCGTAGGAACTAGGACATAACCTCTACTCTCACTGAATCCGGAACGGGACAGAGACGTCAATCTGTCGATGGATCGAATTGGCATTCGAGAGACCCTACATACTTTTGAACGTTCGAAATGGACTGGAATGACCGATGGATATTACTTCTAAAACAGAGAGAGAAAAGGCACAGTCAACGAGTGACGCCTAAAGTCCAATACCAAGCGTTGCACTCGATCCTGATTGAAGGATTACGCTTGGGACATCGCAAGGCGGGATTTTTAATTTTCCACGGAAGCTTTAGAAACAAAATAAAGGGAAAGCTCACAAATGCAATTAATCCATGACTCTCTGGCGACGTCTCTTTCTAGGATAGAAAGGGGAAATAATGTGTACCCAATAATACTGTTTACCCATGATCCACCTTCCTTCCATTCCACACTAGACTCTCGTTGCTTCTGAATCTCTACTATACTACATCCCACGTGCAATAGCCGGCGGCTACTTTTTATTATCCATGCAATATACTCTATGCACGATAACTCTTATTTTATTTGAGGGTGACTCCCCTGTCGGCAAACAGTTTAGGATTATTGAAGTCCGCTCAGCGTACTGCGAAAGCACGGAACCACCCTACACCTACGTACGTATCGTTATATACCAACTGTGAGAGATATATCTGTTTAAATAAATCGTGGCTTAGGCCAGCCTTTATTCTTAAGCCTCGACGAAAGGCACCGTCAAAGGGAGTTCCTAAGACTGCCTCTTTATGCTCTCCAAATGATTTCACTCTATGTAACATAACCTATACGAAACTATCGAGTATTCGAGTAAGCGAGTCGAAGGTATCCTTGATACAGATATAAATCCCTCCATGGAAATAAGCCTTGCCATGGAATCCTTCCAAGATCGCTCTTAAGCGATCCGTGATAGGATAATAATTGAGTCGAGCTTGATATCGAATTCAATCTTGTGTAGGGTTCTGTTATGTGTTTGCTTACATGTTGGATACCTGGCCTACTTTATACACTATACGGCATAACTCAATGTTTGAGTGCGTACTATGTATGTTATACTAGTATCGCGATTACATTAATCAGACTGTATGTTTAACTGTGAATCTAGGTCAATATCAAAAGTACAGCCTGGTGACGCCATAAAATCGAATGCCAGGAATGGAGAATTAATTAATGTAAGACATAATAAACTTGCCGTACAACCAGTTCCAAAAGTATTTCAATGTCGTGTCCAACGAATCACTTAACGAGGAGTAACCAAGAAGTGGTTAGAGGTATCTGAAATATAATATATATAACATACATGTATACATAAAATATATGGTGGACTAGGGAGCAAAGTTTTCGCGATTTCAGGCGCTTCTCGAAAGTTGACTAAGTACATGTGGACTTTACGAGTACGAAAGATGATTTATTAGCAGATTTAACCAACTTGATTATTTCAAATTGTAGGTATATGTATATATTCGTGTGCAATATCAGCACTATTAAATGAAGGTGGTTAAATCTGCTAGTATATCATATATTAAATATACGTACATAGAATATTGTTTAAAAAATTCTAGTGAAAGGGACAGTCCGTCGAAATAATGACGTGTGATCGGTTCGAACGGTAACCTCTTTATAGCCTGGAGACACCCAACCCTAAATTGCATTTGAATAAAGCAATTTGTGCACGCTACGTAATCTAATTCAGGCTCCTAGCTAGTTTTCACTACGCGAAAGCGCCGATAAATCAACCAGTTGCGCCGCATTGCCCTAGCACGCCCCTACGATGTAGCCAAATGGGTTAATTTCATTGTGCGCGGAAACTGTGACGGGCAGAAGAAAGGAGAAAGATCGTCGACTCTAAAGAGTCTAAAGGGAGCTGGGAATATGTTTACGCGGGATACTCCATTTTGAATATACACAGGAGAAGCAGCTTCATAGAATACTTGAAGAATCAAATAACGGCATCACGAAGCACATATTACTAGAAGAGACGTAAATACATATAACGAGTAACGTGGGAGGTTAAGGTATATTAAAGAATAAGAGAAAAAGATAAGTCTATAAAATTGCTGATATTTATTTCCGATTCTTTTTTGATATTTGAAGAGAGAGAAGCAGCATTATCGTCACGAAAAAAGAAAGACAGAATTTAAAGCCCGAGTCAGAGGAGTTCGATGGAAGCGTATACGAAATGAAAATGTAAGGACAGACCAAGGCAGGTGAGACAGCTATTTATACTAACAAATTACATCGCTAAACACCGAACAGCCAAAATGGAAAGCATCGCATGTATGTAATATATACACATATATATATGGTTATAATATATGTATAATATGATGTATTGTGTGTTGCTACTATGTTATATTACGTCCCTCGCGCAGAGGTACAATCAAGTAGATCGAAACATCTATGCCGAACATCTAAACACCAGACAGCCATCTCACCACCCGGGACAGGCCTCGCTCTCACGAAATTCACGAGAATACGAGATCCTCTTTCGGCTTTTTCTATACTGATTTATATTTTGACTCTTTTATAACCTATAAAGCTGACGCACTGCTTGTTCTTATGTACGTTCGGTGTAGTGGAACAGTTGAGCCGTGGTGCCACCTGACAGGCTCCGGGAAATTCGCGAAAATGAAATTTCCTCTGGCCATGCGCGAGAACTTTAATCGAATTTCGGGATGCAGTGCCGACAACAGGCCGTTTCAACCCCGCCACTATTGCGCAATACTTCCCTCCTCGTTCAGCTAAATCCCGTGCAAGCTCTCCGGACCTACCGACATGTCTCCCATATTACATTATTTCGTTAATCCTATACGAGCATATGTATACGTCGACCTTGCTAGTTACGATTATTAAATTCACATTTAGAAACGTTTTTATTTTACGATCGCTAATAAATACCAATGTAGGAGTCTGCGTGCATCATTCAAAATGTCAGGGCGCATGCCGGCGTTATTTACTTTAAGATTGAACTTTGACGTCGATATTCTTTCTTTAGGTATTTTCTGTTCGAAAGTACTGAAGTTAAAGTTTTTAAGTGAAATGGTAATGCTATCAGCATACAGTATGCAGCACAATATTGGAAAAACAGTTAATACTGATTTAAACGAGTACACTATAGTTTTATGTCCTTATAAATGTCGTTGAAGCAGGTGCTACCATCTAGCGAAATTTTCGTAATGTTTTATGAGATTCGGTGAATTACCGAAGTACGGCTATAAAGTAATTTTGTACGTTTTTTGAAAATTATTTAATTACATTGTGAATATAAAGTATAGTTTCTTGTAACGAGGATAGTTGGGAAATAACATATTTTTCCTGGTCAGCCTATTTTTATTGTTTATCGCGGTTGCGGTTAAATTGGCAGTTGCGTTATCACGTGGTGCCAGTTCGATTTGTCTGGGTTTGTCCGTCAAGTTGAAATAATGGCTACTCCGGTTAAGAAACGTGAGCTGCAAGAAAAAAATGAGAAAATTCGAGAAAATAACGAAGATACGAGTTCCTCCGAGAATGAGGATGATGAGAATGACGTTGTTGAAGATTTGGTGAGTGGAATTAATATTTATTAATAAAATAGAAGGAACTATCTGATGTCTAACCTCTCTTAGAAACACGAGGTCGTCAAGAATGTTCAATGCTCTACATTTTTTTTACCATCTAACTACAAAGTTTACCACTTTTTAAATAATTTAATCATAATCTATTACTCAATTTGGTGTATATATTGCTATATCTTTCTTTTCATGTAAAATCTTGATTTGAAGAAACTTTCCTTTGTATTTTGTACACACGCGTTATACTGGTTATCATTTATAAGGCGGTTTTGCTAATCACCTTTTTTATATTTTTCTCTTTCTAGGGTATGGAAATTCAAGTCGACTTTGAAGGACGTAATCCTCAAGATCCAGACTACCATGGAATAAAGACATTACTGCAACAATTATTTTTGAAAGCACACCTAGATTTAGGTGGTTTAACAGAGTTAATTATTTCTCAAAATTATGTTGGTTCCGTGGTGAAACAATCAGATGATGGAGATGCTTCCGATGACGAAGATGATGACAACAATGACGTTTTTGGAATCACAACCGTAGTTAATATTTCAGACAGACAGGTAGAAGCAGTTGAGTCACACAAATCCATAATATTTTCATTCTTTCTTTTCTGTGATTATTCTCAACTGTATTTAGTTAATTTCACACCAACATTTTCTTTACAGAATGTTTCATGCATACAGCAATTACGAGACTTGTTGAGGCAACTAGCGAGTGAACATGCAACGGATACTGTAAATACAATGATCAAAAATGTTCTTGAAAATGATTCGGCACCATTAGGTTTATTAATCAATGAACGATTCGTAAACATTCCGGCGCAAATTTCTGTACCACTCTTGGAGAATCTTGTTTCTGAGATGAAACGTGCGACTGCCAAAAAAATGCCCTTCAACTTTTCGTATTACATTCTAATCTGTAAAGTTTATAAGGCGGCTAAAAAACAAAGTAAAAAGAACTCAAAGAGCAAGAGAAAAAATGCTGTGGAAGAACCGGAAATCTTGTGGAGTAATCCGGAAGAGGAAATCTTTGCTGAGGAGGCAACGTTTAGTTTTGAATTTTCTGTTGAGAAAGATACGGACAGTGGTTTGTCTGGTGCCTGGTCTGAGACTGATGATGAAATGATACCATATAGAAGAGTTTTATTGTTTGAATCATCCAAACTTCAACCAATCATTGACAAAATAAAAACTCAGCTTTCCTAACTGAAGAAAGAAAATAGAGTTCTTGATGAAGTGGCACACTTTACACTTCCCTCGAGAGTATCCTCATATCTTAGACATCCCAGCGAGAAATGTATATCCGACATGAATTAAAAGGAGACCATATATCTTTACAGTATCCAAGCTTGACGAAATGTAGTCGTTACAGATAATGTATTAAGATTTTTGATAATATAAATTGTTTTGTAATGCTCTTCAAAATCTTATAAAATTTCACTTACTTACCTAACATTCATCTATAGAATAATTATGGAAATGAAGATACAAAAGACAATTGGATTCACATTTAATCAGTCAATAATTTGACGAATTGCTGATAACATAATTCCTTGATAACGGACTAAATCATCGTGAATATAAAATAAATAAGTTTGTCTCGTGGCGATAACGCAATCAATATTGCGGATACAGTCTATGCATATTGAATAACATAATTCATATACAGTGAAATATAAAAAAGAAATAAAAAACGCTCGAAGCAAGCGCATAAATGTAATACTTATTTATAATAATGTTATTGTTAAACTAACTAGACATCTTAAGCTCTACAATGTTAACAGAATTTTATTAAATTAATAAAACATTCATTTACGTTACGTAGGCACATCAGAAAACTTAAACGATTGTCTGGTGGGTTTTGCGCGTCGTCTCATCGTTCCAAGTATACTTAGCATTTCGGAAACTGCAGGCGGCGCGGATTCCGCTTCTTGTTTACGTCGCCTTTCTTCTTCTCTTTGTTTCTGTTATGCAAATATCATAAACGCTTTAAGAAATTACACAAGGACGTAAGAGTCTAAAACAAAATACTCACGTCTGTCTGCTTCAAAGTAAATCGACCGCCTTTTATTTGATTTATGATATCATCAATAGCTGAAAGTGAAACGAGAAAAACACTTAGAAACCTCATGATATAGACAAAATATTACAAAAAATCCGAGTAAAGTCATTATCAGAAAAAAAAATGCGAGTCGTAAAACAAAAATATTTACCAGGCTGCTGAACTACAGTGGATGCCTTTTTAGAAATTCCTAAGATATTCTCCATATCAGTGACACTGCTGCTTTTCTCGGAACTCATATTCTCTTTTGTCATCAACTTGATGGATGACTGATTATTGGCAAACATAGGTGGCGGAGGTGGTGGTGGCAATGGTGGCGGCGGTGGCCGAGAATTCTTCTCCTCCATATCAGCAATCTTCTCTTCCAATTCGTGAACGAGACGTTCAAGGTTCTCTACAGATTTCTCAGCCGTCTCCGCTCTTTGAACGACGACCTCAAGTTCTGCCTCAGCCAATTTAAGTCTCTCTTCTACAATCTCAAATTCGATATTCGATTCCTTTTCTTCTAATTTATCCTGTAGCATTTGTATTTGCATCTCATGACTCTGTTGTTCCTCTTCCAGGTGCCGTTTCAAGGACTCTACTTCCTGAAGGACCGTCAGCAATCTGCCATCAGGATCCTCGGACACTTCCGCGAGGAGCAAAGCGCTTTGATGCGCCAGGACATTGCGTTCCTTTTGTGCCTATTAAAAATCAATTTGATTAAGACATTTTCAAAGCAAATTTATTTATACGTACTCTATCCGCTTCCAGTTTTATAATTTTCGCATTTTCGCGTTCTCGGTCACATTGAGCTTTCAAATTCTGAACTTCTTCCGCAACCATTCTCGTGACTCTTTCCATGTTTTCCCGTTGCATCTGTAACTCTTTCATCTTCTCTTCCCCTAGAATAACATTTGCATCAGTTTTAACAACTAATCCACTAAACATCGCTAAGTAAATTTCCCGGAATTTACCTTCCTTTCTAAGAGCACGTTCTGCTTCTAGCTGTGCTGCAAAAACTGTTGCCTGTTCCTGAGCCTCAAATTCCTGAAGTCTTGCGGAATTCAGTTCGGTTTGAAGTCTTGCGACGTCCTGACTAAGATCTGAAAATAAAAGACATTGCAAATTGTCTTATCGTAATCAGGGATAAGCCAATGCGATAATCAGCGTTTTGGCTAGAGCACTTAAATGGAAAATGGAGTGCAATGAGGATACCTCTGACGGTTTCCCTCAGTTCTTCGATGTCGTCCGGATTGGAATCAACTTCATCAGATATATCTATGTCAACTACGCCCTCGGGATACACTTGAAGAAACTTCTGTGTTAGAACTTGCGACTTCCTTTTGAGTTCGCGATTCTGCTTGTACCACTAGAAATTTATGGTCATCGTATCAGGAAAGCGGAAATGACTAGAGAACTGTATAAATATCTCGTAACAGTGATGGTTAGGTAGCAGTCAAGTGACTTGCATACATGAGTGGTATAACGATTTATAGTTAATGATTTATCAATCGTACTTGAGAAGCTTGTTGCATTGCCTTGTGCATTGCACCTGTCTCAATGTCATATTGATGTTTTAGCTGTTCGTACTCTTTGCAAACTGCTTCTGATACTGTAAAAGAGATACTTTATTAATTATACAGTCACAGATCATTTTATGATATCATTGATTAGTTATTTTCTAAAAAAAAGGGATCTCTTTTACGACACAAACCTGTTCGCAATTTGTGCAATTTTTGATCCTTGTCCTGCATCTGCGTCTGTAGGGTATTATTTTGTCTCTGTAATTGCTGCAATTTTCTTTCCAAATCCGCATGTTCCCTATTAGCTGACACACAAAATGATCCCTATTAGTATAACATTTAATTTTTCACCTAATATATTATTTAACATATAGTCATATAATCCTTTCAATAACACAGATCAGCCTGTTACATTTATATGAACTGTATCTGACAGTATTGAGCATAAAATAAAAATACGAAAGTATCCATAAGATGTAAATAGCTCAAATTGTAACCAGGCAAATCCAATTTCCGGCCTACATATAATTACAGAGAAACCGCGAAGGCACGCAGAAATTATACCAAGAAACGTAAAACAACGCCGCGTGCCACGCATATATTTACAAACACGTATGTCGTAAGCAGCTAAAACAGGCAGGCAGTCTTATACCATTCTCAGCAATTCCGAAGTAACGTCATCATGTTTTCTTGTCGAATCAATTATTACGACACTTAATGAAAGGTACGATAAGCAATGTAACCACGATGCAGCCAAATGCTATATATATATATATATCTACATCTTGCTCTAAAGCTACTGTTACAGTATAGAAATTGTATAGCAATAATTGTCAGTGATTATTAACTTGACCACGTATGAACTGTGTGACTAATAAACTTAATTCTTGTTCAGCATACAGGAATGAATCACTGTAACAGCTAGCGAGGGCACCGGTCAACTTACTAAAACCGAGCAGCGTGCCTTTGTAAGTAGTGAACAATAAGCAGCTGCAGGAAATTCACGAAGAAAAAGTCATAATTGTTACCAGCTTCAGATTTTTGCAGTAGCAATTTACGCCGTTTCTCCGAGTCCTCATATTTGCTCTTCCATTTGCTCTCCATAAAGCTGTTACTTCTATTGAGCTTCTGTGACGCATCCATCCTCTTGACATTAGTCAGCCTGTCGTCCATTGATCTAACCTCATGATTGGAAGACGTTGAATTGCTACGAGACTTGGCGGTGTAAACTGGCGAGTCGACTCTTTCGAAAGAAGCTCTCTGAGCAGTGACTGAAATTGACCTTGTACTCCTCTCCAAGGATTCTCTACGCTTTGGAGGACATCTTTCTTGAAGTTTTGCACTGTTGATCTTTGGTACCGGAATCAAGGAATGATTTGCATTTGGCGGTGTCTTCGGTGGTTCTGTACCCAACATTATGCTGATTTCAGTCTTGTTCATGATTGCTGTTTACATTAGGGATACAGAATAATAATTATTATTTGAAATGAATCGTTATCGTTAAATATGAGTAGCCGCTATCAGAATTGGATCAGATAAAATTTCTAGGATTAAGGCATTTGTTTTTGATATTATAGAACCTGCGTGTCTTTTCATTAGATTAGATTGGGTGAACGCTTCCTTGATAAACGCGTGAATGACTTGATTCTAAATATAATTCACATAACAGAACGGAAGGGGCAAGGGGGATATAAATGTTTCAACCAAAGTACACCTAACGCCCGAAGGGTTAATAACTTTAGACTCTTTTCTAAAAATAAACGTATTAGAGACGGGCCTCCTGAAACCAAGCCACGTTCGAAATAGTCTACCCTGTCAAACCTCTCCTTCCTTTCCATCTTATCCTAAACTTCTAAGAATATTTCTAAGAACCATCCCATCCATCCCTACCATGGTACAAAATAACAATGATTAATCTCCACGTTCCATTGACAAATTTTCAATTCCATTTTCCACTTTTCAACTCGTCCAACTAATTCTATCTAATCCAATATCCTTAGATGCCATCACGAATACCTTATTTCATAAAGATCACGCTGTCACTTTCAATTACACTTTTTCACTTGTCAATTCGAATATACAAATCGATCAGAACACACGTGACACAGAATTATGTTCACTATAAATCCTCCCACGTGTATTCAGTTCACTATTATTACTTTAAACTCCTCAACACGTTATTTCAAAGGAATGTCTAGCTACATGTTCCAATCGGTAAAAACGAGACAGTGAGTACATTAAAAGTCGAGTACTCTAAAAGCTTTCTTGTACGGTATCTTTTTCTTGGAAAAAGAAAAGAAAAAAGAAAAGGAAGAAGAAGAACCTATATGGAATCACGCGAAAGACCGACTCTACTTCCACCGCGTCCAGAAGTGTACTGTGCAGTTCGCCGTGGATAATTTCACGTTATCTTGAGCGCTCTGCTGTAGCGAGAAGCAGCTACGAGAATGTGCACCTTAAAGAAAGAGACATTTTACACGCTGACTTACTAAGAACTCTTTAAGCGTGTACACACCATAGAGAATGTGCAGTGTACACGTTATAACCTTCAATATCCCATGTTGCTCAACGATTTACAATGATTTGCTTGACGTTCCCTTGTGAAAGTGAATATTACAATGCGTACTTTACGCTAGACAATAATTACATACAATAAAGTGGTATTAACCTTAAAGTTTATAAAGAAAATCAGACAAATAAATTATTGGATTTGATATGTTCTTGTGTGTACACCTACTCATAGATTATAATCAGGAATCGCATACAGAAGAAAGAATTATGACTTTCTATTTCTATAGTGGTTGTCAATAAAATATTTATCGCTTTAGATATTACTGTTTTTTTATTGCTTTTGAAATGCAAAATTCTTCTCTGATATTTGAAACTGGATTCAGTTTATGATTTCTATGTAAAAATTAATCTAAAAGATTAGTAACTCGGTGTGCCGATAAGACATGCCAAGTGTGCATTCTTTCTTTGTTCGCTACTCTTTTTTACATGGCGAATATAAATCCTTGTGAATAGCGATATGGTTGCTTCGCAGATGTGTACACAAGTGTATGTATATGTATAGTTTAAATGTCCACGTATAAGGATACGCGTAATTGAGTCATGGCTTCTGAATAATCGGCAGTCGTTTTCTTTGTCTGGTTTTGAGGAAAGTTAAGTACCAGGATTCGGGAACAGAGCGAAGGATGTTTAAAATCCAAGATGACTGCTTTTTACTCATCTTTTCGTTTTACTCTTCAAAAAAAGCCAGAACACTTTGCGTGTACGAAGGATGTAGTGTGTAAATATGGATAAAACGAGTCGGCGCCACTTTCACGCGTTTTACGACGTGTGGGGATTCCTGCAGTAAAAGGGTCGACGTCGAGAAAAAGGAAGGTTGCAAGTGCACTTTTTTTGCATTCGCGATATTTCTACTATCTACTGATATATATATCGAACTCATGGACATTTTTTAAATTGCAGAAAGAAGGAAGAATGCTAGTAAGATGTGAATCCCGAGTCGTTTATTCTGACGAACATTTTGGATCCATGCAGAACTCTGCTCGCGCTTTGTGACATCATTTAATGGCTTTATTGTCTTAAATTTATTCCCCTCCTCGTCATAACTAGAGACATGACTCATATGCTCATTAAATATCTACAGGGTGTACTGTTTTTCGCGGAAGTTACTTTTGATAAGCGAACCTCTACTACGCAAAACTATAATCAGCCAGGAGGGAATTAGACAATGACGATTCTTATACACCGATCAAAGATTATCGACCTTTGGAATATAAATCTATCGATTGGGATACTCTTTATGGTTACAGATACGGATAGTCTTGATAATAGATTAATGATGCAGTGTGAAATTACATATCTGCAAAATCTGCCTTTACTATATTTTTATAATAATGGTCATGATAGAATACGTGGAACAGAAACAAAAAACCTATTTATAAGACTCAGAATTGTTGATCAGATGAATGATTAATAATTTCACGTAGGCAAGAGCAATTAGTTCTAATCTTTGATATCGTAATTCAAGCATGACGATGACCGCAACCGATTTCAGAGAAAATAAAAAGAGAATAAAATAACAAAGACGAACTAATGTAAAGAACAAGCAGAACATTCTCTGGACCGGAGTGAAAGTTATAACATGCATATAAAAACGGTATATTCGACAGCTTCATAAAATATATCCATTACATAGTCGCATAAATGTGAAGATTTATAACTATAAAGACGCATGTATATGATTATCTTAAAGCAGAATTAAAATTACTAACATATAAAATATTCGCACAAAGCGCTATGGGCAAAACTTAAATTTGTATATCGTTCTGCGATTCAATATCGGTTGCTGATGATGCCTCAACATTTTCTCGTTAGTTCTACTCGCGACTACCTTCATACAGCTGACGTTCTAACCTTATACTTGTTCAGTTGCATTGGATGTTAGTAGGATGTATTTTCGAGATTGTAGAAAGTAGTTTATTTCAAGTTTTCGTAAAACGTAATAAGGAACCGAAGTGTAATTGACTTTAAAAATGGGTAATCAGTTGGTGGGAATTGCACCCAGTCAAATATTTCCAGTGGAGCACTATCTGACAGATCACAGCGATTTACAGTTTGACATAAAGTAAGTTATTTATTCGATAAATATATTGATTAGATACTAATTTTTTTTGTAATTATTTAATACGATTTGTATTTGTTGCATAAAAAGTGTATCATGGATTGCCATATGAATATGAAATATGGTAATAATGAAAAAAATGGCGGGTTTTTCAAGTGATCACTATGGTTTTATCGATATAATATATTGAACATAATTGTAATTTGATAGGTCTTTATCAAATTTCATTGAACACTGTTTATTCTTATTGCACATTGATGGGCAACTTTTGCCAATTGTAATTTGTTATTTATAATGAGATGATATTTATTACATAGATGTTTATTGTTTACAGTCTTGGAAGTACAAGATTTTTAAAAGTAGCTAGAGCTAGGAGTCAAGAGGGTTTAATTGTTGTGAAAGTCTTTGCAATACATGATCCAACATTACGTCTTTCAACATATAAGGATAAGCTAGAAGAGATTAGATCTAAATTAGCATCAGCTGTCAATTGTCTCCCTTTTCAACGAATGATTGTAAGTTCTATCATATGGATTCATCAACAATTGACTTAACGAGTCTAACTATATTTATGTCAACACTCACTAATAAATTTTTTTTTGTACAGCTTACAGAAAAAGCAGGATTTATAATGAGAGAGTATGTTAAATACTCTCTGTATGACAGAATTAGCACGAGACCCTTTGTATCAGCTGTGGAGAAAAAGTGGATTACATTTCAAGTTCTATATGCACTTCATCAAGCTCATAAGGCAATGATAATATTTTATGCTTGAAAAATTACTTCTAATTATTTCATATAATCAATATACATTTCTCTATATACAGTTTGGTGTGTGTCATGGTGATATAAAATTGGAGAACATCATGATTACTAGTTGGAACTGGGTTCTATTAACAGATTTTGCTAGTTTTAAACCAACATATTTGCCTGAGGATAATCCTGCAGATTTTTCATATTTCTTTGACACTTCTAGAAGAAGGTACATAACATGAAAATCGTTGAATAAAAATAGGACCATAACAAAATCTTTTGTCTTTCTATAGAACATGCTATATAGCTCCCGAGAGATTTGTTAAAACTTTATCTTCAGAATTAAGCAATACCATGCTGTTACCTGAACAGGAACTTAAAACCGGGGACTTAAATCCTATGATGGACATTTTCTCAGCAGGTTGTACTTTGACAGAACTGTACAATGAAGGACATCCACCATTTGATTTTTCCCAATTATTAGGTATATCAAATACAATTAAATTATAGTAAAAAATTATATTTTGTCTTTGCAATTTCCATTTTTATTTTTATATCTGTAGCGTATAGAAACGGTGAATATTCGGCAAGTAAACATCTCGATAAAATTGAAGATACAGGCATACGTGAATTATTATGCTCCATGCTAGAAAGAAATCCCTCGAACAGAAAGAGTGCTGAAATATATCTCTCTCAAGCACGAGGAAAGATCTTTCCAGAATATTTCTACTCTTTCTTACAATCCTATATGCTGATATTCTCAGCAGCTCCAATACTTTCACCAGATGAAAAGATAAACAGATTAAAGAAAGATATTGGTAACATTATCAATATCTTAAAATCAGAGGAAAATGAAAGGCGAAGGAGTGCAGACACGAGCAAAGGAGATAATTCAAAAAGCAGCCACGAAAATAACATTGAATCCAGCAAAGAAGATTCAGCACAAAGTGAAGAAAATACAGTAATCGAAACAGACAGTGACCAAGGTTCAGACAAGGTAGACCTAAATCAGATAGACTTGTCAAAGATCTCAATACCAGAAACAGGCTCTGACAATGGCAAGGATCAAAATGTTCAGAGTTTATCACGCGAGGAAGTTCCAAGGGAAAAGGAAGACGAGGACAAGGATAAAAACAATGACGAGTTATACGATAATCTGGAAGGATTAATCATTATCACTCAACTCGTAACGTCTTGCATTCGAGGATTACATCATTCGCAGTCTAAATTACAGAGTTTGGAAATACTTCTGGAGCTAGCCGAGAACACATCCGATGAAACCATTTTAGACAGAATACTTCCGTACATTGTAAGCTCTCTGCTAGACAATGTTGATTAAATCTATAATATATTTTTAATTAATAATAATATATGCTTGCAGTTTCATCTCGTTCATGATCCTGCACCACGTGTAAGAGTCTCAGCTATACACACTTTAACGAAATGCCTTTATCTTGTGCGGTCCATTCCGCCCTCAGATGTGAATATATTCCCAGAATATATTTTACCAGGATTAGCACACATCACACAGGACGAAGCAGTGATTGTTAGAGCCGCCTATGCTGAGAACATTGCTCATTTAGCACACATAGCTTTGCGCTACTTGGAAAATGCTCATTTGTCTAATTTGGGGAACAAGGAGGGACCAAAACCAAGCTACGATAGTGAATTACAAACGTTGCACGAAATGGTAATACTATATAATTTTGGTTGATACTACAATTTTAAGCCTTTCTTGAACCACAAATTACAATTTCTTACAATATCAATCAGGTACAACAATCTGTCTCCATGTTATTGACGGATCCACAGAATTTAGTAAAACAAACCCTAATGGAAAATGGTATAAATAAGTTATGCGTTTTCTTTGGAAAGCAAAAGGCTAACGACGTGTTGCTCAGCCACGTTATTACTTTTCTGAATGATAAAGAGGACAAGCAGTTACGTGGATCATTTTTTGAATGTATCGTGGGTGTAGCTGCCTATGTAGGATGGCACAGTAGTCCAATATTAATGCCATTACTTCAGCAGGGTTTAACAGACCCTGAAGAGTTTGTAACAGCAAAAGCTATTAACGCTATGGCTACTTTAACAGAATTGGGACTGTTGCACAAGTCTGCACTGTATCAACTACTTTCAGAAACAGTGGTTTTCTTGGTGAGTATTAACCAATATAAAGTACGAGGGTTAGACTACGTCTTTTGACAAATTGAATCTACCTCAGGTGCATCCTAATCTTTGGATCAGGCACGCAATCGTTGGTTTTATCTCTGCTGCGGCGAGAACTCTAAATGTGGTGGACGTACAGTGTAAAGTCCAAATGATGATACAACCCTACTTGAAACATCCCCTGATACAAATTGAAAAAAATGTGTTACTTTTGGAAGCTCTCGTGTCCCCGATACCTCGAGTGGTCTATGATTCTGTGATAAAGTACAACGACATAGAAGAACTCTTTCAAGTGTTTGAGCAAAGACAGGCAGCACGAGCTAAGGCCATAACAGGAATAGTTCCTCAGTACAACGATATGAGTACCGCATTAAGAAATGTAAGTCAATAGGTACCAAGTGTTTAAGATTATTTTTATAGCCAGTGAAATACTTGTAGCTCTTCAGACGTTTAAGTTCAGAATCAATGACTGAAACGGTTGAGGACCAGTTGTTAGTTATGAAACCGCATCTGATGAAGATCAACAAATATAGAAATTCGGTAGATGCAAAGCAAAGCACCGCTAAATCTGTTGATGGGAAATTAGAATTGAATACTATGAAAGATAAGGTTCGCCATCATATTGTTGTACTTTATCCTGATACTAAGGGTGATCTAGCTTTACCAGCTTACAAAAAACTCGACCGGAGAACATCGGATGGTGCTGCTACTTACGCCACAATGAATCAAGAATGGCGTACAATGTTTGCAGCGCAGGACAGTGTACAAGTATTACATTATGTCTTCTTTATTTAAGAGTAATTCATACCTGTTGTCCAATCTTATTGAAATGGCATGAGCATAATTTTTTCTTTATAGCATACAATTGTGAAAATGTCTGATATGGCGGGTTGTGGTGGAAGTCCAAGTCAGAGTATACATGGTGGTGATATACATTTGTCACCACAACATAGTCTAACTGATATGAACAATATCAATGATCATTCCCTTCACGAACGATCCTATATTCAATGTAAGTTTTATTTTCATTAATTTAGTCAATAGTTATTATAGTGCATGAGAAATGATTTAAGCTACGTTATTTGGGACAGTCGCAACCCTCTTTGGTTTTGCAGACAGATGCGCTCCTTGCCGACTGGAATTACGACAGCTAACTTACAGAAAGCAAGAACAGCATGCCGCTGCTCTCAGAGCTCAGCATTGGGCTGATAATATTCCCTGGCAAACAGGTAGGTAGGATCATGTGTGGTCTTGGAATGATCGGTCATGAATCTTATCATTTGAAAGGTTCACGATTACTATCAAATGGTTGGAGGCCTCGTGGAGTGCCTGTAGCTCACCTTCACGAACACAGAGCTGCAGTAAGCAGGTTAGTTTCTGTTCCGGATACCAGTTTGTTCGCTAGCAGTGCTGCAGACGGCTGTGTTAAAATCTGGGATGCCAGCAAGATGGAAGGACGAAATGTAGCCAATAGATCCAGGTATTCTTTTCTGCAAATAATCTTTAATAATTGTAATTATTGATTGATTAATATTATAAAATGCTCATTGTATATTGGTTTCAGACAAACTTATGTACATAGAGGTGGTCCTTTGGTGGGATTAGCTGTATGTGAACAAGGCCAGTCGTTGGCAAGTTCTGCTAGTCAGTCTGGTTCAGTCTTTGTATTGCGAATCGAAGCGAATTCTAATAAAATGAATGTTCTATACTCAAGACAGCTTGATCTTCAGGTAATTCCTTTTGAAAAGTTGAAAGAAAAATGTTACTTGTTCAAAATCGATATATGAATTTTAGGAAGAAGGATGCGCCGTTGATCTTCAGTATTTGGATTCTGGCTCGCAATCCGTTCTTGTCTATGCTACGCTTTATGGTTCATTGGTAGGCTGGGACTTACGGTGTCCCGGTACGGCATGGCGGTTGGAAAATGATCTAAAACACGGTGTAATCACGTCTTTTTGTGTAAATAATTATCAACAATGGCTAACACTGGGTACGAGTTCGGGTGTCCATATTTGCTGGGATCTCAGATTTCAATTGCCAATTAGCAGCATAAAGCATCCGACAGGTATACCAGCCTTAAGATGAATGTTCTATGTTTATTAAATATATTTAAGTGATTCAAGCTAGAATATTTTGTAGGTGCTCGAGTAAGGAAAGTTATCACTCATCCAACCGAACCATCATGGATTATTTCTGCGGTACAAGGAAATAATGAAATATCCATGTGGAATCTAGAAACCGGCTTTCGACAAATGGTTCTCTGGGCATCCAGTGCACCGCCTCTTAGTCATTCTCAAGGAGGTCATAGTGTATGCTCAATGCATTCAGGATCAATAGATCGTTCAGGATTCTTATTAGCCGGCGGAACAGATATGAGATTACGTTTTTGGAATCTGAACAATCCCAATGAATCTTATGTCGCTTTACCAGCAGCTAATGACGTTATACCACCAAATTCCTTAGCTTACGAGTCAGTAATCATTAAATTAGTTTTCTTAATTTTGTTAACGACTATTTAGGCACTTCCAAAGCCTTATATTGATCATGTAAAATATTTATGTTCCCAGACAACGACTGATAGACGGTACCAACGTCGTTCAGGAAGTCCTGGCCGGTGGGGTTCCAGTATCATCTTCTGGAGGAGGAAGTGGTATTCGCAGTAGAGGACCGGAAGAGGGTGGCCAAGGACCGGAAACCCCACCATCTGGTCATCACGATACCATATCCGCTGTAGCCATGTCGAATACATGCATTCTCACTGGTAGTACAGATGGTCTGATACAAGTCTGGAAGTGATTCATTTTATTTTACACGCCATATTCATTCCTCGTTTTGATTTATGAAGTGTCGCATTGAGATACGCAAGCATAAAGTGAGTTTATCAATGAATATACCAGGTTCGATGTTTAAAACGACCTATTCCAATGATATCGAGATTAGAAGCTCATATTTAACTGAAAAGCACTGCGCAGTCTTTCGCTGGTTATTATCCTATATCCACAACAAGACATTCACATATTCCACCAGTGCTGTGATTTTGATCTGTATATAGTTCATTTAATATTATCAATAATCGATGAGAAAAATTACTCGAGGGAACGATACTTTTTGCCACGACCATAACGAATATTCCTAATGGTACTACAAGAAGCAAGTACCTTCAGAAAACGTAAAATTCTCGATAAATCTCGATCGCCAATTCTTTTACCAGATAACTAAGTTATTTTTGTAAATAAATCGTGACGGGGATTGACATGTTTTACATATTAATATATATATATTTGAGATGGCTGCTTCAAGTAACGTCATTACGTTTCATGTTCTTTGTACTTGGGAACGTTAACAGATAGATCATTAGCGTATAAAAAAGAATATTCACTAAAACAGGTAACTTATACATTATGCTTATGTGCGACATGAGTATCGAGTCTCGTAACGACGTTATTATTATTATCATCATCATCGTCACACATATATCCCTACGTGTACTAATCTACGTAGAACTCACGTTCCACAAGAATTATACTCACAATCCGTAACATTAATATATTACTGTTCTCAACAGAGTTGTTATAATAAAACGATATTTTTAAAAGTAACAAATAGACTCTTCGTTCTTATCTTTATCACAAATATGGTCTTCCTATAATTTACACTGGGTTGGTTTCACTTATAACTTTTAATCACCAAGGGCACACTGGTGCCGCCGGGTAAGGTACTTGTCCCGGGAATGCATAACTGTCTGCATTTATTGTCCTGCATATTTCTTTCCAACGTTCCTTGCCATTCTTTCCTTGACGATGCTGTCCACCTTGATTTCTATAGTAAGCTTCTCTTTGATTATTGTACGACGGTTTTCCAAAAAATAAATCAAACCAGGATGCACCAAGGGCACAGGAGATAAGCAGCATGAATAAAAATATTGTCTTCATTTCTAATGATTCTTCCTCATATATTAAAAATTCAGAAGAAACCGTAAATACTTTTAAGTTTTTACAAACGAATCTTGCTGTCCTGTCCAAGTCTGAAACACAAAAGCGAATATCACACTGAGTTATCGCTATGCATAATTATATACTTAGATAACGAAATTGTAATTAAATAATAATATCACTATGATCAATGTTCAATTCTATACACTTGCAGTACATAAAATACTGTATATTATGTCATGAATTTCACGTCAACCTTTTCATTTTGACTGATACTTTCAAACTTCACACTTTCTGAGCAACAAGCGTCGCAGAGAACGTAGTTACGCTTGCCGGTTTTTACACTTTAGCGTTTTTTGTATGAGGAATATCATATGTACTTTTTAAAAATCGCTAGACTACCTAGAAATCCTTTGTTATCTGGTAGAACAAGATCGGTCTAAGTGATTAGTTATATTTTAAAATGCGTTCCTGTTCCTAACATACCGATTACGGAAATGGCGTGAAGTCAGGCAAGTCGACAAGTGCGCGAACGTAATGGAGAGATGCTGGATCCTCCCTCCTATTTTATACGAGTTGCCCTACCGCTCTGAAAAATCGGACCGATCGAATTCCTCGGCACGCATCAACAATCGTGTGGTAATGCTATGCATAAAATATGGAGAACGTATAGGGAATTTATATGTATATTATTTGTTAAATCTTTTTTATAAGAACACAGCTCATTTGGATTACGAGAAATTGTTAGTGATAAAAGGAGACAAACAATTGGATAGTTCCTGGGAAAGTCTGTGATACATACATAGATCCGGGATTTGTGAATTGAATATAGTTTTATACGCGACGCTGTCACAGAGAGCATTCTTTGATGAGTTATTAAACTGTTAAAAATAAGCAGCGCGTTCACTCTGATAAGCATCGACGCGTGTCGTTGTTCAATTTCTATTTATTTTAGGCTCTTTTATTTTTACAGCAATTCTTCAAGATTCTTTGTACGATCATCTCCTGGTCAATGAATTCACACGGATACTGTCATGACAATGAACTGTGGGAAGGCCCTTTTTGTCTTACGTATAACGTGACGCACCTTAATCGTCTGTAAGTCACGGCACGTTTTAAATTTGTAGGTAAAAAGTACGTTAGGTCTTACATTTGAATATCAGTCATGTTTAACAACTATGTTAATCCACTTGCGTATAGAAAAAAAAATAATAACATTTTTCATATTCAAATTTCGTATTATTAAGTCCATGAAGTATGAAACATAGCTTGGATAAAGATATGAAAAAAAAAATTAAACATTGTGAAAATACTTTTTAAATTTGAAAAATAATAAAAACAAATAATCAATTGCGGTTATCGAAAATAATGATGTATTACATATGAATTCCGTTGTAAGTCTTATACGACGTAATAAAACTAATCGATTCTCCAAATTGATTGTTACCAAGCTGCAGTCCCTTTGGTGCTGACATTCTGAATGGCATAATTGACAGCCAGACAAGGCGGCCCACATTTTCCAAGGACGATAATAACTTATAATTTTCAACGAATGCACCGACATGTATTCCAAGCTGTAAACTTGCCTTATATCGTAATATACTATAAGTAATAACTCGGCGTGTAACAATACGGAAAGTTATTTAATTATTGCAAATTTATTATTTACATGCTTAAACGTTTACCTCCTGAAAGATTATTAATTTTATAATTAAAGTCACGTATAACAAGACCAATAGATATTATGATTATTAATCAAGAGGAGTCTCGAAGCGTGACTAAATCGGCATACAGGTCAAAGCCGATCAACTCTATTACCAGAGTCTATTGCTATTACTATTTTCCTATTACCGTAATAGCCGGTTTCCAGGCTATACAACTATTAATAGTAATGGACAGAGAAAGCTGGCTTCGCCACTCTGCAAAAGAGTCTTTGATTTCATATGACTCTCTAAAGATTTTCCACATCTGATGGAGAGATGACAGTAGTGATGTATATAAGTAATGAAGAGATTGTCATAATCATTTGCGCTTTAACTTATCCCGCGAGAGAAGAAGCGTAGTCGGGATCTGTTGATATGAGAATACGGTCAAGGTTCCACGTGCTGATATAGAACAGGGACGAGATGGTGATTTTCGATGAAAATAATAAAATATTGACGCCTTGTTTTAAAAATATTTATCGGCGTTGAACGATATCAGAGAGCAAATTTCATTCTGTGATCCAGGCCTTTACTGTCTCTGATATTCACATAAAATTCAGGATTGCTTTTTGATGAAATTATTTGAATTAAATTATGAATTTAATTGTCGGAATCCTTAGATTGCACGATATCACTTAATCAGTTTTCTTTTTGAGATTTAATAATATGCTTGTACAACAATGATATAGATTAATTTTTGGCAATACTATATGGAGTCTGAAAGTGGTTGTAAAACCAAATAAAAGTATTTCCTGCAACACGTGTTACGTTAGGGTGTTACTATTGCGATCTTTGGAGAATGTACTAAGCTACTTGTCAGTATAGATCGATGGCAAAATTACTTCCAAATGACTCGACTGATTGGTATGCTTCAAAGTGTACACTGTATAATGTGTCTACGTGACGCCGATATCGTTGGAGAACAAAGAGGTGGACCAGGATGTCTATCAAAGCGTATCACTTCTGCTTTTACTACTGGTGGTATAAAAATATTATTTTTATTCTTTAAAGAACAATTTTGGAACGAAGTTCATACATGAAATTGTATAACGTTTACAAGCAATAAATGGATCATTTTTGTATCTAAAATAAAAAATTGGTGAGACATCCTATATCACATTAATATTCCGTGTAGCACAAAACATTGAGATACGTTTTAGAAGAATTGCTGAAACGTAACAAGAAGATTGATATGTTTCATCAATATTTCTAAAACGTATCTCAATGTTTTCTGCTCTATGTGAAATGATTCACACGAAACAAAGAACTGCATCGCAGTTACATATTCAAATGATCTTATTGAAATTCCATACTGATCCAGGCAGATTCTTTACACGTCATAATTTCTTTTCTAGTTCTTTTTTTATACTATCTGTCGTAACCAATTCTGACCTTGTTTATTTTGGCTAGTGCAGTACAATCAAATCCAATTGGTACCAAGTCGTTCTCATAGCAGATTTGTATGATACAGACACACAAAGTCAACCGTACTGGCGATTGAGTAAGACCTCCTGAGATATATCGTTTAAAAATCGCTCGATCAAAATTTAGATTTTATAGTATGGCTCTTGATAAATCATCTAAATATTTTGGCTACGGGACTTTCTTGGAGCGACCCTCTTCTCGACGAAGCAAGAGCTAAAGAGTCCTCTTGGCTCTTCGCAACGACCAGTTCCGTTTGGCTCGCGTTTGAGAAAACTTCGTGGCCAGTGCTTCCACGGACTTCCCTTTGAAGATATTTCACGTAACGTCGTTGGTTTCCGCTCTTTTCATTTTTTTCTGTCTATCTTTTCTTGACGGTGTTACCGTCCCTTGGACAGCTGCCAACGTATGTTAGAAATTAGAGATATGACGAGGTCCGACTGATAGATGTGTTCTTGAATTTTTATTTTGTAAAAAGTTGTCTTTCTCTTAAGAAAAAAATTTAACTGTTTACAAGAGAATTCTCAAGTAAATGCTCTAATCGGTCGTAGTATTACCATTGTTAACACCTTGAACACTTTTGATTTCGTTTGTTATTCTTACGTTGAAAGCTAAAGTGAAGCCTCCCCCGTCGTGCAGCACACGTGTCGGTTAAGAAAGTTTACAGAAGAGAGAAAGAATAAATACCATGTCGGACAGTGAAGATGTCGGTAGTGAAGGGAGTCAGCAACGTTTGCATCGGCCCAGTCTCACGCGAAAGATGCGTAGAAGCATCAAGAAAGTTAAAAGGAGTATTCAGAAGATGACTGGTACGTTACTTCCGGTTATTCAAATTTTCTTGGGTATTTCTCCCAGTTCTAAAGAACTGTAAAAGGTTTCGAATTTGCTTAAAGGTAAAGAAAATTAGATTAGTTAAATGGAGAATAATATTATTTTGCTGATAATAATCCGAAGATTAACACTTTTAGCTTCGTTGTTGCCATCAAAAAGTGTCCGTATATAATTTAGCACTGCTTGTCACAGTCTCTAGTTCTCATTTACAACTATGCGCCTACCTATCTCTGTCATATAGCTAATATCCACGAAATAGATATGTTACAGCTGTTAAAAGATTATAAGAAATACACGGATTCTCTCTTGTGAATGCTGATCGTACAAGTCGATTTTAATCTTCGATTCTAACAGACAGTCGTAAATCGATTCGCGAAGGTCTAATGTGTGCGTCTAGGTTGCAATAATGCAGTACTATATTTAGCGTTCTATGGAACATAGAGTCTCGAAAGATACACATCATATCGCCTTCTGGTGTAAGATTATCCTGGTTAGTCAGTGCTCACTTGTATACTGCGTAGGATAATATTTACAAGAACCATTCTACTTTACAATATCTGATTAACTATTATATTTTCAGAGGATTTCTACGACGAAGGTCCACAACCCATTCACGTGATACCTGAACGTTTAGCTGCTCTAGTCGAGCGCACTGGATTTTCAAAAGATGAAATTTGCAAAATGTATCGTTCTTTCAAGCAGCATTGTCCTGGTGGTGCAGCCACAACGAACGACCTGAAGCCGGCCTATGCGAAATTATTTCCTCTTGGTGACTCTACGAAATATGCGCAGATTGTTTTTAATATCTTTGATAAAGATGGGGACGGTGTTGTGAGTTTTGCTGATTTTCTTGTTGGCATGGCCTCTATTGTACGGGGTAGTACAGATCAAAAGCTATCATGGATATTTGGGTGGGTTTTTTTTTAACGTATTAATGGAGAAATACCATTTTACTGACATTTAGCAAGTCTTGACGTTGTGTTTATTATCGTTAGCAAAACTTACTATTTATCAGGCTGTATGATCTGAACGGAGACGGACACATCACCAGGCATGAGATGCTGGCCATAGTCTCGGCTATTTATGAGATGGTGCAAAACAGTCAGACTATCCACCGTGCAGTTACCAGACACGTTGATAGAATCTTTGAGAAGATGGATCTGGATAAGGATGGTGTCATCTCAAAAGAAGAGTTTATGACCAGCTGCAAAAATGTAATGATTACAAAACTTTGATTGTGAAATCTTATGTCAATTATATTTATGATACAATAATGATATTTTTTGCAGGATCTGACTATTTGCGATCAACTAACAATATTTGATGATTGTTGGTGGTAGCTAACATTAGATCAGCAATGACAACTGATTGGATTATATATACATAATTATATACTCCAAACACCTGAAGGGCCCTGTACATTGATGAATATCCTATTATGTTTATATTAATATACATACACATGCATTGTATTTATAAATGATATTAAAAAAATTCCAAAGTGCCTATTATTTAAATTGTGTAATAAACAAGTAAAATTTATGTTGATCAATTTTTGACCTACCTCTAAAAAAGGCGCTTTTGTAAAATATAAAAGACACAGGCGAGAAAGAACGCAAAAGCTAAAACTAATAAAGCTTTATCTGTAACTTCACGTCTTCCATATTTTCCTAGAAGTTTTCCTGATTGAACTATTACTTGTTGCTGATGGTCCAACTCATCCTTTGTGCCAGAAACCTTTTCTGACGATGTAACTGAAATAACAAATTACAAACTGATTATTTTTTATTACTAATGCACAGTATTAAGTGTGTACTTTCTGTATGAGAATGTGTCATAATTCATGAAACTAGCATACTTAGAGTATCCAATGTATCGGCACTTCTTTGCGTTGTCTCTGCAAGATGTCTAGAAATACTCAGTAATTTGTCTGTAACTTGGCCAGACATATTTGCAAGACTCTGCTTATCTCGTCGCTTTCGAAGAGCATTTTGCTGTTCCTCAGGCATCGATAACAGATCCTCCTTAGCCATTTTATCAATAACACAGGCACTGACAATATTGGCTTTACGGAATGCTGCCATTGTTACTGTAAGCTGTCCTTTGTGACTATCAACTTCAGATAGTAAAATTGACTTTTTCTTCTCATTTATTTCTGTTTCTGCCAAGGCAGCTAAGCGCTCAATACTTGATCTCAGATTTGCTATCTTTGACCTTCCTTCGGCATTGAGTTCGTTCAACAACTCCAAGGGCCCTGTACATTGTTGAATATCCTATTATATAACAATAGTTAATATAATTAATTAGTATACAATAAAATAAATCATTCTAACGAAGACTGTCAGAATATTAACATTAATATCACTTTCCGTACGAACATAGTAATTTTACAAAAATTCAATAACATAAAAATAAGGTTAAACGAGAAATGGTATAAACATATGAAAATAAATATTAAACTGTACCTGTATAAGAGCCGTCACTTGTAAATTATTATTTACTATTTCCTGACGAATTAAATCAAGGGTATGTTCATCCATTTTTAATTGTAATACGATTTCAAATTACACATTTGACAACTCATCAGTATGGAACTTGTATAGCTAAAGCAGTTTCAAGATGTACAGTGAACAGACATTTATGCGCCATGCGAAAATGGTCATCGATTTACCAAGAAGATTAGGCTTACTACCTAGGCTTCTGAGTATAATAATTTAAGAATCGGCTTACATCATTTAATGAAATTAATAAAAGGAAAAGGCCTTGGTATGATCTCCTATACATAATTTATTATTGTACAATTCTTGTATATTACACGGGCCTATGGTACAACAAATGGCCTACTGGCGATTGTTACATTCATTTTAAAATAATATTAGCAATACATGATACTTTGGTTTCCTGCTATCGCGCGCAGGACACTCAACACAATACTGCAAGTGAAGAAAATCACACGGTGACAAAATTAACCCTTGACCATCGCCATACATTCAGTCCCTCAAAGACATTTCGAGTAAAAGTAACGCCAGGAAATTTTGGTACAGATAATCTCATTATAGTTCGATCGTGGATCGTTTTGATACTAAATTTGGCGAACTCGAAATTTCTTTGAAACTAATAAATGCATGGACACACTATGAGGAACGCTCTAGGTCGTCTGTCCTACATTATATATTAGAATCCTGATAGATGCGACTTCTGGAATTAACGAAGACTGTTAATCACAGCTGTAGTGAAATCCGTGGTTGAACTCTGACCTCCCAAGTCCTTTGTACGAACTTTACCATCGTTCAGAACACGATTCAAAGCGTCTCTGATCTGTTCCGCGTAACGACTTAGGTTCACGTGATTCAGCAGCTTTACTGAGCACAGAAGCATAGCTGTGGGATTGGCAACGTTTTTACCAACAGCTTCGGAATACGTGTGTCTCGCACCCTATTAGACAAGAAAATATTCGTCAGAAAATTTTAAATGGCTGAATGAACTTAATAAATTCTTACCGGTTCAAACACCACGCATTCTGCACTGTAGCTGGCTCCAGCAACTACGCCGGCACCGCCAACCAAACCGGAAGCAAGATTATCGACGATGTTTCCGTACAGATTTGGCATTACCATAACATCAAATTGATGGGGATTGGAGACCATTTGCATTGTGCAATTATCCACTATCATGGTTTCAAATTGAATTCTGTTTGAGTTAACACGGATTATAAAAGTATAGTGATATTTTATACGAAAATTCAGTGGTGATATTTGGAAATGTAGGCTTACTTTGGGTAAAGCTCTGCAATTTCTTGGCAAGATCGAAGGAAAAGACCATCACCAAGCTTCATAATGTTGGCCTTGTGAACACAGGTGACTTTTTTGCGATTGTTTTTTACAGCGTAGTCAAAGGCAAACTTTGCAATTCTTTGACTTTTCACGGCAGTGACAATTTTCAAACACTCGACTACTCCGGGAACGCATTCATGCTCCAGAGCAGAGTATTCACCCTCAGTCTGCTCTCTGATTATGACACAATCTACATTCTGGTGACGAGATTTAACTCCAGGTAATGATTTCACGTGTACTACGTTAGAATACAAGTCTAAGTTTCGTCGTAACTTCATATTCAGGGTTTGCAATTCTCCTGTGTGAGAATGATCAGGCGTCGCCAGAATACCCTGAAAAATATTATGGATACATTTCCTTACTTAAATATTTCACAATTTTAAATAGTTGTGAAAACAATTATGTAACACCCACACAGATAAGAAAAGATCTTATATTTAAGTGCTCAGATACCTATCATACAACAACATGTGGAAGTAATCTAAGATAATCTGTACTGATAGAAGGTACAATGTTAAATTGTTATATAGTACCTTTAAACAAACTTGATTCAATGCAATGCTGTTGGCAACCTGCTCCAATGGAGCACTTAGTGTTGGATTTACTTCTGACAAAAAGTAAGGTTCAAATTCAACCGGGACATTGGCAGCTTTGAAAACATTTTGAACGGAAAGGACCAGTTCTGGTCCCACGCCATCTCCTGGTATAAGAGTACATTTTGTTTTCCCTTGTTGCTCTATAAACTGAAAAATTGTAATATCGTGAAATAACAGAATATTCCTGACAAAAGATAAAATACATACAGCTTCTTGATGGCGAACAGCACCTATGTGCAGCGTTCTAACACCAGCACCCTTTTGTGTGGCCTGAAGAAGAAAAAGAAAATAAATGTATAAAAATAACATGAAACAGAGTTCTATACTCAAATCCAGACACTTTTTTAATTTGTGTCTTGGCATGAATGACACATTAATAATATTACATTGCAAAAACTACATTTATTTGAAGACAATAATTATGTATTACTCAAACAGATGAAAACATTTGAAAAATAATAATACACACTTTTAATCGCATCGATAATTAAATTAGAAATTTACCGCTTTTGGAGTGTACTGCTAGCAATTGAATGGTACAAGAACGTATATCTACATATTCCATGAAACTGGGGTAATTAAAAAAAAAAAAGCCAACAAGAGTCGATTAACGTAGTGTATTAATATCCAATTGTAAGTTTAACACAGTATCGAATGCCCTTGCAAAAATCTTCACTAGCTATTTCGACATTGATAAGTTTTCTCGTGACACTGTTTAATTGGCTTGGGAAAATTACACAATTCCAATTGAACACGAGATATCACAAGAGTTTGGAAAATATGATGATGAATCGGCATAGTTATTTTTATGAGAGCGCGTTTTATTACCTGGGAGAGCACTTTGCAGACGTTCCTCACTAGTAAAGCCATTTTCCACGATGGACCCGTGCAGGCGAAATGTACAATTTGTTCACAGGGCTGCTAAATAAGCATGTGCGAAAAAAGCACTATTAACGCCTGCTCGCATAACCTCTGGTGAAACAATATAATTTGTCGCTATTTTCATAAAACATTTCTTACAAGTCATAACAAAAATTCAGTTATATGCAATTAGAGTAACTGATAACAAATATGTATAACAAATGCATACAAGAAATTGTAAATTGATATAGATTTTTAAAATGTTCCTGATTCTCTCTTCTGTACGTCATACATTTTTTATAGCATTGCGGTACATCCTCTAGAAACAAAAGTCACTATATATTCACGGACATTACGTTCAAATGTTTTAAGAAATATTATTCTTATGATCGCAAAGATATCATGATCGTTGAGTTATATCGCTATAAATTAATTAATCTGCATATAATTCTAATGATTTTAGTGTCTAATATCATTTTAAACGTTCATAAGCTGTGAATGATTTAAATCTTCAGTGAATTATATTTATTTGTGTTTGTATGCCTGGTCTTGCATAGAAATAGAAATAGGGGTGGTGGCGGGGAAGTCTAAGATAAATCGTGCAATCTATTTTTGTGAAAAATTCATCGAGGATTGTTCTCAATCAGTTAGCACGAGGAAGAGCTCTGTACCTGTCTACAACTTGAAATATTTTGTGAATCTTGATAAGTGATAATGTCTAAAACCATTTTACGTGAGTAATTTCTAAAAATTATTAAATTATTAGCGTGATGGTAGATTAGTTTATCTTGCAGTCACAATCGCTGATGCATTCATTAATTTTGAATGCTGTGCATCAGCAGTATAAATAAACTAGACGGAATAATAATTCGAGTACGTACTCCGTCATCCTTGAAAAAGCTCTGTAACATAAATGGAGTCTATGATTAGAATAAAAAATCTTTTATTCTAGTCTCTTTTTGTTTATAAAGGATTGTCAAATTCTTAAGAAAAATGATAATGACTGATGTGCTTAAATTGCATTGCAATCAGCTGTCACCTTTTATGGATGAAGATCAACTTGCATCTAGCAATGGTTCCTTCAAGACTCAAATTTTCTCATTTGATTTGTATATTTATGAAATGTATACCTATCATTTTATGATTGTAATTTTTATTTTAGCTGAAGAGGTGACCAAGCATAGTTATCGGAAAAAAATATGGGACATCATGAAAACGAACGAGCTAGCCAATTTTCCATTGAGCATTTATAATAGAATACCAAATTTTAAGGGTGCTACTGAGGCAGCACAGCGATTAACTGAATTAGAAGAATTTAAGAATGCAAAAATTATAAAGATCAAACCTGACAAGTCACAAGAGCCTATTAGAGCCCTTTCCCTAGAGGCGAACAAAGAAATACTTGTACCAATACCAAGATTAAAATCTGGTTTATTTCTTCATATTACTCCAACAGAAGGTGCTACGAAGGAGCAAATAAAATTTACTGCCACAAGACATGGATTACAACAGAATGGTAAACCAGTTGGAATTACCTCAAAATTAAAGGTAAACGTTTACAATACTTTTGTTTATCTTATAGTTATATACTTATATTATTTTATTATGCAGGTAGATCTTGTAGTTTTGGGCTCCGTATGTGTAAGTAAAGCTGGTTATAGAATTGGTAAAGGTGAAGGCTTTGCTGATTTAGAATTTGCAATAATGATGAGGATGGGTGCAGTAGATAAAAATACGGTAGTGGTGACAACAGTTCACGATTGTCAAGTAATTGATGATCTTCCATCACATTTGTTTCAAGAACATGATGTACCTGTCGATATTATTGTTACACCAACTCAGACGATAGTAGTCAATCCCAGACTACAAAAGCCTGCAGGTATACTGTGGCACCTTCTCAGTGAACGAAAACTTAAATCTATGCAAATACTACAGGAGCTAAAAGAACTGGAAGAAAAGTGAGATATTTTATTTTTATTTATATATATATATATATTTATCTTAATGTCATTATTCATATATTTTAAAGGGAAGGTAAAGTAATAGTGCTGAAGGAAGTCGACTCTGACAGAGAAACTCGACAATACGAGAAAAATAGAATTAAGAAAGGAAAGAATAAAACCCGTCCAAAAGCAAGGGCGGATATTTCACAAACAGAAACTGCCGTTGGTGGCAATAAGGATAATAAAGATATAGTGAAACCACGTTACCCAAAACGACGATTATATCACAAACGTAGAGGAGATGGTGATAACCCTTCTATAAACGAAGTTCGTATAACAATAAAACAACAGCTATAGAGTGTTGCTTTTAAACATGGCAAACAAATCTCATCATGGTCTTAATTTCAGGATAACGGAGAAGAAAACGATAACGAAAAACCTTTACGACGTAAACCCTTCAAGCCAAAATCGAAGACACAAATAGATTTTTCATTAAAATTATCGAATATTGCGTCTGATGTGCGCGTGCGCGACTTGAAAAACGCCCTGTCGAAACGTGGCGTTAAACCTAGCGAGATATCATGGCGAGGTCAGCGCGGTTTTTGTTATTTGCACTTTGGTAAATTGAGAAATGGCAACTCCTTACCTGATCAGCCAGTGCAAGTAGATTCCATAGTAGCAAATTTGCAACAATTTCGCATTCACGAAACCGAGGATCCTACCGCAAGTGACATTATAGTGGTAGAGCCTACCAAGCCAATAACAAGAATTGAAGTCACTGACGTAACTACCGTGTAGTAAACAATAATTGTCTAAAAGCCGTTATTAGTTGACTAAAGATTAATGTCAAAGTAATGAAGTAATATCTTGAAAAAATTATAAATACGTTACACTCGGAACGTAATAACGATTCAGAGTGAATGCTCTGATTATATGGAATCCCTTTACAACTTATTTGAGGAACTCATTTCTATTTATATGAAGAAAAATCCGTATGTGTCTCTAGTGTAGTGCATCAAAAATTAAAATTAACTCTTAGAGTTACTAATTATGAGGCTAACAAAACAAGCCTCATTTTTATTGCCATACAAGACTAAGAAAACAGCATCTGCTCGAAAATTATTAATGAATTGAAAATTATATGAATAATCATAATTATATGCATCATTAATAGATTCATGCTTTCGTAAGCGGTCTTAAAACAAAACATATCATGATTTCTTTTACAAGTTTGAATGAGTGTTAAGTTGTACATGCGCAATTTGTTTAAAACATAATCATGACGCTTCATTTTACGCATTTGAAAATTATGTAATATAGAATTTTTCTAATTTCGTAGAATCTCAAAATTCTATGACAGGTTTCTTTGTTGGTTCTCTATCTTTTTAATTTCTTGTTAATTTCATTTGTCTTAAAGTAATTTAAAACGCACTTACATGCGACTTAGAATGTTTGACGGTGCTTGAAGTTCAATATTTATCTCGTAAAGCAATTTAAGGCACTGTGGCAATCTCTCGACGCATTTAACTGAAATTACAGACTGACGACACTAGTTTAATTAATGCTTAAGGATTAATGAGACTCGAGGAGCATACGAAGCTTATTTCGCGTACGAGTGACGGTTGTAGGTAAGAGAAAAAAGGAAGAAAGGTGGAGACCAGAGAGAGAGAGAGAGAGAGAGAGAGAGAGAGAGAAATAAAGTATCCTCTATTTTTCTTATATAAAATATTTTCAAATTAATTCAAAGATATTATGGTATGATGACATTAGAGCCAAAATAATTATAACATAATAATAGAGATTCACTATATTTCAATGCTCTGGTAATTGTAGACGCGTGTCGCGGGCTTCCATGTTCTCATTTTCAAAGAGCTAAATAAGAGTTATCCAAGAGACCGATTAGATTCGAATACGCGATCCAGTCTGGGATCAAGGAGACGGCAATACTTTGTGATATTAACAGATATAATTTGTTGTTTTATTTTTCTAGATTTAGTATAAATAACATTAATAGCGACAGTGGCGAACGATAATAAAGTATGCATAGATTTGAAATATATTAAAAATAATACTTTTATTTTTTACTCTGTTCATTACGTCTAACCTTTATCTCTGCCTTCCTATTTTGATTTACATTGTCAATTGTTTCCACTTATGTTTTAAAAAGTAAGAGCAATACTAATGACACAATCCTGTTTGACTCTTCCGCACTATTTTCTTTACGATTGACTTTATTTATCATAGTTCACCCACCAGTTCATCATATCCGATTAAAAATGTCTGAGGACTTGTGACTTATATTAATGTTACACAAACTTTGTTAAATTTCATTTATAACCGTCCACTTGATCCTGCTTTGATTTAATATAAATAAAGATATACCTACTTCTCTGTAAGAACGATGCCAATAAAACTAGCATATATTCAAATGTATTAGTACATACTTTAATATTAGTAATGAATTTTAAGAGTGCATTCATTTTTATTGTTCGCAAATACTTCTAATCTGACGAATTATGCGAGGCCTTCGATTATTATATTAATATATCATACAGGTACCATATTTTGAAATTTACATGAATGACGAAAAATTTACGACATTCTATTGCTAATCAAAACTGTTTGATGAAGTGTACGTAACCTATTAACGAGAGGCATTTCCCGTAAAATTTCCAATGAAGTCGCATCAGTGGTATTGACATCGAGTATATAACGCTATACATGCACTATGTTAACCTTGTCAAAAATTTGTCAATGACAAGGGTTGTATGACAGCCATCAAATTACGGAAGTGGTTTTGTTCTATATAATATCGCATCCTCGATTAATTTCATAGGTGTTGCGTGGATTCCATTTAATCGTTCCAGACTAACATTTGAATAATAAAAAATCTTGTTAGAAATTTTTCCCCGCATCTCACTAAGCTCTCGCAATATTCACCTGGAATAGTTAAGATGGACGACCCAATGTAATATTTCGTATAAGGCTACCGAAGGGTCTAACGTACAGAATGGATAAGTAATAGTGTGAGTTGGTAATTTCGTATTCCTCTTGTATAGATTAATTATTCCTATTATCGTTAACACGCAAGCAACCTCTTTCATGCCACGCCCTAGTTAACATTTGACTCTGTTTATATTTGCAAACAGAAATGGGGCGATCCCCATGTATATTTTGATACGGCTAATTGATTTAATTAATCACGCGGCCAACCTACCTTGCTAAAAAGCTAAATGTTTCAATGTTATTGAAAAGATAAAAAATAATTCTTATCATATAGATGCATACACTTATGCAAAGATAAAATATATTTTAGGATCTTAATGAGAAAAGTGTGTCTTTTTGTTGACATCAATATATATGGGTGATTAAGGGTGAGATGTTATTATCAATACGTAATTTTATCTGGAAATATAATTATAATTGGTCCACTAATTATGATCATTCGAAAATTCTTTAAAATCCCATTGCTCTTTTCTTTATGGATGCAATCGAAATTTTATAAGGTTTCTTAAGTTATAGCATTTTATTTTGTTAAAAAAACCGTTTCCACTGTGCTCAATTTAAACGTAATCCATCGTCATTGATTTATTCTATTTAAACTTTGCACGTGATTGGTTGATCCTGTTTAAATGTTACACAATGGAAACATAATAAATGCCATTCGAATTTGAAGATACGTACAATCTCTTCCACTGTAATTTAATTTCTACTTTTTAATTCATTGCTCTTCCCTCTCGAAGATATAAACAAATTTGATGCTCCTCATCGCGGTGAGCACCCATAAGGCCGCGGCATCCCTCCAGCCGTAAGTGGATCTTAAAAATGAATGACCCCATTACTGTGCCTAATGAGATCTGACGCACGAATATAATTAAACAGGAAACAATATTACGGTTATCTTTTTTAGCAAACAATAGACGTTTGAATGGCGATAACGAGAATAAAGTGTGATTCAATGACTAACAGAAAAAAGAGAGGTTAAAATAACCTTTAAAAAAATGACAAAACCGATATAATAAATAAGGGAAGAAATTGAAATAGAGAATGAAAAAAGCGAGAGTTAGCAGGAAAAAAGAAACAACAAACACACTCAAGATCTTTGAATTATATATACTCCATGTCGCTACTATAAAAGATGCTTTCCACGCCACGGGGGAGAGATTATATTAGTTTCAATTGAATTTCTTGAAAGGAGTTGAACACCGTGAAAGCTCCAATATACAAGAATACCTTTATAAGGCAAGGCAGAATTTCTTTATTTTTTCCCTCTCCTTCATAAATATAAACTTATAGCTTCTTCTGTGCTTGTATTCTACAGAGTTATATATATCAGAAGATTTAATATTCTCTGCAAAGCAGATTACTCAATGATAATATTCCTCAACGACTTACAGCATCCGTCGAACACGCTATAACATTCTCCAATAAGTCTTAATGATTTAATTGCAGATCAAAGCATTGAGGAACGTTACGGATAATCCACCCACGTTAGAGTACACGTTAATTTGGACGTACAGCATTAATTTAAGAAAATTGTCTATTCAACATAATGAAATATTGACGCAAAATGTACAGGGGAATTAGCACAGTTTGCATATCGCGTGGGTATATTGTCACGTTCATGAATCATACAAGGTGTTAAAGTATGAGGTTCTTGTGTCGAATGAAAGATCATCACTTGCTTTACTAGAAAGTATTCATTAGACAAAGCGACGTATAAATTATTCATTGCTATATATGATAATTAGCATGGAATTTAGATAACCCAATTTCAATCGATATGAGTCAAGATCAAAGATTGATTCTGTTTAAAAAGAAGAAGCTCAAAGACCAACTTAACTTTAGTTAGATTCTCATGATTGTCCAGGTTCGCCTAGGCATAATAAGGCGGATCCCTCGTACTGAAGCTACATTTTGATCGACCAAGTTTTCGCTGTAAGTACCAGCTTACGTCTTTGCTTTTGGTATAGACGACGCACGCGAATGTGTATTCTTGATGGAACGTCAGCTGATGCATATGTATATCTCTCACATTGTTATAAATTTTCACGTTGACTGTATATATAAAAGAATTAGGAATCAATTGCGCGACAAGGACTCGTGAGTTAGGAAGTGGAGGGTTCTGGACTGGCGTCTATATAGTCAATGTCGGAGGATGTAGCACCACTTCTTCGACGGTTTGGACGTGGAGATGCGCTTATTCGTGCCTTGACGCTCGCAGTCGAGACGCTCAAGCGACTGCTTGTTTTAGGTTGACTTTTTTGTCTAAGAAAATATGAAAATCAATATTTTTCTCGGATAATTTATTTCAGTGTCAATAAAGACTTTGTTATTAGATCATTTACCTCAGCCTCTCCTCTGCACCCATCATGGCAAAGTTCAATTCTTCTTCCCATTGTTTCTCCTTCCTTTCACGTTCCTGTCTCTCCATCTCGCGTTCCCTATTGTACACCCTGTATTCAGGAATGTAAGCAAGTCTCCGTAGGTCCACACCGGGCCCAGCTGTCTCTGACCCCGGGGAATCTTCTGGTGGCAGTTCACCCCTCAATGACCTAAGTAAAAATATAACGGTTACAAACTTTTAAAAACCTTTTAAGAATATGGTGATTCTTGAGATATCTGATTACCAACCTCTGCTTAGCAAGACGTTTTTTCTTTTTATGAAGTGGTTTAGTCTCGATGATCATCTCCTCAAGCTCGAATGTCGGATCGCAGTTTAAATGATCCTTCGGCGGTGTAAAGATAGGCTTAATCTGCTTCCTGAGAACTTTATCAAAATCAAGATCGCTCATCACGGTTATCTGCTTGAGCTCTTTGAGTGTAGAGACGCGTGCGCCTGGTGCCTGAGTAAGTAGCTTGTCCATAAGTTCCCGGATGAAAGGACTCCAATGTGCTGGAGGCTGTCTATCCTCCTGTAACAGCGTATTAGGGACTTTAGAATACAGTTTTATAAAAATGGAGAACCTTGGATGCCAACATCCTCTCGAAAAACTTCAACTTCTCACCTGAAGGATCGCCAACGCTTCTCTGTGAGACGTCGCAGCATGAAGTGGATAAGGACGTACTCCAGCAAGGGTTTCCCAAGCAAGGACACCCAGACTCCACCAGTCTACCGCATAAGCATATCCAAGAACTCCGTATTCCTCACAGGAACACATGTAGACCTCAGGGGCTGATAAAATATTCACGTTACAATTTATACGCGATATTCATCTACCTTGGACGTCCAAACATACCGATATAAGGCTTCGTTCCAGACATCGACGTCGCCAGCTGTCCATCCTCCAGCACAGTTGCGATATTGAAATCCGTGACATGAGCATGACCTATGTCCAATTCAAAATAGCAAAACCGTTGTCATAGACCTTTGCACACAAAAAAATATATATAACCGCATCACACCAGCAACCAATATTAAAGCGCGGTCGCGCGGAATAAATACGTAAATTTGAGGCACCTCAATATTGTCTAGGTCTAAACCATCACACTCCTTTATGAATATTTTATTAATTTCAATATATCACTCTACCCTATGTTGGAAAGACAAAGCCTACTTTATCTACTTTATATAATTATAGTATGTATATATAATATGCTTAACTGATCTCAGCGGGACCTTATACGTAGACTATGTAGTACACGTTAAGTACAGTTTACACGTGTATCATTTAACAGACGTACAAAGGCAGGCATGACCCATATACTCCGTGTATATCTATAAACAGACCTGTACTATATATAGAATACAAAGACATTGGGGTAAGTTTGGCATATATCATTCTAATGTAAAACCCTTTATGAATGCTTGGTAGCGTCTGAATGATTCAAAGGCAATTTTTAAATCCAAATAGCCTAGAGCCAACTATTGTAGAAGATTAAGTGTCTGGGTCCGCCTGTCGCCCTGTAGACGAGGTCGGTAGGCTGTCCGTTTATTTAAAGTAGAGCGAATCAAAGGAAGACCCAGCGATGGCACGAAATAAGAATTTCTAAAGGGAACGATATAGAGAACTATGCTAATGCACGTGACATCATACGACAAGAAAGGGGATCCTTTTGTTGCCTTGAGAGAATTAGAATTCTTCATGGGGTTTTACATCACCCATCTCTCTGGTCTGGTTATGACTTTATGCTGCCATCAGAGACTTTTAATATTACGTAGAAGATGAAACAGCTTTCGTTATGCTGTACCTACTAGCCTCTCGTCAAATTTTACGGTGCCTTCCAATTATATCGGTAAGTGGAGACATCCATCAACCCGTCTGTTGTACGGATATATGGTACACTTAAAATTATATATATATATATATTGCTTCCCAGACCACACCTTCTTCACGAAGCTTCCTAGAGTGCTCGGAATATTTATGGAGACTGGGTTAAGTATCCTATATCCAGTGACGATAAAGTGTAGAGTAGGCTGGACCTGAAGGGGTGTGGATCTGTAGTAGTAGAACGCACGGAGCTACGCAATATAATACAACCCTTGGTGTGGTTCTGACCTTTGTTGAACTTCCCAGTGATTCTCAATCTCCACGTGAACTCTATCAGTATGCGAATTACAACTTATACATTGAATATATTACAGTCGTAGACTATATTGAATGCCAAGGGTCAAATGGTCTTCGACTCACCTTCTTCGTCTAGTAGTATGTTATCGGGTTTGATATCTCTGTGGATAATCTTTTGACTCTGCAAATAATCCAGAGCGAGTGATATCTCTGCCACGTAGAGTATTATATTTTCTTCGCGGAACTTCACGTCCTGCTGGATATGGTACCTCAAGTCACCGCCAAGCAACAGATCCGATACCATGAAGAGGTCCTCTTCATCTAAAACGTGATTGCTCTCTCAGTGTCGAGTTCTTACTTTGTTCCTACCCTTATGATTTTATCAATAGACCTCTTGGTCCAGGGGTAGCTGATGGCTCTCAGCGTGTGAAAGAAGCGACTCACCTTGGAAGCTGAACCATAGGTTTACCAGGCAAGGGTGTTCTAATTTCGACAGGATCTCAACTTCTCGGGCTACGTTTTTCAAGGCACCCCTCTCAGCACACTCCCCTTTGTGGACGTACTTCATCGCATACATATTGCCGCTACGGTCACGCTTTTGTACGATGCATACCTTTAAGGGAAAAAAGGTTCTATTAGTTTTCTTTCCTTTTTTCGACACACTGTGTGCGCATTTAAAATTCCATTAAGAGTATGTGTCGATCGTGGATTTTATTTAGAGGAAAATAATTTAGCTGTGGTTAAGGTTATCGTAAGGTTGCTCATTGATTTTTGGATACATAAATTATGCTACGGTTGTCGTTATTAAATTGTATAAGGTATTTTTATAGTGCTGTATTTTCACAGGAATTTTTAAAATCACAATGAAAATCCTGCGGAACACACCTACAAATTGTGCAAGAACGAAACGTGGGACAGTAATATTGTCATTTATCTTAACACGGTGAAATGTAGCTGCTGGTGATTTAGATAAATTCTTTTGCGCAATTACGTGCATTTCGTTTTACACCGTTGCGACAGGGATCGTAGCATTGGGTACACGAATCGTGACAAGAAGATTGCGGATTCCACTGTTTACTTCAACAAAGATTTTTCACATATTTTATAGGTGTAAAAGCCGTCTACATTATTGAACGCGTCGAATAATATAGAAATATTTGAGATTTACTCCTTAATATTTTTTTTACTTTGCACATCTACGTCCTTCGGAATTTCATAAAATTTCATGGTACCTTTTACGACAGTGATATTTACCAAACAAAAACAAAGTCCCAGTATCTTTCGATTACGCGACGAGATAAACGGAGAAGTTTGAGTGGATAGAAAAAAAATTTGATCAAATCGAGGAATTTCAGTCAAAAGAGATCTTTCGGGTACAAATGAAATTGCGAAATCACAGCGTGAAAGTTTTTTTTTTCCCAATTTTTCATACCAATTCAACCTCCCAATATATTGAAGCATTTTAAGATATCTAAGGATTTTTACAATGTTTTAAACCGTCTCATCTTTATATACCGTGTATAAAATATTTGGGGTTCTGAGAAAAGGGTAAAAAGGTCGAGAACTCATCGTTTGGAAATATGTATACTGGCCGGCGGGGGGGTTAGAGGGTAAAAGGTATTACAGCAAGAGTATTTTAAAAGTATAAAAAGGCGATCGATCGATCAAATATCTGCCGGTCGTTGCCAGGAAATGAGACACGATCGATATATCGTGTAAAGGTGCGAAAAAGAGGGAGGAAAAATGTAAAGCCGTCGTCTCTTGGAACTTTTAACATCCAATTTTTTGATAACGTACACGTCAAACGTGACGGATGTTTACGTACCTTCCCAAAACTACCTTTTCCGATGGCACGCAGAATTTGAAAGTGGTCGAAATTCACTGTAACAGACAAAGTTCGAGTCCTTATCATAATATCAGATTTGAATACGTCTTCATCTTATCAATCAAGTTTTCAATAGTGAATCTTCTTACTCTTCCTCCATAAAACATATATCCTACATAAGATAAGTAAATTGACACAGAGAGATTCCATAAGGATTTCGCGAACACAAACAACGTTCCAAATCTTTTCGAAATTCTCAAATCCTAAAAGATCCTTATACATACACTATAGTTCAAGCAGCAAAAGAGTATTCTTCGATCATTGTGGTGTGGATAAAAGGCATTCTAGCTGGTTTTAGTGTAGCAGTTATTCCAATGAACGAAATTGAACCGTGCTAAAGTAACATTACCAAGTATTCTGCACCAAGGAGCAATTGTTAATCAATGTATCGGGTATCCCGTTTTTCGAAGGATTCCCATGTTGTTTATAAACTGAAAAAGCTGAGAAATTTACTCGATCTCCTATTCTAATAAGAAATATAGACCGTATCTCGATCTAACTTTATCTAACATTTTTATAGCTCAAGGAAGGACGTGGACGCTTCTAGAATTTACTGTGGACTCAGAAGATATAACTTACCTTCCTCACCGGGAGTGGGCAAGCTGCGAGCCGATTGGTTGGCACCCATTTTTCTAATGGTTTTCACGATAAATCCCAAGTGCTTTGTGAACGGCAGCCGTAAATCCAACACGGCTTCCACATTTTCTCTTAGTTCTCTTGTTCAAGCTTGCACTTACTCGAAAGCACATTTCTCGAAGACTGTTTACTCGTGTGGACCGATCCATCAGCATATTTTATTACATTTTCTTCATGTTATTTTTTTTACAAATCTTTTGTTTTCTTCTTCAACCTGTTATAAACGAGATACCGTAACGTAAATCACTAAATTATCACTTATTTAAAGATATCTACGGCTTAGGGGCTTATCGGCTTTTAATGAATTTTTTCCGAACGAAGCAATCAACAATTAATCGATTATGTACATATAGATATAGGAATATCGTATACTAACGACATGTAGCATTACGCGGGCTCGAGAGTAATGACGTTATAGTAATATCATTAAACTGGTATTAATCAACAAAAAACTTGATTATCTTAAGAATTTTTTTAATGCGAGTATCCCACGATAGAGGTTTGGTCCATTAGTATAAATTAAGAGTGAGACAAAATATTCAATTTGTATCTGAACCCTTCTTTTAATGATTCTTCTCCAATTCTGTAATGAAATATTTTTATTTCAATTACTGGTTGATTGTGTGGCAGATTCATCCTACGATGTTTTATATTTTGAAGATTCGCGAAATGAGGTTTATATTTCACAAAGAAAGTGTTTCTTTAAATTAATAAAATATAGCTCATCACTGTTGAATTAGTGAGCTCGGCAAAAATATTTTCAACTTCAAGCAAATCTTTTCTATATAGAAAGAGAAATTGTTAAATGCCAAATACTCTTGTCAAATCAGAGTAAATTTCTATAGAAGCCAATTAGGCTGATTTTAATGAATATGGTTTCAGCAACTCAAACAGCACGTTATTATGTAGAGTAAAAATATCTGAAACGGCATACAGTTTACCGTGTAATTCGTTTTACCGTATCAAAGATTTTTCTCCGAAGAATCAGAGTATCGTTTCTCCAGTTTTATCGTTTCATGCTGAATATATATTTTCTTCAAACACTTTTAACTAACGTATCACGAGTTTCGGGTTTTTCATTTAAAGTCAAAAGTAAATGATCAGATGGCAACAATTCCACAGGGAAAATTAATGAAGTGAATAATATATGTGAATGGGAATGCTTTTATAAGCACGAGCGTCAAAGCATTAAATCGCACAGAATAGATTCCTTTGTATAAACCGCAACGTGACTGCCGTTTACGAAATGTGTGATTCCGCTCTCGTTCCATATCATTTTATATAGGCAGAAAGTTCACCAAGCTTTGTCACGCCTAACAGAAACTGACGCCGCATCTGCCACACATATAGGCAACACAAGAACAGAGTAAAGTGACGTTCTTTTTATTCCATCTAGGACCGTCGGTGAAAACATCAGTAGAAGACCATGTGCTTTCTTTTGAGAATGACGCCAAGCGTCTGCCGCGTGTACATACATAGAACTCTACACTTTGTGTGATAGAATTAAAGTCTAGGTTACCGCCCTATATAAAAAATGAAAACAAATTTGTTGTGCCCCATTCGGGTAAAAATCTTTTCTCCTCGTAGTACAAGATGGGACATACAAAGCGATGTTTATCGCTACGTAAGAATATAAATAGAATAACCGTGACGTATTGGACTATATTTCATTTGCGACGGTAGCCACCTATATTTTTCGTGAAAACATCGTTTCTACGACATAAACTCGTACATCAAAAGTTCAATCTTATTAGTAGAGTATACCATCGGGTGAAATACGATTCTTTCTTTTATTTGTTTGCATTATAAAAGAGAAGAGGGACATAGGGATAGAGGCCGATATACATTCGTCATCAAACTTGATTAAAAGTGAACGAAGAATCGCACAACTTTCGTACCAGGAATACAAACAGGACTACAAGATTTAAGTGAAGTGTAGTATGTCACAATAACCCTATCCCCTCCTGGAAGATAAATTTAAGAACATACCATGACTGGAAAATTTGATATACACGGCGTCACAAAGGTGGCATTCTTCTGTAACTTTTCAAAACAGCTTATACTGTGCAGCATACAGATTTATGTTTACAGAAAATTGAAGAGTGTTCGAGGGTGAATAGTTTGTTGAATGTGCACTCTTACGTGTAAATCGTTGTTACGGGTGTCTACATAAATATTAATGAAACCACATCCTCCTCGTGGAAGTTTAACAATGCGGGTAACTTATCACCGTCTTGAACACATCGCGTTCCGGTACCGTCATAACCTCGATTATGATTCAGTTAAGATTTTCGCGTTATTCGGTTCACTAGGTTGACCAGAGTTTTCTGTCCTATTTTCACCGTCCTTTGTATCGCTCTCATGTCCCTTTCTGCTGCTGATTTTAATGACAACAATTGACTACGACAGCTGCAAGACGTTAACCGTCAGCCGGCGTTTACCGGCTGTACGAGCTACAGGCAGTAACGGGCGGCCACAGGGCAACACTGGTGCCTTCGCGGTCGGCGTCGAAATGTCAGTTCTCGATGTGGTTCTATATAATACGGACGTACCCGCTACGGCGTCTGCGCGGAACGATTCTTCATTAGCTTTGTATATGTATATTAGCTTTTTATTCTTCACCCCACCTTCGTTTGCAAAATCGGAATACCAATACATAGGTTTGTCAATCCTTAAAGTATCTCAAATACCCCTTGATGAGTACAAATTTCCATAGAGTAAGAATAATTTGGGATTACTAAGAATTCATAAGGATCAGAACTTCAACATTGAATTATGTATATGATAGAAAGGATAGGAACTCGACCTTGAAGCGTAAGGATAAACGTTTTTCCACTAGTTGAGATACTTATTTTGTTTTGAAGGTCGATGCGGGGGTGACGTGAATGCAATTAGAGACAGAAGCTACCCTTACCACAAGAATATAATGGCATGGCTGGTGATTAGAACTTAATGACGTGTCGTTCAAGGGCTTTAATAAAGTTTTAATATAGCACGACCTTTCGGGGGAAAGCAGTCTTTCATTTAAGGCTAGGAGGGATCATTCCTAATTGTTATAACTTTAAATAGGCAACGCTTATGCACGCATAACTGATACCAGGCACAACAGAGGAGGCGGTTAGAGTGCATAGTATGTGTCCTGAGGGAGTCGAGCTCTTAGAAATTTGTAATTCATGGATTAATTTCCGAGTACTGTAACCTCTTCTCTTGTCTCCAGGGATAAGCCGGGCTCCAAGTACTTTCTGGTGTCTCTCTCTCTCTCACCCTTTTAAGTTTTCGATCGATTTGCAATCGGAGAGGATTCTACATGATTGAATTGAGTCAAGGAAAAGATTTTAGAGGGGAGAAGCGAAATACGTATATAAATCGAACGAGGGGAAACATAAAGCGGATACTGGGAAATATCATAAAACTTCAAGAATACATAGAGGAGACCAAGATGAATGGGATAAAATTGAAATAAGAGAAAAAGATAGGAAGAATTATCGAAGCAGCAAAATAACAAAATTTCTTATAGCAGTCGCAATTGATGTTATTTTTCTTTTTAATTTATCAACCTCAAATCATTTTTTCGCCTTTTTTACCGTTTGTTATTTCCCTCTTATCTATTTTTTTCACGCGGTATATGCCTGAGTATCATCGTCATTCGTTGTTCACGTAGCGACGATTAGCGTGGCTTAAATAGAGGATGTGATGTTTCCTGTGTTGAAATGTGGCACTTGTGGTATATATACGGCCGCACTGAATATCCGTATACCGTCCTCAGCGAATCGTAACTATTTAAACGTAAAACTCTCGGGAATACGCGAAAATTAATGACAGTTTCATTAGACATTTAAAAACGCAGCAGTGGTTTGAAAAGAATTTTGAATCCGAGAATGACAAACATTTACCAAACAGTTTTAGTTTGTCAAAGAGAAGATGAATTAAAGTTTACCTTCAACACTGAAAACTAACCTAGCGCTCGGGTTTCAGGATCGATAGCCCTCCTCACCGTCGTATACGGCAAACGGATCGAATTCGATTCCCTTTACTAAAGTACCGTCGACGAGAAGCTAGACTCTTCTCTATGAGAACCACTGATTCTACCTGGTTCCCCACGAGAGCAGGAGAACCTCTTCGGAGTGTCCTCCATGAGAGGGGGAGAGAGAGAAAGAGACACAGCAGTGAAACTTTGAAGGGGATAGACGAGGATAAGAGTAGCGCTTAAAGAAGGACACCCTATACAGAAGGCATTGTACTCCGCGGCCGTCATGCGTTCCAGGTGCTGGAGGGCAGTCGGTACTCGCACGAGCCACTATTCGTTCCTTTCCCTCTCGATTCTATAATTTTTACCCCAAAAACTGAAACGCTCAAGACAGAGCCGAAGACTCGCCTGATGTTTCTCAGTCTTGTGTTTATTTCCGTACGTCCCGACGATTCTCTAGGACTGAACGACGCGTAGATCATCAATAGCTACGTTCGGGATAGGAACTACAATGCGGATACCTCGTGTTCTGGTGCAGTGCGACATTCCGTGATATCCTCCAACAAGTCTAGCTCCTTCCTCACTCCTGTACTACTTTTCTCCATTCTTTCACGTTCCTATCCTCACTCCAGTGGCTGCTCCATGTGTCTCTTGTTCTATATGCTATGGTACATAGACGCGATCGTGTCGCTTAGACTACATTTCTCTCGTTCACTCTTATACTCGCCACTCGTCGTAGTTCCCCGGTGTTGTGCTTTTCACTTCGCCGCCGTCCATAGTCCCCTTCTGTCTGCCTAGCCATCTTCTATACGAGTCGATACTTTGACACGGGAAAACTCTTCTCGTTACTCACTCTGTCTCCGTATAGGAAATAACAACGTGCCGTTACCTAGCATACAGTGGATATCGTAAACACGAGGTTTACGCGGGTTAATACAGTGCAGTGGCTTTCGTCGTTAAAGAGAATAGTCTCGTACGTACCCAGGCTTAATAACGGAACGTTCTGAGCCGCGAAGAAACCGTGTCGTACCGCGTGTTACTATAATCGTCCTCTATAGTACTACAACAGCCGGCTTTTGCTTATGCGAGCTGTTTTGAAAGTGCACTGCCTTCGATGAAGCCGACTGGAAAGATGAGCGAGTTCCGACCGAGCGACTAGAGTGTCATTCGCCTTCACGCGTTGACGAACATCGGATCATGGACGAGATCTGAAGAGGGCTCTCGCTCTCGTATCTTTTGCACTGCTAGACCGCGAGGAAGAGGATTATTTATCGGTGAAAGTGAACAGGACAAAACCGTCAAGCTGGAGCCCACCAAGGAAACCAAGTCCAAGTACGTAACTGCATTGAAGTTCTGATTAAAAATACTTATTTATTTACCTAGTATTTCTTATGAGAGATAGCAGTAGTTTATACTCGCACGTGCGTTTTTTCCCTGTGTCGAACGACAGTGTCCTTGTACGCTTAAGATTTCTTGAACGCAATCTACCTTACCGACGGAGTAGGCAAGTGACCTCACGAAAATCATGAATTACCAGCCAAACGCTGATTCACGCATTTCGCCAAAATTATTCCACGCCTTTGGTAACCCAACGTGCCCGTTTCACGTAATCGATCGATTTCTATTGACATAGAATTCTGTGCTTAAACATGCATTTATCCACATGATCATCTTTTTTACTTGCGAATTCTGAGTCTTCTCAGTAAAGGCCCAAAGGACTTGCTTTCTAACAGGTAATAAAAGGATCTGCTCTACCGCCTAGGTCCTCTTTGTCCAAGTTTCTTACCTGTGCCTTTATACAGGACGCTCGTGCATCATCGGGATAAAAATTTATTTAGAAAGTTCGTGTCGAGACGGAACACGCACCCGAGCCAGGCCTGAGTCACCTCGAAACATTTTGCAATGGCCTATCGGATACATCCTTTGTTCTTCTGTACGTGCATCACAGAATGCACCACATGGCGTTGATGCATCCTCAGCATGCATTTAATACATCGACGAAGCGCAGGGGCGTTAACCGCGCGATTCTTTGCTATTGCGAATTCGATTTGCAACCGCAACCGCAACTTTAGCCGATCGTTAGAGTTTCTGTGTTGTAGCTGTTGCTTGTGTTCTGTACAAGCGCACCCGCTCATACATAGTAAACAAACGACATTATTCATATATACTGCACTCATGCATTATTAACAGAAGCGTCAACCACATCGCTGTAGTCTTAAATATGCATGCACTGTATTGCACATGGTAAATGGTATTTGCGACGATACGTCATGGAATTAATGTATGACAAATGGATAATTCGAATAATTCATTTTCATTGGTCTATGCTAATTCGGTGAGTTGTTTCAAAATTAATCAACGGTTATATTCTGGATTCATCTTGTGTATCGGAGCGGATGAATTATTTGTTTTGACTGCGAGAGCACGTGTGGCTGGAACACGTGCTTCCTTTTCTCTTGCACGTGTTCTGATTGATACTCCATCTTATACCACAGAGAATATATCATAGAAATTGATATGCGTAAGTAGCCGCAAGTGCCACGGGAACTCCTGTATGACCTTCCTTTCAGTTTCAGGACTACTTTTCCTTTCTCCCTTTCTTTTTGGGCTTTCAATTATGCTGTCTACTTATGAGATTTTCTTCTATTTTTACAGGATGGCTCCCGCAGGGATGCCTTCAGCTGTTCCTGCTACGCAACCTGCAGGGGCGTCTTTAGCTGGGGCAACATTAGTCAGCTATAAGAGAACCTGGTGGCGAAGGGTCGCTCCATGCTTAGCATTTCTTGCAGCTTTTTCCACAGCCATGGCTCTGCTCCTCGTATGGAGCGAAGCAGCTGCCCTTAGGTACACCAGTGCATTCATATATGTATATACTTTACTTGGTATGCCTTAGAGAAAATAATCCATAGTCTAAAATACCTGAAGGAAACCATTAAGATATTCCGGGGTCCTCCTCTCGGAGTGGTATAATTATGCAAACATTGTATAACGATCTCCCAGGTGATTTTATGTTATCAATTGAGAACCCCCGGCAGACGGGGTAGTATAAGACCCGATAAGATAAAGAGGGTTCCTAGTTACTGACAAGGGTGCGCTTTATCTGTCAGTCGGGTGACTGGTTTGTGGTAAAAACCATACTTCATAATTCAATTGGCTCGAAGTTTATTTTTGCGAGAACGAACGCGGACAACTAATGCTGCTCTCATTGGTAGCTCTGCGATATAAAGGAGCAGCAGGTATTGACATTGCCGTCATTCGATCCTTTGACGAGGAGGGAGTCTTTCAGTCTTGAAATTCGAAAATATATAATTTTACATCGTCAAGTTTTTTTCTCGTGTCAGGTCGCACGGGGTTAGTCTCGTCAATTCCAGAATACAGTCTGCCCTCATTTTCTTTTCTTTATGTTGCTCGGCTGTGAGTTAATAGCGAAAAACGACCCTCGTTCGTGACTTATGGACGACCTTTCATTGCAGAAGACAAGCCTTCGATGCAAATATGACCAGAGACTACGTGCTTAACAGCGTCTCTATGGACAATCCCCAGTTGGTCGCTTATATTCGCGAAGTGCAACTCAAGCCCACGACTCATCAAGATCCACTAAACGCTACTCAGACTCCGGAGGAACGATATATATCCGGTTTATTTCAAGGAAAACGAGAGGGTGTATATTTGGAGTACATCAGCAGGGTAAAGAAATGAATTGAAATTCATGTATAAAATTGTCACCGATTGAATTTATTCACACAATGTATGCTTGATTTTAATATATTTTCAGGTGGGAGCAGTTTCTACCAGTACGTGGCTCGAATCGAATCTCAGCTGGAGAGGAGTTCTTGCTTTGACTGATCCCAGAAGTTTTTTTGAAGCACTAAGAAGCACTAGAAATCCGCGAACTAGAGTCCTCCATGCTTGCCTGAGCACGGATAAGGATACCAAAGAGGTGAAAAGTTTTGATCAACACTGTATAAATGGAAAAGTCTGTATGGCGGATGAACTGGAATTAAAGTCTTTGTTAAAAATCTATACTCTATTGAGTTACGTGTATATAGTTTACGTGTATTAGTGTATAACGTTATGAAGTTACTATATCTTTTCATTGTCACTCTTCAGATAACGTATCACCAAGAATCAGAGGTTCAAGTTACCAAGTTAGGCGAGGGTCCTAATAGTCTTGTCACATCGGACGAGAACCTTCCTACCACAAGACTGAAATGCTTTCCCTTGTACAGTGTACTTCTGGCTTATAATTCAACTACACTTGATTATCTGAGTCTGGATAGTCCCGACGCCCAAGATGGACAGGTGAACTTTATTGTCATTTTAGTGCTCAAAGAAATGCGTGATATATATTTAAACAGCTTCTGTTACTCTTTTTCGATGTTTTTAATTTCTGTGTGATTAAACTAATGTAATTAAGTTTGAATCGATTCTTTGGACCGTTACATTACATTTCGTGTATCATTAGGTTGATTGTCAGTTTAATGGGTTTTTCGAAATTGGTCAATTTTCAGGTCCTGGATACGATACCTTGGGATATCATTAGGATATCGGTACTCTCTATTCGTTGGAGCACCCATCACAGCGAGGCGGAAACGAAGAATTTAGTTGGAAAGCTGACAGATCGAAGATACAAATTGGTACACACAACGGACACAGGAAAATTAATTTTCTTATTCAATAGGCGACTCAAGATTTGATTGTAAAGTTGGCGTCTGAATTCAGCAGTGAACGAATGTCTGATTAATGAAACGAAACTATTGACATTTACGCGAAGAATTGACGGGTGGACGTTATCCTTGAGTTCTATGATCAGAATCCGAAGATAATTAATCACTCCGAGGTCTAATAAAGAAATCGGTGATCCAACCGGAAGAAGACTTTTCTCACGCAACTTTCATCACAATAAACGCACGAAGATTGATCGTGCAACTTGAACGATCTCAACTTCCTAGACGCTTATAAGAGATTTTCTGAAAATTCATTACGCGATAGTCACATCTTTATACGACAGTCAAGGACAGAGCGTTCGAATTATTGATTTAAGAAAATAATTCTACAGATTTAATCTCGTCCAAGATACGTAAACATAGTCCAGACGGCCTTAACGTAAGAGGAGAAACCAAAAAGGAGGAAATTGAAAGAAGAATAATTAAGAGTAACATAAAATGAAGCAATTTACTTTGGTACGATTTTACCATAGGCTCGTTTTACCGTGTATGTACACATTATAGTAATAAGGTAAGCTAATAGAAAAGCGAACGATCGTTTTATGGAGGATGTTGAAGAATTTTATTTTTAAATAAGCGTTACGCGGCTGCGTGCGGGTTACGCATATTACGAACGCTCATTTATGCGCGTTTATTGCGCGACACCACGACGTTAGGTTAAGTATCCACGAATAAAATCGCACGTATTATGTAAACTCACACGCTGCGCAGTGATAACCAGTGAGCTATATACCGAATACCTTAAGTACGGGCCTTATTAGTACGTAAGATAATATTTTGCTAAGAAAAAAATGAATATTTAAATGTTTCGCAGAATAGTAAATAAAAGCGTAGGCTCAAAACGGAGTAGAGTTAGCACGTAAAATAAATTAGGGATGAACATTGATCAATGAACAATTAATTATAGCAGAACCTACAGGACTGATACTTAAAACGCAGCTTTCGTTAAGTTTAGTATAGTTATGTTTCCACGTCAATTCAGGACGATCGGTATTTCCCAAGAACTGTTGTATTCTCTGATCCTTCAATTAATATTTCTCGCTCTCATTTGAAATATCCGTTTAAATCATTGCCTGAGATATTAATTCGACTATCGGAAGTTCCTGGTTACCGATCGACCTGGTGCGTTAGGGATTTGTCGCACTTAATAATTATGATAGAAAAAAGTGTTGATAAGATGAACGCGTGTCGTAACGAATTTTAAATAATCGATATCGTTAAAGATCATTCTACTTTTTTTCAATGGGATTAAATCGCACGCGTTCATTAAATTCAATCATTGTACTATATTTACATTGTATTCCTATTACCGAATGATCATTCCACATAATTACCATTCGAGAGACTCTCACATGTTCACCAACTAACTGTATTAAGAATTTCGCCTGAACATTGTGGACGCCTTACGTAATTCTATGTACAACTTTGTTCACGGGCTTTATTTTTGTCTACTTCTCATTATCTTCATTTATTTTCATACTCAATAGACCACGTTACTTTCTACTTTCTGGAGGAAAACAAAATTCTCTACGTAGACCTGACGTCAGATAAGACTACAGTCTTTCTTTTATAATGGGTAAAGCTATTTTTTTTCTGAGCAATAAAACTAGATATATTTTGAACGATATGCATTTTCAATTATACCTTCTTTCCTTTCCTCATTAAATTATTGAATATCCGTATCGAACCAAATGAAATCGACGGTCAACTGATGTAACTTGGTGCAAACATAAAATCTAATCTTTGCAAAATTCATCTAGTGTACTGTCTTGCTCACATTGAATCTCAAACCCTCGATAATGCACCACTTATGTTTCATCGTCTTCCAGGCTGAGCTGATATGTGCTTAGTGTTTATTAGCGGCTTACTGAGATTTTTATTACAGTACTGCCAACCGTATACCTATAACAGTTAGATAATCTACAATGGTAATGACGTGTCGATAGGTACGAGCTTCGATCAAATATTGATCGATTATGATTATATTGACTCGTTATTTTTCTTACTTGTGTCGATCCAAGATAAACATTACCTTAGCGTCATTATTGAACGCGAAAGATATTACTTGTTTGAAACTAAAACTATACTTCTAGCACCATGGCCACGCGGTTTCTTACGCCTCATTGGAAATTATGAGTTAATATTTGTACATTTGTAGAACTTTGTCTTTACTTAACGTTATAATACAGTCTATTGCGTAGGTATCAGTCACTTAAACGAGGTCTGATTTATATGCACTAAGACGCCATGAATTTTTTCTTCTTATCAATATGCATTGTATTCGTGAGAATTCATTTCCATTCGAGAGCAAATTCTAAGAAGGTGAAAAGTAAAAAAGTGGATTAAAAAAGAAAAAGCTCAATTTACATGATTTTGTTTTCAGCGTGGGATTTTGTTCGATTTTTTGGAAAATATTCGTAACAACTTGAAGTATCAATCATTTTTTATACAATAAATTATCATCTTAGTTAACGATACAAAATTCTTCGACTAAGAAAACTATATTTACCGATGAACTTCGCACGATCAGTCATGACTGACTAAATATTGTTTCTGTCTGAAACTATCGCAATCAAGATAAAAGGGTAACTGTGATAGTCACCATAAGAAGAATGTATATCTGTGTTAGCTCCTTGTCCAAAGTTAAAATTGAAGGTTAGGAAGTTTTAATGCTTTTAAGGCGTCAAGTGTTGAATAAACTTTTATTTAATTTTGCTGTTCAGGACGATCGATGTCTTTCGTAAAGAAAAAAGAAAAAAACCAACAAAAGTAATTGTATTAAAACTTCATCGAGTGGAACTAACGAGCTTCTAGAGAATGTTTTTACAAATATCTATCTTTTCCCTTCTTTTTACATTCTCAGAATACGATTATGAAGAAACAGAAAGAAGTTTTTCGTAGTCAGTATTCGGAATAATACATAATGATTAAATAACATTTGAAATAGAGTTAATACTATTTCAGCTGTACAAAGTTTCAGTATAATGAAGTAGGAATACGAAAAAGTTACCTTGTTAGTATAACAATTATATAGGTATAGCAAAAGCATATAAATATAATATAAATTATATATAAATATACGATTATATTATTCACTGTTAGTATTTGAATAAAAATATTTTTACTAAATTACATTCACGACCGGCGCTTGAATAAGAACGTGTTATACTAATTTATATTTCTCAAGTGTCAGGATGATTCAATTCACCAAATTTTTATTTGTAAGCTCAGATAAGTAAGATTAGTGATAATAAGTCCAGATAATAACTGCCGTGATATACTCAGCTACTTCATTTCTCTGGTCACTTTAGAGAGAACCTTTGGTTCAGCTCAGACTAGTAATCTGGATATGGCAGTGAAACGACCTTTCACCCTATTCCACTGAATCGTCAAGAATAATCAGGGTGTTCAAAATTTTAGTGTTGTTTAGCTAATTAAAAAAAAATCTATCATAAATCCTCTGCTAATTAAACAAGTTGGTTGGGTCAGGAGAAACAGATTTATCTTGTAAAAAGAAAACGATTTCTAAGGTGAACTCGCAAAAATGGAGGCGGTGGGAATGATGAGGCCATCCGGCTCGCAGCAGGAAAGCAGAAAACTTTGGCAATACCTCGCAACGTGTTCTGGTAAAAGCTTTGAAATTTCCTGATAAATTATTCAACGTTGACAGGCTTTGAATTCTTATTAATTGATCTTTGTCAATGAATTCGTAGCCTTTGCGACGCGATTAATCGTGTTTTGTTGTTACACGTAAATATTATAATTCGCGTTATATCACTTGGAGCTTCAATTATATATTCTTAGGTTGAATTCCGATTGAATTCGTATACTTTGAAATTTTTGTCTTGAAATATTACTTTGGTACGTATTATCTTTTATTACATCTTAAGCTTTTTTTTTCTTCTCTTTTCTACTTGTTTTAACCAACCCTTCCTAATTTTTTCTTCCAGTACTTGCATCATGCTTGTATTTTTAAGTTGTACTATATTTCAGTCTCTTGTCAGCTGTTATATCGTTTCCTTTGACAAATTTTCCAAATTATTATTTCTTGAGTTTCACAGTAAAATATGTATTATTCCCATTAAACACAATATTACATGTAAAATGTACGTTAGTTGTAGTTTCATAGTCAAATACGTAACGTCAGTGTAACAGATTTGTTATATTCGCATCAGAAAAGATACACGTGAAATGTAATATTGCGGGTATTGAGATTATTTCCATTTGAAATTCCTGAATAATGAAAATTTCAAATTATGGACAATTTCAAGAAGTCCCGTATTTCCTTAACTTATTTCCACTTTCAAAAATAATGTTTTTCTTTTCGAAGTAAGACTTTAGAATTTCTTACGATGAATATTTGTCTTCTTTATTTATAATACTTTCGTGTAAAATCATGTTCAGGTGGTACGTTTGAATTGAATAACTATAGGTATACCAAGGTTTTATTAAAGGTATTCGACCGTTCCTGACCTACACTTTTTGGTCATGCATAACACAATAATTGCCTCAAGTGGAAGGTTGTTGCCTTTTACTATAAAAACGAATAAAAGAAACAATGACATACAGTATATATGATGCCAAATTCACGCTGCATTATTTCAACGAGACTTGAGCATTGTATAAGAAAATCATGAGTTTTTATTTTATCTAATTTAACGTATTGTACGAAAGTTTTATATGTAGCAACGGATTATCTACACTTAAGATAAAGAATAAACGAGGTCGCATAGGATATGAAATGAGTCGTGCCGTGTTATCGATAAGCCGTATAGGATTCTTAATTCGTTGTGTATTATCGACTTTAATAAAAGTCATAATGTAGTCATAATTCCAAAGACAATTAATTCACTTTTTAACTAACTCTTTCCTTTTGTTGATCTAGCTTGTCTAATGGCATTTGCTGCTGGAACTGCCCTAGCTTGGACTTCCCCGGTATTACCACAGTTAGCACCCACAAATTCAACATCAAACATTACGTTAAACATTGCGTCAAACGCTACATCAGACTCTAGACTGATTATCTCTAAGGAAGAAGGATCCTGGATAAGTTCAATATTGGCAATAGGCGCCATAATCGGTGCAATTCCAGCAGGAACTTTGGCTGACAAAATTGGTCGAAAAAAAGCGATATTGAGTCTCGTACTTCCTTTCCTTGTCTCCTGGACTATGATCATCCTGGCATCAAGTGTATGGTTGTTTTACGTTGCCAGAATGATTGTGGGAATTGGTGTTGGTGCAGTTTGCGTCGTGGTACCAACATACGTATCAGAAATAGTTGAAACTTCATCACGTGGTACACTAGGATCTTTGTTTCAATTGTTTATAGCAACAGGAATCCTATTGACTTTCGTAATAGGGTCAGTAATGTCCTACATAGGACTTTCTATAGCGTGCGCTATGGTCGAAGTCCTTTTTGTAGCCACATTTATCTGGATGCCAGAATCACCCACGTGGTTTGTGGTAAATGTGCTAATTTGGTTATTTAATTAATTTTATTCTTTCTTGGATCTATCATTCAATTAATTACATTCGCCAGGTACAAGGTAGAAAGGCTGATGCTGTGAAATCACTTGAAGTCTTGAGAGGAGATACTTATGACATATCTGAAGAATTAGCCAGCATCCAGAAGACAGTCGAAGAGCAAGCCTCCAGGAAGTCCTCGCCATTTGCTGTTGTTAAAACTCGAGGATCTCGCAAAGCTCTTATTGCTTCACTAGGAGCAATGGCCTTTCAACAACTTTCTGGAATCAATGCAGTCATATTCTACACTGTAAACATATTCAAAGCAGCTGGTAGTACCATGGAACCTTCTTTGGCAGCCATTGTGGTAGCTTCTGTGCAGGTGTGCATTTATTGAAAATTTAGAATTTTTTTACATTTTTTAAATTCAATTAAAGAGATAATAGAACTAATAAACATTATTATCCGTTAGATGGTCATGTCAGGAGTCGCTACAGTGATCATTGGCAAAGTTGGAAAGAAACCACTTCTTATTTTCTCTTCAGCCGTCACGGCATGCTGTCTTATGGCTATCGCATTTTACTTTAAGCTTTCGACAGGAGGGAGTGACGTCAGTCAACTTGGATGGCTTCCACTTACTTCATTGGTTATTTTCATGATGGCTTTCTCAATAGGGTAGGTCAAGCATTAACCATCTCCAGAGATACATAAGATTGTATCAGTGATGGCCATTTGCTGGTCCACTGTACCGATCAATAGGCTAGTGGCTGCTGAGTACTGGGACTCTTTTATCTCTTTACTGAGACGTTTTTTATGTTGTGTTTGAGATTTAAAGATGTCAGAGTTTTAAAGTAAAAAAATTAACTATAACAAAACAGATGATAGTTTTTTGAAACTTTTAAAAAACTTGTCATAGCCAATGATTTTTTTAGACTTTATTATTGCTCGTATACGTACTTGTTTTATGGACTTTATTTATTGTTTGTAGGTTAGGTCCAATACCGTGGATGTTGACTGGCGAACTCTTCACTGTGGAGACCAAGCCCATTGCCTCTAGTTTGGCAGTAATGACTAATTGGAGCTTGGTTTTTCTTGTGACAAAGACTTTTCCGACCATGGAAGCATGTTTTGGTGCTGCTACGACTTTTTCAATTTTTGCTGTACTAATGGGCATCTCGGCGGTCTTTTCATTTTTCATTGTACCTGAAACAAAGGGAAAAACACTTGAGGCTATTCAACACAAATTACATAGAAAACGTCGTCGCAATAATGCTTAATCTATAATTAATATAAGCGTGATATCTGGTTAATTAAATATTGAGGGAATCTAATCCAAATTTATTTAATATGCAGGTGATACGGATATCGGAGATTCTTTTTTTCTTCTCTTGATAAGAAACGAATATGCTGCTATTTAATCATCATTCAATTTTTATCGCTCATCTATAGATTAAATTTATATAATACAGAGTGCTCATGTCTAACCGCATGTGAGTTACAGGGTTGGATTTTTCCTAAAAAATGTGTTGGAAAAAATTTTTTTCTGAAACTGCATAAAGAAATCAGTATTATGGTTTATGAGGTCATTGACTCTTAACCATATATCATATTTTCAAAATTCAAGATGACGCATCCAATATAGTCGACTAAATTCAAATAGTCATTCAATTTTCATGAAACTTGGTAGTTGGGGGTCTTAAGGTCACTCATTACGAATTTGAACTAAAAAAATCAAAATTTCAAAAAGCAAATCCAATATCGTGACCCAAAATAGTCAGCTACTTTGGGTTAACCGCCGCATCCTCGTTTCGTGATTCTGAATTCGGCAGAGAGCGAGATTTACCAGAAATTAGACAATACGCGTATAAACGTGACGAAGCAAAAGTGGCACGTCATTTTTTCACGCACATAGACGTCACTGACAGCAAAGGGATTAAACTTATTCATTTTTTATATAAATTTTTTGAAATAATTTAAATTCAAGTTTTTTATCATTAGTCTATCCGCGGTGACTTCGGCAATCTCTGATAGATAACCGCAGTCCATTGATTAGGGTTCAGTTATTTCTCTTTTTATTAATTATTACATTTATTTTTAACATTGATAACACCCATACAGTCCTCTGTCTATACTGTAAATCCGAATGTATTTTAATTATTCACCTAGTATACACAGGCTAGCACTATGGCTGTTGTCAATTTAAAAAAAGAATTATAAATATAAGCAAAAAAATGGGTAAAGCGACAAGCAATAATTAAATCAGACCAACCTATCCAAGATATCCCAACTTAACGCTGGTAGACCAATAAACATAAATTTGAATGATAACTATCTCGTAATTTAACCCTCAAAAATAAAACCGTTTGATAACGTGTATGTTTATTTTTATTGAAAAATCCAAACCCTGCTATGCACATTCGATCAGACGTGAACACTCAGTATATTCATGTTATCGTACATTGCATTTCAGTTTATAATTTTACAAGAACATATATTGGGACCATTTGTGAAATTGTAATCAACTTCATCGAGCATTCCATATATTGTTCTATGAGAATTTAAAAAAAAAACTTAAAAGTATTTCCTTATCTCCTACTATTCGATAAAGCACAAACCATGTTATTAAACTCCTTTCGAACATCTACCTCATTGAGGTTGTAATTTTCATGCATTTCTCTTTGGGATAGACAGTCGATCCATTTTATTTCCGAGTTTAATTCCACGCATGGAGAATGGATCATATTAAACTTCAGGCGTTTAAGTGGAAATGAACCTTCATCATCTTGATACTCGACCCCGATCCGGAGTATAAAAACCGTATGGGATAAAAAAGAAAAAAAAGAGTTTTCAGTGCTGCCATCTGTTGAGTTTCCTCTCAACCAAATTACTAGTAGTAATCCTGATAATATAGTCAGCCACGAGCGAACTCTTGTTCAAATACATTAATAACGTGATGTACAATTGGCATCTTGGTGGACACAGGTTGTTTAGAGATGAAAAGATAACGTACAATGTCAAGGACGTATCAAGCTAATTCAAAATAAATATACATTTGTTATCAATTCTCATTTTTTTCTCATAAAACGGAATAAAAGTTGAAGAATATTTAATAAAAACAAAATTCTCTAGTTTTAATAATCGAAAGGTTTATTATTCGATATAAGTTGACTAGAAAAGCATTATTTAGTTTATTAGTAAAAATACTTCAGATTAATTCGTACTAAAGTGTATCAAGTGAGATACGAATAATCCGTAACTTATTGCTTTGTAAAAATGTGCAGTAGCCTCGTACTAATCCAGGAGCTACTATATGCAAATATAGTCTCTTAGTAACGAGTGGCTTTATTTATCTTTTAGTAAAGGATATCGCATAAAGCTTACTTGTAAATCAATTGCTGATAATTAATCAAGCGTCATATCGATATGTCTTGTTATTACTATTGGGTATCGTGAAATCTTATCGAAAGCGTCGCGCTGCTCAGGATTTGATATGCCTGATTATTTACACATGTATTAGGTAAGTGCAAAACTAATTAGGGTTTCTGTTATCAGTAAATTTAATAAAAATCACAATAACTTATGCATCAACGTAATATTTTAATTTTTTCAAGTCGTATGAAATATTTATGTAATATATAAAGTGAAGTTAAACATTCAGGTGGATCGTTCAGTAGTATCTTCGCTACTGAATTTATTGGATAATCCATTTGATATTGGTGAAATCTAAATCTCATGATTATTTATGTCCGTTCAAAGAATTAATTTGTTTTTTTTATTTCTTGTAGGGACATTAATACGATGCTTGCTGGAAGATCCATCAGTTGTATGTTTTAGTGTTTCGCAATTTGTTCAGCAGATTCATTTTTATTTAACGCGCTTGAATAAATTCTTCTTAGTGAATATACAATGCCGTATATTAATATTTGCTCATCTGTGTTATTGCAATTCAAAAACTTAACTGCATTTCAAAGTTTTAATTTTTTGATTTTGCACAAGCTTTACAATTATTTTGGATTATTTTGAATATTTAAAAATTAATCATAATTAGTGAGATGACGAAAAAAAAGTGAATTTATAAAGTACGTTAATGAAAATTTTAACAAGAAATACAAATAATTAAGATAAGCATAAACGTGATCGAATGGTAATTTCAATGAATTTCGAAAATATAACATTGTTATAAACCGGAAAAATGTGATTGATTAATAATAAATCGATATAGTAACCATGATCTAAATTTTTCCATTATTTCAAAGTATGGTTTTACTATTTTGTTAATGATTAATTTTTAAACAAAATTAAACGAAAATGATAATCTCTCCAGATTATAAATCACGCAATAACTCGAAGCAGGTCATGCGTCCAACAATCGATTTATCATAACATTGATAATCTATTAGAGCTACCAAGACTACTTTACTGGAAGATGATCGAGTAAATACCTAAAGTATCACAGTACAGTTACGTTAAAAATAAAATCGTGGCGGTTATTCAATACTTTGCAAACATTCTTTATAAACCTAAGGGTCCCTTTACGTCAGCTTGAAGTTTAATTCAAGGATGAAGCTGAGGCAAAATGAGACAATTGTCGAAAACAGGCGACGAGCAAGTTTTGAATTATTTATTATTTTTCAAGAGAAGACAAAATAGACCGATTACATTTTAAAAGCTACGAATAGGCATAAACGAATTATTATATATTTCCGAATAATCAACTTACACGAATGCTATTCAAACCCATGATTAATTCATTTGCTGCTCCTACGAGTTTACGCGACTGATGCTTTTTGTTTTGATGTTTCAATACCGTAACGCCCTTTGTACTTTCATTATAAAAGATGTGACGTTTTCGACGTAAAGTTAATTTTCCGAAGGTTAATTAACGATGGATCTTTTAAATATCCAGACAACATATAACTTCAAAAGTCATTTTCAACGTGTATTAAAAACAGCTTTTGTCACATTAGACTCCTCAGAGACTTCTTTTGGACATGTGTATTGTCTGGGTACAGATTTAACGTTTGGCGGTAAATTCAAATATCTAGTCAGTTTGTAGGTTCAATTATTATCGAATGCATTTAAAAATAGTCTGATGATACTGCGTCACTGCAGATAGACAATAAATGTTTGTCATTTGTACATTACATAACAAATGTTCGCATCTATTGCAGGTATCTTTGGCTGCCATTTTATACCGGATTATCCTTCTCCTTGGCAAGTGCAAGGAAGCAATAGCATTTCTTATTAATTTAATAATCATCCAAATAACTGATAATGCACAAAAATAATGATTTGGTCAAACTAATTCTTTGTTTTTTTTTTCAGTTATTAATTTTGTATCTTGTACCTAATGATACACCAAGTGGAAGCTGATATGAAGAAGCAAAAGTTTTATCAGTAATCATTAATCTGAATGCACACAAAAAAGTTTCCACACCCCTGACACTATCAGCTACTAAATGTCTTTATCATCTCTGACGACTGATTGTCATTGGATTAAATTTTTTGTCCAATTATGCGATAAAATTCTTCCTTGCTTGTTAAAAACAATTGTAGGGATTTGCAATGGATAATTGTATCCGTTTGAGAGTGTGTCTAATCCAAAAAATTATATTCTTTTTAAGATATTTGAATTAACAAGAAATTCTATAAAGAATCTCTATCTCTATGCATTCCGTATTATATACATATATATTATAGGGTATAAATATTTCACGAAGGTCGATCTCCTTAGGTTACGTTAGTTTCTCCTTCCCGTCGGAAGGTGCACGGAATTACTCGCTGCAATTATAATATAACGAGAATCGATGGGAGTATACGATTAGGGGTCGTACTCGTTTCCTCGTATTAGAAGTAATTTCCCTTAGCAAGATGTTTGTCGACAAGAGAGTTTAATCAGAAGGGATGTTTGTCTACTTGAAGACGAAGTATTCCAGCACTCCCATTTCTCGTTACGAAGCTGTTCGTATGATAAGTAAATTCTTTAACCTCCATCTTTATGCACGTAGACACTAGAAAATGTCCTTGTCTACTTGCCTTACAGGAAGGGTCCTTAAACAGTATGACTTACAAGTATGTCATTGGTATAGTAAGGAGATAAGTATGTTCGTCACGTAGGCACAATTACACCGTGCACTATACTTCCCTTTTCAAATCTAACGGTCTTTATCGATAAAGAAGGAATTCATAATATCTATCAGTACGATGAATTAACGTTTATCGTAATTGCCCGACCTGCAGTTATATAAAACAATGGATAACGATTATTAGACCTGAGAATATGAATGATTTTGACTTATTTTATACATCCTTGATACTTATAAGTATATTTAAGAATCGTAATAGAAATTTATTTGAACTTCAGATGAAACGACTGGAGCAGCTATAATTGGAAAATATTTTTGAAAATTGGATAAGTCTAAGGTTGCTGATCTAACGGATATTGGAACTAATTATAAAAATTTGATTTTATGGTAGATTTGCACTTTGCAGTGCATCTGTGTGATATTTTATAGAGGGATTGATGTTGTGTTATCACATTGTCTCGAGATCTGGGGAGAGAATTGACCCCCACCAATTCTCTGTACGAAATAGAGGGGCGCTCGTATAAAGAGTATGGCTACAGCCCTGTACCAGGGAGTTACTCTTCGGCCGTGTACGGTCCCGCACCCTATCGTATAATTCAAAGAACCCCATTGAAGTTTCCTAGTTTTGCTCTTTTAGTGGGAAATAAGGACATTTCAAATTAGACATGGCGGAGAAAAGCTCGAGAACCTTGCAAATTGTTGCCACCATGGCAGGTGAGTTATTATCATTGCCTTATTTTTTTTTTAAGAAACGTGTAAAGTCTATTAACCAAATTATAATATAGGTCGTGAAATTATATCTTTGAGCAACAATGGTTAGTGGTTTAAAAATTATTCGTGACAAAATGTACATTAATTTATATACAACAGTATATAAAGCATACGGATATGAGAGTAAGAAATTAAAAAAAAACGAATGTTCCTTCTGTCTGGATTTTTGTTGTCTCACAAAACTGATTGCAGTTGCATTCCAAAGTGTTATCCTCATCGCGCGATCCAACAATGTTTTGCAAAAACGTGCACCGGTATACCGAGTATACGATAATGAAATTTTTAATGTTACATAATGCTTTAAGATCCGATTTGTGTTGATCAAATTTTATCAACTTAATAAACAAGCTTGAATGTTTTTATCAAAGATAAAAGTAAACATCGAAGATAATATATATATTGTACTACATTAGCACTTCCATCATGGCGAACCTATCGTATACTAACAACAACCGCGGTTAATGTTTGCCAATGAATTTTTCCTATCTGTCAATTTTGTCAAAAAAGCCAAAACCCCGGAGAACAACGTTACGTTACGTTGCTCATGAAAATCGGACTTTTTCATTCACAACAAAGGAATTCACTTTGTGCTTTTAACGTACGAATCTGTTTCTATAGCGACGCAAGCGATATAGACACACTTCCAAATATAACGCGTGAGGCGTCACGAACTTGATTACTTCTGATTCTAAGCCAGCTTTTCCGATCCCACGCGTGTACGAAACAAAAGCTTTCTGCAGTGTTCTGGACAGAAACAAATAAATTGATATAAACGAAAAATTTTTAACTCCAGAAAAAACTTAGACGAAACTCTTCTATATTAACTTGACGCAGTTAAATATATTTACAATACATTCAAGTTTTTTATTATTCTCTTTATGTTTTGACAGTGGACAAGAGTTTATGATAAGACACTTGATAACAAATTTTGGAATTGACAAAATTTTTTTAGTACAATTTAACCCGTTTGCACAATGTAACTGTATCTTATTTGATACGTCCTTAATGACATTTTGATGAATTATTTTGTCATTATTTGGCTCATCATATAAATTCTTGTGGAATGAACGAATTTGTATGGTTATCAAATTTAATTAATTTAATTCATGTAATATCTATGAAAATCACTTAGCGCCAACTAATGAGGATGTTATTTAAATTGATTCCAATCTCGACTCTTTTGTCGTTGTTTCATTCAATGTAGTACCGGATGCAAATGCTTTAATATGGCTAATTCTACTTTTACGATGGCCGAGATTGATATCAATCCTCAGTTAGAGCAGTTAGTGAATAGTTAGTTAGTGAATATAGTTTTTATACGTAATGCTGTAAATACTTTTATGCTTACTGAACTGGGGTCTAATTTATTAACGTTGATCAGACAAATCGGCAAACGATGCCTTTCGGTCCTGCGATTTAAATGATTCATATTACTTATCTATTACATATCAAACTCCGAGGTCTTTTCTCCGTAGCTACTGTGTATATTGTGGCTCCACTTTTTTTTTCTTCCACAAAATACAACTGTCTCAACAGTGTGCAAAACTTGTTCCTAATTTCTTTCGCATGTCAAACGTGTAGCACCTTTTTAGAACCAGATCAATTCGATTTGCTATTATTTGTCGCTTGTCGGTCACTAAATAAAATATATGTTACTCATAAGCGTAATAAACCATATGTATATCGATTTTTTAAAATTTAGACAATCATTCGTATCAATATTTTTTTTTGAATTTCGAATAACTTCTTACGTATACACTGTATAAAATTTCGTGCTCCATTCTCCATATATTGATTTGGTCATTAAAATATCGAATTTACGATCTTTTTAATTCCAGGATTTCCGGAAACTTTTGAGTCTAAGGTTGCGGATGCAAGTAGTTAACCGAATTATACATGGGATTCGTTAAGCTAGAATTAAGTGCGCGTTTAAATCCATATGATCAGCATTTCAAAATAGGTAATAGGTTAGGAACGTGAAGCTTGCAAAGATTGCTGAGAAGAGCTTTTGGTACTGATGCACATTGAGGACATCATATACGGGATTATATGTTTTTGTTATCCTTAACTGTCGATAAGGGAAATATAGTATGATAAGGAAATTAAAAAAAATATAAATGTTAATTGTTTTTCATTATTTTTTTATCCTATTTCTTTATCCTGAAATGTGAGGGAAATGTCGGGTAAATTTCAAGAGTTGATTTTTTTACTTGTAATTTATATGATAATTTCTCACACGCCCAACGTGATTCAATTGTTTACATATATGCTGACTATACTCTTATCATTTTCTGTGATAAATGCTACCATGAATTACCACCCACTTGTACTCTCATTGATAAATAATGAAAAACTGAGTTATCCATGTTTTATTATATTCAGCCAACAGGATAAAGGAAGAAGGCAGTTATTTTTAGTTAGGAATATCAAACAATGTAAGAGGGTTAATAATAATTTAATTGGTTTTTTTTATAAGGAATAAATTTGTACATCCACTTGAACTTTTATTAATATTTTTATCACTGGAGATACATTAACGTTTCAAGAGAAATACAAGTATCTCTTGTTTTATTCCTGAGTATAATTATATATATTTTGTTTGAACTCAAGTCGAATTTATAATTTAATTATCTGATCGTAACTTGCGAAATATTATACGAAGTATTACAGTGGGATTTTATTGCATATTAAGCAGTATATATTAACGTCAATGAAAATGTCATTTTACCATATTATTAATATGATAGTTTTGTATCTTGCAAATGACAATTTCTTGTTTCCATGGTTACGGCCGAAAGAGTTGGACGATTGTACGTACCATATACTTCTTATCGCTTGATCCCCATTATTTCGTAGGTGTACTTTTTAGTGATCACTGAATGAGATTCTTAATTTGGACTTCATTATAGCAAAACTGTATAGTCCTTGACTTGACTGGACTCAATCGACTCGGTTGATTATGCAGATGCAGTTCCCAATCAAGCGATATCGTTTACGAGATCATAATCCTCACTCTTTACTTCATCCCAATGTCATTATTAACATTCGTAGAACAACCTCGTAGAAGGACTTTCCATTTTAGTAATAGTTATTGTTATGTCGAGGTCGGCCATATCTAGGTCCAGTTCAGTTAGTTATTTTTCTTCACTTTTTCGTTTTATTCCTAATTTGAATAATCAAACAAGTAAACTGGAGTAAAACGATGGATAAATTGTTTATTAATATTATTGATATTTATTTTTTTTTCTATCTCTCAGGTAATCTCTGCCTGGTGGCTGCTGGGTCCATGATGGGGTGGTCTAGTCCAATTTTGCCAAAGTTACAAGTGGACCCAATTGCCGATGACAACCCTTTAGGAATAATAGTTTCTTCTGAACAAGGTTCCTGGATTGGGTCGTTGGTAGCTTTTGGTGCGATATTTGGCAGTATCATTGCTGGAGTTTTAGCAGAGAAGTAATATTATTTTATCATATTTCTATTCACGTATCGCCCAGACAATTTTTATTAAAGATATATAATGAAACTTATAGATATGGACGAAAGAGAACATTGCTCTTGGGTGCGGTACCATCTGTAGTCGGTTGGATACTGATTGGCAGTGCTACTTCCATTTATCAGATTTATGTAGCCCGTGGAATCTTTGGTTTGTCCATTGGATTGGCCTTTACCGTCTTACCAATGTACGTTGGCGAAATTGCTGAAGTAAGGATTCGAATGTCATCCAAGTAAATTTTTATCAAATGAGCGTTTTCTAATAAACGTGGTTTCCGCTTTTTTTTCTTACAGAAATCAATCAGAGGTACCCTGTCATCTTTGATTCAATTTTTCGTCACTCTTGGTCTCTTGTACGCCTATGCCATCGGACCCTACATTTCTTATACGCTCTTATGGATTTTGTGCATCCTCATCCCTATTGTCTTCTTCGCATCCTTCATTACGATGCCTGAAAGTCCTTATTATCTTCTGAGTAAGGGACGCAATCAGGAGGCCAGTCAGTCCTTGGCGAGATTACGTGGACAGAGTGCAGCTGGAGTACAAAAAGAAATTGATGAGTTGCAGGTAAGTTTAAAAATCCGATCACGTATGGTCACTATAAATAAAGCGGTATTGTCATTGATACCTACCAATGCTGACTTCGCAGAAGGCTACAGCGCTTGAACTTCCGGTATCCTTAGACTAGATCTCCAAATTTGTATTTCGAACACGTTGAATTTATCCTTTGCATTTTTCCCATTAAGTCAGTTGATTTATCATGATTCGTCCTTTAGGTCTTATTTGTAATTGTTTCTTGTCATTCAATTTCTAGGTCATTATCGAGGAGGCCTACCGGAACCAAGGAACGTACGTTGACCTTTTTAGAGTTATAGCCAATCGCAAAGCTCTTATTATGACCTGTGCACTTATGTTCTTCCAACAATTTACTGGCATCAACGTTGTCAATTTTTATGCTGAGAGTATATTCCGGAGCACCGGATCTGATCTCAGTGGGTCCATCTCAACGATCATCATCTCTGTTGTACAATTACTCTCTTCCATTGTCACCCCGTTACTGGTTGACAGGCTTGGAAGAAAAATTCTACTGGTCTCTTCCGGTGTCGGATCAGCCTTGACTCTGGTGAGTGGAGTTTATGCACTGCAAAAAATTGTAAAGAGGATCCTACTGGACGACCAATAGCACAGATATATTATAATCCACGTTAGCTGTTGGAGCTGATAATGTAAAGTCACTAAAGATAATAGCAGTCAATGACTTTACTTCTGGAAATTATATTGATTCATAAACAGATGATACTATTATGCTTAAAAGCTTATGCATTTTTATCTGATCAATGCTTTAGCAAGTGTTTATCAGGAGCTGAATTTATGTAACTTGTACAAACAATGCCAGTACTGATATATCTATGCATACATGTGCTCCACGTGTCCCACTCAAAACATAATGCATACCAATCTACATCAAGGTCTCATTCTATTTGACCTTCCTATGTTCTCTGGTTCTCCATTGTTTTACCGTTGCACATTCCTCTTGACAAGAATCCGTAATTGTCATTCCTATGACATAATTATTGGCGTTAATATTGCTTTACTTATACTTTATGTTTGCAGAGTGCTCTGGGACTATTTTTTTACATGAAAAATGTCATGAACATGGATGTCAGCGATCTCTCCTGGCTTCCAGTGGTATCCATTGTTATTTACATGGCGGTATACACCTTCGGTTGGGGTCCATTGCCATGGACCGTAATGGGTGAAATGTTTGCCTCCGACGTCAAATCCAAAGCTTCCGGTATCTCATCTTGCTTTTGCTGGTCACTTGGATTCTTGATAACCAAATTCTTCACGAATATCGAAACTGCGTTTGGTACACACTCTGCATTTTGGGTGTTCGGTGTCTGCTCCATCTTCAGTGCCTTCTTCGTACTTACTATTCTACCTGAAACTAAGGGCAAGAGTCTTCAAGAAATTCAGGATGAGCTCAGTGGCGTTCGGTCGAGTCACCAGGACGTTTCGAGTCCCACGAAAAAGTGAGAGGAAGTGAAGCAAACTATTAGGAAAATTAAAATTGCCAAAATGAAGTATCGCTTCCGATTGAGAAATTATATTTGAGATTTTATAAGTATCACTGGAAAATAAATCTCTAATGATTTTATCATAATTTCAAGACTTCCGGTTTAACGGGACAATGCTGATCAGGACATGAAAAGAGTTTCTGTATTAGGCATCGTTTATATAGTATAACTGTGTACTTCCTCGCGAGTAAGAGACTAGTCATTTGCCTCGATTTTTCTGTGAACAATCGGAAGCCGACGACTTTCGATTTTACAAGGCTGTATTTATTGTGATTTTTAGTGCCTTGATAAAATTGAGATTCTTAATTAACTTTTTTGACGGTATCTTAACCAGAATAATTATGTTTCGCACCTGCCATCGCGATTAGCGATTCTCATATCAGATCATGTCGAATAGAACGATCGTACATTGTTTTAGATAATTTAAGATTAAAAATATTTTTGACATTGATCTCATTTGTCAAAATATCTTTTGGGCTTAAATATCTTTCTCGCTTGTTTTCATGTATTAAGTGTTATCGATTATCATGTATAATTAATTATTGTACTTTTAGGTGTCATCCAAGAAGTATGTAGATCAATTTGATAAATGTTTATTATTTTTTATTATTATAAGAGAAAGATAGAGAAATTAAGTCTATGCTAAAAATCAATTTAAATTTGTATAAGTTTTTTCATCTAAAACAAATGTACATAAATTAACTTTTGTATATACTTATTAGCTTATAATAAACATGAATGAGTTCAAGGCAATATATTTCTTCCCTACGCGATCCTAATCGACTAGATACCATTAACATAGTGATTGTTGAATCGACAATCTTCGTTATTGATTACGTTTAAACTGTACAGAATTTAATGTGATTCGATGACTGAGATACAATACTGATTGTGAGATAAAGATTCAAATTTTATATATACATTAGATTAGATAATAGTTAAATTTTGAGCTATGCAAAATTTGAATGAGATTAAGTGTGCGGTTCTAAGGATTTTTTTGTTTTTCAAACAAATTTAAGGAGAAACGTCATCCGCGTGAAGATAGTCAGTCAAGTTACAAATATTCTGACGAAATTGTATCCATAATATCGAATAACGATGGGGTTACAAAAGGAAGCTGAAATGGTAATAAAAGCTGTGACATTTATTATAATTATCTTAATAAGAAATTCCCTAATAAAATAAAATCATTATCTTCATTCTATTCTCAGAATGAAGATGACAAAGGATTGCAAGAGGAGTTGTTGAATTTGGTTAGCTTACTGACGGTACGATATATTTTTTGAATTTTAAAAATGATTCAATTCCCACGTTACCCTTACCCACGTACAATTATTTTGATATAAGGGCAAGGATGAGAAAGCAATTTTGCCATCTTTGGTACAATTGAGAATATTGATCCAAACCTCAACGACCTCAATGACTTCCGTACCAAAGCCCTTGAAGTATTTGCGAAATTCCTATGGAGTTTTGAAAACTGCCCAAGCTAGATTGAAATGCAAAGAGTCAAAGACTCAATTCGCTGACATCCTAAGCGTCTTGGCGATGGCTGGTGATACCTCAGGACTACGTGAATGTCTTAAGTATTGTCTCGAAGGCACTATGCATAAGCCTGGTGATTGGGGTCACGAATACGTTAGACAATTAGAAGCTGAAATAACTGAGGAATGGACCGATACACCGAATGAAGAAGAGGATGAGATGAAGTACGTGTAAAATGAACTTCATAATACGTACTTTGTTATATAATACAGTATACGGATAATTGACAAGTGGCACAAAAAATTAAAGTCCTATTTTTTACTTTTAGAGAAAAACTCTTACCACTGGTCAAAAGCATCATTGAATTTGATATGCAACACAATGCTGAGATTCAAGCATGTGATTTATGCATGGAAATTGATCAGCTTGATCTTTTGGATGATCATTTGAATGATACAAATTTTGGTAGAGTTTGTCTCTACTTAGGAAATTGTGCAGGATACAGGTAAACTGTATGATAGAGATATAATTGTTTGATAAATTAAATATAAACGGAGTAAATTATCTTAATTGACATCATGAATTTTTAGCGAGGAAATGGAACGACTTCACATATTAAAAATTGTTGCCAATTATTATCTGAGATTCAATCAATACATTCAGGCAATGCTGGTAGCATTGCAAATTCCAGATTCTGAATCCGTATACAAGTGTCTGATCACTTGTCCTAATTGTGCAACGAGGAAGCAGCTGGCATTATTATTGGCTAGACAACAGGTTAGAAATGAATGTAATATTAGTAGAAATAACGATTAATAAATATGATTCAATATAAAACTGCGTCCACAAAGGATCGTCCTTTGCGAAAGGAATATCATGGGGAGGATGCAAAAGATATTGAAATGATACTGAGTAACAGCCAGGTGAACGGACATTTTCAAATGTTGGCACGTGAATTGGATATTCTTGAGCCAAAACATCCGGAAGACATTTATAAATCTTGGCTGGAAACTGGTGGACCTAGAATATCTGAAATTCATGATTCTGCAAGAGCTAACTTAGCTTCCAGCTACGTTTCCGGTTTCGTTCATGCAGGCTTTGGTCTTGATAAATTAATGGCAAATACTGAGGATTGTTGGGTTTATAAGAACAAGGTTGGCACAATAGAAACAAAGGCTGTAAATGTAATTGATTAAATCCAACAATAAAATTGTGTCAACTGCATATTTTAGGATCATGGAATGCTAGCTGCTACTGCATCCTTGGGTTTGATTCATCTCTGGGATGTAGACGGTGGATTGGTTCCAATAGACAAGTTAATTGAACCGAAAGAGTGAAATTAATTCAATCATTTGAATAATCCAAGCTTCTTCTAGGTATCTGTATACAAGCGACGATATAGTGAAATCTGGAGCTTTATTGGCTATGGGTTTGGTCAATTGTGGAGTTAGAAATGAATGCGATCCAGCCCTGGCTCTTCTTAGCGAATATGTTTTATCTGACAGTCAAACTCTTAGAGTCGGTGCCATTTTGGGATTGGGATTAGCTTATGCTGGTTCACGAAGAGCAGATGTATCTGATCTTCTCACTGGAGCATTAACAGATCAGCGAAGTACGAAAGTCAATTTCAATTTTTTCAAATTAAATATTATTTCTATGATAATGTTTCCTAGGTTCAATGGAAATTGTATCTCTGGCCGCGATTGCTCTAGGTTTAGTAAACGTAGGTTCAGCCAACTCGGATGTGTCGCACGCAATTTTACAAAAGCAGTTAGAATTGACTCCGCAAGAATGGTCTGTCACGTACAGCAGGCAAGTGTTCCTGTAATAACAGTTATGAATTTCAAGTATCATCCAGCCGATTAAACACGTTCACATGATAACCGTGATTACTTAAAATAGATTTATACCACTGGCGCTGGGTCTGGTTTATATGGGTTGTCGTGACATGATAGCTACACCGTCGACTGCATTGGAAGTTTTACCAGAACCACATAGATTTGCTTCGCAAACTATGCTACAGGTACTTTGACGTTATTCTTGTCTTCTATTTTCCTATATATGTTTATTTATGTCATAGATATGTGCATATGCTGGCACGGGTGACGTACTGATAATCCAAGAATTGTTAAGCATTTGCTCAGAGCCTGTAGAGGGTGAGAATAGCTCAAATATTTTGGAAAATACCCCAGTACCAAGTTGTTGTGATCCAAAAATACCAGAATCCTCATCGACATCGGTGCTCCAAGGAACGTCTACAGACGCCAATAAAGAAGCAAAAACCAAGTCGTCCGGTTCCTTGAAGAATGAAGGAATTTACAAGTAACTACAGAAATAATTGCAAGTATCTTTTGTTAACAAAGTTCGTTCCAGGGACATGGGTTTACCTCAAGCCATAGCTTCTCTTGGTGTCGGCGTTGTGGGTCTTGGAGAAGGGAAGGAGAATGCACGAATTTTTGGTCAAGTAATGAAATCAAATGATCATTCAAAGCTCCATTCATTTTCAATTATCCTCTTAATTCGACAGGTTGGCAGATATGGCTCAGCTGCAGCACGACGTGCTGTGCCTCTAGCGATGGCTTTGAATTCATTGTCAGATCCAGAACCAGCGTTGCTTGATGTCCTCAAAAAGTACAGTCATGACAACGATCCTGAGGTAGCTTACAATGCAATTTTTGCCCTTGGACTCGTTGGAGCTGGGACAAACAATGCACGATTGGCAACTATGCTTAGACAATTAGCAGCTTATCATGCCAAGAATCCATCTCACCTGTTCCTGGTGCGGATTTCACAGGGTTTGGTTCATCTGGGAAAGGTATACGAATATTTTTAATAATTCTTTTATCTTACTCTACTTCACTACTTTTCCAGGGTACACTGTCTCTTTGTCCTTTGCACTATGCTTCAAAAGTTCTGGATCAAACGGCTCTCGCAGGATTATTGGTGATCATGGTAGCTTGTCTTGATTCGACAAATTTGATACTGGGAAAGTCACACTATTTAATGTATTGCATGACTGTAGCTATGGAGCCCAGATGGCTCGTGACGTTGGATGAGAATTTGAAGGTTTGGACTTACCAATCACACAATTATATTCTGGTCATTATTTAATATAATTCCTTGCAGACTCTTCCTGTATCTGTCCGGGTTGGTCAGGCTGTAGATATAATTGGTAAAGCAGGTAGCCCAAAATCTATAGCAGGTGGACGAGTACATACTACACCAGTTCTATTAGCTCACGGTGAAAGAGCTGAACTGGTTTCAGATCAATATCAGCCCTTATCCAGCGTATTAGAAGGATTTGTTATTCTAAAAGAAAATTAAATTTAACTAAGAGCTAATCATAAAAATGACTCTGAATTAATTTAAAATGGTACCTCTCTTTGTTCCAGATATTCTGTTAACGGCAAGTATTGTTTGTTCATTGTGCTTATTGGATTTTTATAATAAATAATAAAATGATACAAAAATATCAATTCTGGTTTTATAGTTTGCGTTTATTTAACTTCAGGGACTAGCGGAAGCGACGTGCTTTATACAACAGAAAACTTACATCGGTTCAAATCGTCTTGATGGAGATAAGTTTGTGGTGTCGTCTTTAAACGATTACAAAACTTAACGATTTCCAGAACTTCACGAATATTATAGTATACATACGTAGCTATTCGCATAAAATGCTCGTTAAAATTCTAGATAATCGTAAACGTTTTCGTTATTGCGGGCACAAAATTAATGTTACCTCCGCGCAATAAAGCTGAGAATCAGTGCCGGAAGTAGCAAAAATTTACAAGACGACTCGATCGTTCATTGGACATAGAATCTCGGCGGCTTATACAATGTAAATAAGATTACATCTTGCAGGCACATGAATCAGGATATGACGTGAGAGTCTATAGGAAACTGAAATCCGCTAAATGTTACAATAGTGAAGATGTTATACGTGAAACAGAATGTACAAAAGATCTGAGATTTAAGTGCTACTTATCATGTCCAAATGATCAAACGAGTCGTGTGAACATTGGTATACATATATAATTCTGCGATTCTTTTTATTAACAATTGATTTATTATTGTGGATGCGCGAATAATAATCGCATTTTATTGGACTTCTAACGTTTTACGTTAAAATACTTCGGGCTTGAGGAATCATGGTATTTGAATAATTAAACGAATTCCCCTCCTTTCGCTCTCTGCCTATATCCAGAAAAAAATGACAGTTCTTAAAGCATGACCGCCTCTCCTTGAAAATTCAGCTTGCAATATGACACAATAATTGAACCGATCACCTATTCCTTACTGTCTAGAAAAAAAACCTCCTTCGCATACATCAGAAAATTTCTACGGACACGTTCGTACGAGATAGTCTTCGATGCTCGAATTAATTTTCAATTTATCCTGAAATTAGGACAGTGATAGTGCGTTACAATTCCAAATATTAAAAAGAAACAAAAGTATCTCGTTCCACCGTGACCGAGTAATTCAATTAAATACAACCTGGCGTCACTCAGCAAGCTATACCTCCTAGCTAGATGTTTCATATTTTTTTTGTTTCGCTTAAAGTAAAATATAATAATAGTAGTTATTAAAATTATTAATAATAATAGCCCTTACGTAGTAGCGTTTTGTATGTATTATAATATTATAATATTTCATTACTTTATCATAGGGATGTTGTTTACGTGTGTCCTGTGTCGCGGCTAAGCAAATTAGCATAGATGTATAACTTAGCATTTCTAATTCCTTCATACTTCCCCTCCGTCCTTTCCCCCTCGACCCACGTCGTTATTTACAATATTTTATTGTATCAATAGCGTTCCTCTCTGTATACGCTCATTATTGTTTCCTGCTATCCCATAATTCGAGAATTACTCATAAAAAAAATATATAGTGACACAGCGTCTAAGAGTACAGAAAGGTCCACGCGAAGAAGTACTGGATGACGCGCTAAACTCCTGCCGTAAGAGTAGTTCACAACTGTCTCCCCTCCTTCCTTAATTCTATCCACGGTCAAAAAGTTCATTTAAAAGATTAATAATCGTGTCAAGTTTAATAGCAGAAAGGGGTTCTCTATCTCGGAATCTTCATCGGCATAAGATCCGAAGTAAAGAAAACGTCACTAGCATCTGGTACGCAGCTGGAATTCAGTCATCCAATGTTCTATCACGATATCCAACTCTGTCTTAGCATATTAATTCTCAAAATCGCTCATTCCTAAAAAAAACCACAAAAGTGATTTTCACGTTGGTGGGAAACCTCATTGTAGCAAACAGTTAAAGCGACCGCGTCCTTTGAGAATCTCAAAGTCCCAGCGAGTGAAAGAGGTTATGTTACGTTGCACAAGTAATAAGCTGCCCATGAATTCGTTGCGAGGAGAAAAAAAATGTATGATTAAAATGGCAGTGCCTTTTTCTTGGTACACGTGGACGTTGTATTCAAAGTTTGACAAATAACGAGTAAAATCCATACCATTTTTTCCCCTTTCCTATCGATGGTCGCCACGTTTAATTCTCTCTCTCTTAATCCAAAATGGAATAAAATTCTTTGCGAACACGATTGTGTCTGCGACGCACTTAAATTCTTAGTGATCGGTGTAATGAACGGTAGATTGCAGGGCAGTTAAAAGAGTCGAGCACGACGCTTTATCTCGTTACGACGCCATTGTGGTAGCCGATAGAATTCCGCACGAGTGAATTGAAGGATCGCTTCGAACTCTGCATCGGATAGATGTCGCTGTATTAAGAAGAAAAGCAAGAAAATATTTTATATAAGCTTTTATAGGATGTCTTATAAATTGATAACGTATTGTATGAAGCATATGCTTACCTCAAGATTGCAACGATCTACGTCAGCTGGCAACCTGTAGTTTGTAATCACTAGCAAGTGGTATGGATAAAGTTTGGGTGGTTCGGTTGGCGCCGCTCCCATATCCGGCAATGAACGCCTCACATGATGACCTCCATGAACTCCCACGACCGAACCCAATCCACCGGTGTACGTCGTTGAAGACGGCAAGATCCCACCGTCATTCTGAACCAGGATGAGATTGATTTAGTCCATACTGATTTACAAATTGAACATGACGCGTTTGCACTATATCTGAATGTCTATGATAATGTCCATTGAAGAATTTTCATTATTAATAATTCTACCACATACCTATAGACATTGAAAAATATCTAATGATAAGCTTGGTTTTGTAATACTCAAGAACAAAGTAAACTAAATCCGCATACAATATACAATCCAGACAGGACTTCTTGGCCGGCCAAAAAAACAGTGCACTTTTACACACTTATGATAATATTTCATAGAAATATAAAAACAGCAAAAATTCCTTTGCATCTTGACATGCTTAGTCTTACACTTAGTGATGCCTCGTTCCAATGCAAAATTGTGTAACAAGTATTAAAATTTATAAACAAAGATTGAAAAATCTATTTAGTAAACAGGCAGGCGTGCATGCAATAGAAAATATACAGGGCTATTTACAGTCACTTATCACTTAATTATACCTGGATTGTCAAATCGAAAGTTCTGCGTTGGGTACAGTAATTCTCTACAAAGCTATAAAAGTGCAATGGATATTTTTCATCGAAAACAAAAAAACTAATAGTCTCCAAGGGCTGGCACACACTTTTGCATTCACTCTTGTTTTATCCGTATAATAAAAGTCACCCAACATCACTGTACAATATAACATTATCAATAATCAAATCTGCATTATCAAGCATTGATATTCAAACCATGCTTGTGCACTTAGAAAAAAAAAGATCAATATACTATGCACTAATAATTTGTGTGTCAAAGCAATGTTGCAATAAAGTGCAATGGCAAGCTACAAACCATGCTAATTCGCCGGGAGTAGTAGGGCGCTGTTGTACATACCAGTGCCCGCCGGTCCACATCCGTGATGCTTCCTGTCGATACTAAATATGTGGGAAAAAAAATGGGAAAGAAAAACCATATCAAACTGTATAACACAAACCAGTTGTTGCACTAATTGCAATGCCTTTTAATTTGTCAATGCTGTACCTGTCTTTCGTGATTGGTATTACTGTTTTCAATTAATTAGTCATCAAAAAGTAATAAATGCATGCATCAAAAAGAATTCATATACGTATCTGATGCATAAAGAAAAAGAAAAGTGGGTCAGGTACAGAATTGATTGTTATAGCAATAAAGATCATTTGATACTTTACTTCTCTTAATAGACACATGTGCGTTAAAGGAGTCTGGATACAGCGAGATGCAAGTCGATAAAAAATTTATGTAATTACGTTTTTCATTGTAATATACCGACATCAAACCAATTAAAAAAATTGTTACACTTGATAATCAAAATCGACTCACGCTACTTGGCTATCGAGACTCCCGTACATACTTATTTTGTGAGGAATGTATTGTCAGCCGATGATTATACCTAGTAATGGCTTTTTCAAGAGTCAAAGAAAAAATGGCGTAACACGTCACAAAGAAAAGAGTAAGGTAACAAATAAGGCTGGTAAGCAACGGTACAACGACTCGTTATACGTAAAATTAGTAAAGCATGCCGGGAGTAGGACACGAACTTATGAAGTACTGTAAATTTTGTATAAGACGATTGGATGAAATTATTTAAATGTAGACCCATCGCAATTGGGCCCTCAGAGGAATTTTGCGAAAACGTTCTGACTGTAGGGTATAGCACAAATGCTTGAGGCGTTAGTAATAAATTAATTGAAATAATAGTAAAATGAAAATCTGTTGAAAACTATCATTATCCTATTTTCATTGTTTACTCACTATCGGACTTGCCGGATGAGAAATCGGTGCTGTGCGTCTTATCGCCCATCCCGCTGAACGAGTAATCACCCTGAATGACAGAAAGGACAATCTTAAAGATAAAGAACGAGTGAATACTCTTGATTTCTCGATAAAGTCATTAACAGACACGGTGCATTAGTCGCCGCATTAAACGCGGCGCAAGACTTACAGGGAGAGCAGATACAGAACCGCCGGTCGAGGAGAAGGTGTGACTTCGCGGTGCCAGACCGTATCCCGGCTTCGGGATGTGCCGAAGGGAGCTCACAACTGGTTTCAAATGTCAATCGATAGTATTACTCATTAGTTTCGAGAAAGATTCATTCTCTCAATCCCATACGAATGCCCAACGTTCGCAAATTTGTATGGAAAAAAAAGAGGAAAAAAACACGATGTCCCCGGCGACGGTCTTTACACGTCACATATCCCTATTAGCTTCTTATATCCTTTTCTCATATTCCTTTGTTTCTCTTTCTCGTATCCTCCGGTCAACTGACTTGATCGCTATCGCGGTCGCGTACAATCAACAATAGCAGGAGACTACGGACAGTGACACAATTCTATTTTACAAAATCATGGATAACGTAGATCCTTATTAGTACTCGGAAAGACGTAGCACGTGTACAGGTGTATAAATGTGAAAACAGTAAAATCAGTGTCGAGTAACAATGGCTCTCTACAAAAGGTATATAAGATTATATTAGGTGGACCGGAAAGTAATGTCTTTTCTGCGCATTTAAATTCATGTAAAAAGAAACGAAATTACTTTCCGGTACCCCTAATATTTGGAGCATTTAAAAAATAAGTAGGTAATATTACTATATAGTGTATTAGAAAATCCCGTTTTCGTAAAATAGAACGTGTAAGAGTTCCCCAGGTAGGCCTCGGTACAGTGTAACCAGCACCTTTATAGGGACGACAGTACTATACGTAACTTAACGTAAAAAAAAACCTTCCGTGGTGGCAAATCAAGCCTGATTATCATTTCGTGAAAGTACCAAATATTGAAAGTCATCGAAATTTGTGGTAATTCACGTTTCAGTTTCCATTCGTCGATTTGTCTTTCAGGGAATCGTTAGCGTTGTACGGTTGACGATCTTTTTTATCGGCTGTTTGAGTTGCGTACCACGGTAGGAAAGCTATGAAAAGCTTTCGGACTCACCGAATGGTAGTGCCTAGTGGCGTTCGGTAGAGTGAAGGCCCGCTGGGTACCAAGAGGTGGATAGTTTCTGGGAGCCGGGGAACGAGCTGACGACCTCCCGGCTGCCGCCCACGCAAACACAACACAAACACAAAAACACAAATAGAGACACGACTGTACAAAGATAGGTAGCGCGTGAAAGATCATCGATGACGATTGTTATTATGGCAATGAGATTGCAACGTTGGAAGATAAGACGCGTAAGTAAAAGTCTGGTAACAAGGTAAAGAACAAAAAAAAATAATAAAAAAAATAAATAACAAGCAACGATGCTTAGAGTACGAGAGAAAAATCAGCAAACATGCGGCGAACGAAAGAAACAAAATTAGGCATTTACAGATTGTACAAATGAGCAATAATAAAAATAATAACAAAGCGTGTGAGCGAGATATCTTCCAACGTTGTTAGTCCAAATATATTATTGAGAAAATAAATGAGTGAAGTAAAAATCTAAATAGCGTGTGGTGTGATATATGGATAATTGCGACACAAACCCCGTGCATCATGCAAACGTATAGCAATAATAAAAGTGTGTCTAGGTCCGTCAGATAGCAGCGATAGTTAGATCGGGCAATAGTAGTCACTTTATTATTTTCATTCTTGTCGCGAACCGCTTCCTTCGTTGATACTAACAGAGTACTCAATGGTAATTAATAAATAGTAATCTCGCGAGCTCAATAAGAAATGATAGCGTAAACTTAATAAAGAAATAGGCGTACGGCATGCAGAGGCATAATACATCACCTGTTCGTATTACTGAGCGCCCAGTGTGTGGTATTTGGTGCTACGCCACTTAAATTAAGACACCGGTTTCAGTAACGTAATATCATAGGTCAGTGACAATGAAGACCCACGTCCCACCGTGAGTCTGATGGTCTTTTCTATTTAAGATAAATTTATTTGGAAGTCTTCACGGCGAGAATACGAGAACGCGTGCTTGTTGATAATATAATTTAACCATCCACCCACCCACCCACCTCGACTTATTATTCGAGTCTACCCGTGTTATCGTTATTATCCGTGATTACAAAACCCGATGGGGTAGAGAGACACTTAACGGTAGAGTGGAATGTTAGTGTTATGTGCGAACGTGTGGACATGTATGAGATGATATAATGCTTAATGTTAATGAAACGGATTCATCTTGAGCGATACTTCACTCGAGGATGTAGAAGGGACTGAAACTCACCGTTATAACTAGGCCCTACGCTTGATTTGTAACTGACACCATCCTCGTCTTCCCACGGTCGTGCATGATCTATGTTTCTCGATGGCGCTGAAAGGATCGTTGGTCACTCGTCAATTAAATCAATGTATTAAAAGTGTGACAAAGGGATCCTCTGTGCTGAGAGACTTACAGGCACCGACCGGACTCTCGTAACGAAGCCTATAAGCTGGCTCTCTGGCAGCGGATGGGGTTCTTGATGCATTCCTAGGGTCCACATGAGCAGCCTTGTGTCTTAGATTTTCACGATCCTTTTCGCGATCTTGTAGAAATACCTTGGCAATTCCTGTGTCGATTTTACTTAATTCGTCCTGCTCTTTCTTTAATTTCTGTTCCGCCTCTTTAATGTAGATCTTATTATCCACTTCATCCTCATCGTCAGACACCGGTACGCCCTGAAATATTAATAAACTCTAGAAACTTGCTCAAAGTGATCGAATAATTGGATTTGGTAATTTAATCGAGCGCGTGCATTACCTTATAAGTGTCGGACCACCGCCTGCGCCTTTCAGGATCAGTATAGGGATAGGGCGGTGCTGGAAAATCATCACGTTCTATTGGCGGCTGTGCTCCTGGTGGTGGTCTCATGGCATCCGGATAGTGTGCCAGCTCGATTGGTTCTTCGTTGTCCACCTGACTACCGGCAGCTGGTGATTTAGGCCTAGTATCACTTAGAGCATCGACCAAGGCTCGCATTCCTGACCGGCTGCTGCGTCCTCCACTGCTCCTTATCGAACGCGATGCTGTCAATAAATGTCACCACTGTCAGCATCAAATTTCGTATATGAGACATGGTCCCTAGTCGTACTGATCTGTGATAAGGAGATTTTCAATGATTTTCATTGAAATTCTACGTATCGCTTTGGAAATCCCAAATAAAAAAGACATTGGTCAATCTATCAACCGCGAAAAACTCACAGCTCGGTCTATGGAAATGTGGGCTAGTCGGAGGTTTATCGTAAGGCTGAATGGGGCGTCTCAGGTATCCCTGGGTGGGAGCCTCGGTGAGATAGGAGTATGTGTAAATCCTAGATACATCCTCGGCACCGCTGCGTCCATATTCCCTTAGGATCAGGCCAGGGCTGCCAGTTCGTGCAGGGTAATACTGCATAGAAAGCACGTCAGGTTACTTTAATAGATTTCATTCAGATAAAGAAATCTGTGACCAATTTCTTTGATACGTGCACAGACATTTTGTTATCAGAGTACATGTAGCAGTACCCGAGAGATTCGTTATAATAAATAAATAAAATGAAGCAAATGACACTCTATCGAGAAGACTTGGAACTTGAAGAATACGTCAAACTTTTAGAAACCTTCTCGAAAGTTTGCTTAAAAAATATGGCGTGGCATACCTTGCGACTGAGGCTGTTGTAAGGGCTGCACAGAGATCCGTTCAGGCTTGGAGTGCGTGACCGCAATGAAAACTATACACAATGATCGTGCAAAAAAGTAAATAACAATTAACAAAGCAATAATAAAACTCAATGAAATCATATACAGTGATGTAAACTGTTGCTGATTAATATATAGTTATATAGTGAAGCGTGCACGAGAGCAAGTGAGTGCTCTCGGTAATATGCATGTTAAATAATTTCGTATTCCGAAAATAAAACTGAAGCTATGCACAAGCTTTATGCCGAAAATAATACATTTACAATTATTCAATGATGTTTTATAAAAATGAAAATAGAGTTTAGCGAAAAAAATATAAATGTACGCATAACACGGTAAACGGATATTTTTCTTAAAAATTAACTTATCATTTCAAATAGAATTTGTACATATGTTATCGAAGCCAAGGCTGGTGGTACTATGTATTGGCACACCTTGGATCCTCCAATATAACATTTCTTTCTCTTACGAAGCAAAAGAGAAATAATTCGAAAGGCCTTCGTATTTCTCATTAGCAGCAATTCAAAAATTAGAGTAAGAAGCATGGAATACGTATACAATCTGAGCTGCCTATAAAGTGCATTTATTTACATAATTCGTAAGATCAGCTAAAGATTTACACAATATCCTTGCCCATTATACGTATATACAAATACAAAATTAATTTACTCTTCATCATAGGATGCTCTTCGTACAAAATCCACACTTCGACATTCCTTTCAAATCAACATTTTAATTAAAAGCACCTTCACGGTCGCTTCACTTACCTGCATTTCTGAAGCACTGCTAGAGATACGCTCGGATTCTCTATGCTGTGGAGTATGTCCATCCCCGTGTCCATTGACTATACCATTAGGACCCGTGGGTCCAGGACCGCAACGGGGATGCCAAATAGCGGCACCCTGCAAGTACATTTCTTCACCATCACCAAAGGGATCGCCGCACTTTGTGCATCTTGCACAGGTTGGATGAAAGTGATGATTTTCACCAGCTTGTAGCACCTTGCCGCTTATATAACGGTCGCAGTATGCGCACTTAACCCCAAACTGTTTCTGATAATCTTTCTCGCAATAAGGCACCCCATCCCTAAACAAGAAACAAGATGATTACCACACTGTAAATCTTCCTCGAGCAGTCACTATCTGTTCCATTAAATTGGACACTTACTTGCCCATGTACTCGCCGTGGAGCACTGTGTCACAACTATGACACTTGAAGCACCAAACGTGCCACTGACGATCAAGAGCAACCAGAGCCTGACCCTCCCGGAGTTGTTGCCTGCAACCAGCACAGGCACCAGGATCAGCCGGGCCGTCGCGTACTGTCTGAGGATTGCTATTGCTGACAGGAGTCGAAGCTTCCCTTACAGGAATACTAACGCATCGATGACAAAGTGCCTGGCCTGTGAATGAACAAGAAGTCATCAGAAAAACATAAATCATCTCCATGCTTAGAGTATCACCATTGAAAGTACTTTACCTTGCACCAATGTCACTTTGGTGCCCTGTCCCAGAAGCGGTTGTCTGCACCTCTGACAGTGAAAGCAATTTGGATGAAAGGCGTGCTTTTCCCCGGCAGTTACAACGTCTCCCTCAACGTACTCCCCGCATCCGGCGCACTTGGTGCCCCAACGCTCGCGATAATCCTAAAATGAAAAAACGAATGGCGTCACGTGTGGTACACATGAGAACGACACGTAAAGTACTACGAAGAGCCAAAGGACGGCCCTCCGATAGATCCCCAGCAGTCGATACTGTCACACGTGCTTGATGACTTACCTTGGTACAATAGTAGGAGCCCTCTCGGGCAAAAAATCCACCCTGAGCTAGACTGGAGTTGCACTGAGCGCACTTGAAGCAGCTGATGTGAAAGTACTTGTCTTGCACTCGCAGCACCTCGCCGCTGCACTTCTTTTTGCAGGACTGGCAGAATGTTTTACCTGAATAATAAAAAAAAATCTTCATAAATCATGAGAGTAAGTTATTGACGTTGCAGAGAGAACTGATGTAAAAAAAAAGATGAGACACGAAGAGAATATATTATACATAGCATATCCTTAGAGAGTGCTATTGCAATTTGAATGAAATAAACATGATAATAGGACTTCGTAGATTGGCAGGTGTGTCAGGGTATCAATTTAGGAATGTTTGTTCCTTTCTAAATGATATCACACCGCCAATCAACGTCGGCATCGTTAACGTGTAAAGTTGATGAAAGATGTAACAGATTCGAAGAACTCTAAAAGGTCCGTTTAATTGATATTGATTCGTATTCAAAATGCGCAACGGATACTTAACAAATATGGCGAGGTACAGGTGTAATCCTACCGTATTATAGTATATACACGCCATACAGAGCCAAAGCAGGTAGTATTTATCTACATACAGGGACGCATACATAGAACATAAGTTTGCCCAATAACAAAAAAAATACCGTTTAAGGCTCTTAGTGTACCTAGAAACGCTCGTGTACACACCGAATCCGGGTGAAGGTCTACGGACACTAGAAGTGGTGGAACTTTCAGACCCATCAACTACGAGAATCGAATGGTGGTTTTCGACCGAACAAAAAGTATGACGTGAATTTTCTATAGCAGAAAGCGAATGAAACTTGAATGGAGTCGAAGGGAGATCGGACAGCGACAATCCGATTAGAAACCAGCCTTAAAGTGCCATCTACAGGTGTAACAAAAAGTAAAAGGAGGTTTGATCAGTGTAAGTCGAAAATCGCTCTTGGCAATATACCGGCCGGTTTTCCTACCACGATTATCAAATACGGCAGCAACTCGATTAAATCGATAAGATAATCGATATATCGTTAACGAAAAGGGAATTACATTGTCGCTCTCACATGACGCATTTCGCGAAGTCTAAGAATGATATTCCGAGGAACGAGTTTATAGCATGTGACTCATAGTACGGTATAATGCATATATCATAGTAAGTCCTATATAACAAGGCCCAACATAACTCAGCGAGTCCCCCGCGACTTCCCGCTTCTTCCCTCGCAAGATCTTGGTTATTCCTTTATATACCGGTGAAAAAAACGGTGAAATCGCTGGACGTCGCGTACATACAAACAGAGCCAAGTCGTGAAAGTTAATGAGTATATAGATATAGCAAATCTATTTTACCGAACGAATTTACTCATATTTTACAACACCGTAACGGTCTCGGCGTTCGTACGTTTGCGCTGAAAAATTCGTTCACGGTGTAAACAGTGGGCATGGCACGGGCTGCTCGCGGGACGGTTTAAAAATACTCTATGACATCACGAAGACACTTCAGATATTTGACGTCACGCAGCATCAGACGAGTCAAGCCGGACTCACACGATACAATGAATTCGTTGGAGCGCATCTACGGTATAGGGTTAATTCATTGTGCCTTACTGGGAGAGTTTGTGTACGAGATATAAAATGAAGAGAAAATTATCTGTTATCTTTCTTTTTTATAGAATAATATCCTCTATCGGAATTCACGATTATCAATCGAGCGTGGGCTTTTGGGATTGCAATGTGGTTGTATGCACGATATGTTAATATGATTCATAAAGTGGGCTAAATAGGATGTCGCAAAGTGGGGTCAAATGCGAAGACCCTCCATGCTACAGTGCTGCACTCTGGGTCAAGCGATCAGATTCTAATGGCTTTCTAATGGTTGTTGACCGATCGATACTAATTGCTGTATTTTTTTTTGGTATATCGTGTCACGGAACTTGACTATCTTCAATGAAGCGAGTAGAGTAAATAACTAAGATCAACGAAGTGAACTAGTTTAATATGTATCGAATGTGTATACATAGTATACGAGGATAACATTTTGTAATTAGTAACTAATTAGTAAACTTGAGAAGTAGTTAGAGGATCTTGGTAGTCTTGGGCAATATTGAAACGATACATTACGTAATATATATATGTGTGTTATATATATAGAATATATTTACTTAAATTTTAGATAACACGATTATACTATCATCGATGCTGTATTCAATTAACTGAGTTTTGTTTGGACAAGAGGTCTATGAACTTGGCGTATAAACTTCGCCTTGAGTGATGAAAAAAACACGTGGATCAAAATTTGACACGAGGATAGACATTATAAATATTTTCTGTTACGTTCAAGAATATAAAAATATTTTCTCATGATTAATAATCCTACGGGTGGTAATGACGGCGATTGTTAAATCAAACGTCATCCCAATGACGACTGGTTTTTATTTCTGTTTTCAACCAGCACCTTGGACTTTGTTTCGCGCAATTGTAATGGATAAATTAGAAAAAAAATTTGCCGGTCTATCGGATTGGTATAATTTAAATAAAACCAGCGGATAAACAATTTATCGATAATTCTTATTTTTAATGCCACAAGTGCATCCAGGTGTTGCAATGTAAAAAAAAAAGACGTCGCGGAATGTAACGTAAAGTGAAATCGCTGCACGTGGCAGCCCTGTAAAAACTGGCGTAACCGCCGATCTAAGAAACGACCGCGGTTTTTGCGGTTGGCTCTTATCAGAGCAGTTCCTGAACGTTCTGCTTGTAGACTCCAGCGCTTATCTTGGTATAATAGCAGAAAAGCGTTTACGACGAAGCAAAACGATTATGCATACAGTAAAAAAGATCCCAGAATATATACAAAACATAAATATGATTTTCTTTTCAAAGGCGTAAGAAGTCCTCGAAGAAATTCTTAAAAAAAAATATTATATGCTAATAAAAATGTCGTCGCCATAAGACCTCACCCCTTTTTAACTGCTTCTCCTTGGCGCTATCAGTTCCAGTATTACCGAGAACCCCATTGGTATCACCCACTATAACTCCCTCATCCTTTTTCGACTTCATTATTACTTCACACTATATTCACAGCTTTTATTACGTAACTTCCAGGTGGGAGGGTCTACGTCCAGTCCGTGCGTGCCTTCTCGACTTTATAACACCCAGAGGCCCGATAAGATAACCGATAAATTAATAAAAACGATTAATTTTATTAATCAGCTCTTGGCTTCGTATTTCACTTTGATAATACTGTCGAATTAATCACAAGAAACATAAACGGGATTTAACCTAAAAGAAAATAATATGACTGACTAACGTTGACGAATGAAACGCGCGCGACGCGATGCTTCGAAGACCGTACCGAGGCTTCGACTGCACTCCGTTCGTGACGTGACATTTCAAATACCCCACCACGTACAGACCGGCAGTGACGTCACTAATACAAGAGTACCACTTCCGGCAAGACTTTCCTTCGCCAGGTACTGATTTCGGTACCTCGGCGTCTCCCATGCGGAACGAGTGTCGAACTTGACTTTTCTCCCATTGCGTATAACCTATAATTTCACACTGAAGTTACTCGGAACACGAGTTTCTTATCTAAGTCTTAGCACTAATCTGTACACTAATAATGAATTCAAACAGTGATAAATAAGTCAGATGAATCTTATGTTAAAAAATATAACTCGCTTTCAAGATGACAGATGAAGCATTATGTATTTATCCATCGACTGTCGTGCGATCGGAAGCGTTACAAAATACGTGGGGTACCCTTGAAACTTTGTAAATGAATCGACACAATGCGTACCAACACTACCGTAAAAAATGTTCAGTGTGAGAGGGTTCGTCGCAGTGATTTGATGCCGTTTACAATTATCACGATTATTAACGCAATGATCCGCTTACCGGACAAAGCCCATTACTACGGTAGTGACCCTCTATCAAATACCGGGTGTGCATCCTATGGAAAGCTCTACGTATGTAGGTAATTGTAAGAATTTTCAATCGACTGACCGTACGTGTACTGATCGAGGAACGAGAGATAAAATAATCTAACAAGGCTACCTACATGCAATTGTCATTCACGGTATAAAATCAAAGTCCATATATTACTTTGAAAACAGATCTTTTTCGCAGCCAAAGGCTATTTATGTACTGTAACCTGCAGCTATGTAAGTACTACATGGATACCAATACTGGCTGAGCTGTTTGAAGTTCTTATTGATAGAAACGATAAATCGTAAAGCATACCGAACCTATCTGAAAGCAGATAAGCCTCGTTTGCTATCAAATTACTCCTACGCTTTTCAATCTTCGCAATTGAGCTCCCTGCAATGCGCAGCCTCGCGATTGGTACCGAGAAACCTTTTACGTAAATGGCGTTTGGTAATCGTAGCTAGACAGTCGAAAACATTGGTTAACGATCTTTGTGTATTTCGTAGAATAAATTCTTGACCCTATAACGCCATCATGGATTTACTATTAATAGACACAGATATAAGCTAGTCTCACCTCAAAGGCCAACGGCAGGACCACCGAGAGCTTCGTAAGAAACTGTTATATGCCAAATGTTTGAACGCTTTCAATGCCTTATAATTTCTGTATATCTTATCTGAGACATATTGTTCGATAACGATACTAGTTAATACTATTATATTCTACGGTTACGTAACGACAGTTGGATATGTATGCACATGTTTACATTAAATCCCAGCGAGGACAACCATGAACCACCTGCGAGACATCTTTCATCCTAAAGGCAATTCGCAATGTTCATCTTTTTATAATATACGTGGCCAGGAATATCTGTACAAGTTTTTTTTTCTCTTGATAAACTGTTTAACGTATTTAAATTTGGATATGAGTTTTTGTGTATGAGCTCACTCGTGTACGATCGATGCGTAAGAGAAATATTGGTGTTAATAGAATTTGAATACGGGTTGGGCACAAGTTTGACTTTGCTTGAAGCGGTCTTATGGCTTTTCCAGTGCGTGCAAAGGATCGCGTGTGTGATCCTGGTTGAGTGAGATATTTAAAAAAAATAATAATAAAAGAGATATATCTACTTTTTATGTTATACTGGGATTATTCGTTATGCTCTGTTTCTTGTCATTTGCGTGAGGCCTATGCTTGACAAGCTGAATATACATATATATCTTATCTATCGTGTGACTAAATTAGTTTGAGTCTAGGATGTTGGAACGATCGAAAGGGATGAAATACTGTAACTAAGTTAATTTTTTAGGATGGAGGTTGTGTGGCGTCATTGTACAGTTTTTGATCTGCTGTTGGATGCAACGCTGGAGTTGCAGTTTGGATTTAAGGGCAATAAAATAAATAGGTTTTCGAGGGCGAGCCCCCTCGTGCCATAGAGAACGTGGATATACAAGGGAGCTAGAAAAATCAATATAGAATATCGAATGCCGTCCTATATTTAGTTGTGCGCTCGATATAATGTCCTGTCAAGTTTAACAGCGCTCTAAGAATCGCAACTGCAGTCTTTGTACGGAACAAGCCCTTTTCTTACTTTCTTTCTTACTTCATAAAGTCCCTCTCTATCCTGCATACACCAGTGCTGATTCTTCACCAATTCACGCCTGCGAGCAGCAAGATTTTTTGTTTCACTTTCATTAAGATCTCTTCTCGCTTCACGGTGATGCAATCAATCTTGCTATTCTCTTGTGCAGGCATATCCGTAGAAACTTCCTGATATCTTCCTATGAAATTATTGCAAGGCTCTACAGTACAAATTATATTGCACTGGGAAGGTATTTCCATGTAATAAAGGGCTGCGTGCAAAAAGCACAAGGAAATAAAAATGGTGCCACGGATGCATCGTGTGGCTTACCATGTTGAAGAATTATCTTGTGCAATAAAATTATTTGCCTGGGTACATTGTGACAGGGAATAGCAGGGAAAAACAATGTCAATGGACCGGTCGATTCGAGGGGGGCTAGTCAGTGATTATATAGTATCTAATACCAGACAAGTAAAAGTCGAAACAGGCCCGGCCCAAAACCTTCAAGACTGACCACAGAGAGTAAGGAGGGTCAAGCTGGAATAGCTTAAGGCGTTTAGTGGGAAAGGAAGAGAGAGAAAGAGGAAAAAAGGGCGAGAAAGCACGGAAGAACGTTCGGCCTAGAAAACATCAAACCGAACAAGAACCACCTAATTATAGCGGTGTCGTAGGTAACGTCCTTTCGGAAAACATTGGGCTCAGCGTGACTACGAAATAGCGTGAAAACGGGCGGAAACCAAAGTAGAGGGGCGTATCTCTTATTATCTCTCTTACTGTTTCATCCCTGCTTCTCTCTGTCTTTCTCGTATAGACTGGATGCTTGTCGCACGGCAGAAAAAAGCTAACCGGCTCTCGTAAACCACTTTCTGTATTGACTTACCCATCTTTGCTAGGCGTTGATTCCTTGAGTATATCAGGTATCGAGTGGATGGATAATTCAGGCGTTCATATCACGACACTACGCACAACTCGGGATTCAGGCTCCCCGTTATTTCACTTAGAAAATCGTGAAAAACCGGCGGATGGTTACGCCACGGTACGCAAGACGTCCGACATCGTAGCACGGACAGAGCGGGATGGCGCGCGCCGCTCGAAGGCAGGGGCGTCTCTAGTTTGAAAATGCCTCTTTGTGTATTTGAAGCGTTGTCCAACACTCAGTATTGGAAAATGTTTTCCAAGCTCGAAGAATTACTATTTCTCGTATTTACGAACGAGAAAATGTGGAAAAACAGATTCAAGTGCGATTAGCATTCCTGATACTTTTCTTCAGTTTGTTTTACTTTCGAAGTTACGAAATATAGAAAAGCTTCAAAGGTTTAATATAGTTTCTAGAGACGTCCCTGGTGGCTGGAAGGAGTGGTAGTAGGGGATAGACGTGTCGCTTTCGGTTTCATTAAATCCACAAATTGACTCTATGCTCGCTAATTTAGGAAATGGATCGTTTGTTTCTTATGTTATTTTTTTCAGGTTTTTGAAACTGGATGGAGTTTCCTACAACGAAATGGCCTATTTTTATGTAATGCTTTTATTTGGCGAACTTGGAATATAAAAGGGGGATTTCCAGTTGTTAATTGTGTCACAGCCATTGTTAGGGAACTAGTTGTTCTGCGCATCTCCATTTACGTCATTTTCGCATGTTCGGACGGCTCGGACATAATGACACACTGCGGGAATTTCAATATGGCAGCCTAGTTAACTAATAGAGTGACTATTTAAATGTTGCGCTAAATAAAGTAATAGTTTCTACAGAGTAAAATCTAATAGTGATTTTATAGGATATCTATCCAATATTAATAATTATTATTCGCAAAATCAAATGCAATTTCTGTAACAAACATTTTTTTAAAGTGCGTTTAATTCAAAAAGAGGCGCGAAAATTAGGTCAAGGCGGCGCATGCGTGTTAAAAAATTGAGAAAATTCGAAATTTTCTGTAGTCATTAATATTATTTCTTATACAAATAAGACTGAAATAAATCATTTTGTAGTAGGCTTAAGTTTTGTACATTTTGCTTAAAATATGCTATTTAGAAAATTAAATTCGAAAATACTTGTAACGCGCTTTATTGTGGTTTTCTCCTACAATTTTTACGAACTCCGTCGTTAGACAAGTCGGCGATCTACTGTCATGTGTAAAGATTAAATGATTTCGCGCTTGCGAAATTCTCTAAAAAGGTATCTGCATTTCTAAAAGGCTTCACGCACATTCTAACGCCTTTACGTCACATGTAAACTTTATGGTTAATGCGTCTAATTATGAATTACATTTTTCGCCGGTGGTAACTAGAAATATAACTTGTAGATTATATTATGTTTCGTAGGCTCGACCTTACATTGCATCGTTATAACTGTAAGGATTAAAATTCTGGAACAAACATTCCAGCTCATTAAAACTACGGGCGGGAGATACAAACATGAACGTAAGCATAAACTTCTTTTACATAAACTTCAAAAATTGTTAAACCTAATGAGTATCATTAACTGTGCCGATGAAATTCTTTACCATGCTTATCGGACCTGACAGACGAAAGACCCTCCCACATTTAATTTGTTCCACAATTAAACACATTTCTATGCTCTACGAGCCACAAATCATTGACAGTTTTTCAAACTGTTTAAAAAACAAAATATATACTATCACAGACTATTATCTAAAACAATCTAAAGAAATAAGAATAAACTTAATTGTCGCAATGACGTTTCTCATATGTCAGAACTGTTGACGCCACTTTGAAATTAGCAATGTAAAGCCATGACGAGTATTAATATGCATCTATATTCATATTCTTATTCGTCAAAGGACAAATACGCGAGAATATCTTACTTTCTATTTTCTCTTTCTTCTAATACACGCACACACAACATGTATATGAAAAATTCCTCTTCGCTCTCATAAGTAATGTTAATTAAATTCTAGACGAAACGGTTGCAATTAAGGTGAAATTAAGCCAGGCAAAATTCTGATCGCCCTACTGGCTATGAGTGTGTATGTATAATATATATATATATATATGTGTAAGTGGAATAAATACTGTTTCATGTTAATGAAAATTTCAATTAATACTGTACAATATGTTGTATGTAACATACGTGTATATGTGACAAAGTGAACATACAATGAGCAAAAATAGATAGCCTGTGTCACGTCAAATTATACCTGTCATGAACATTACAAAAGAGAATTATGTATTGTCTGAAAAGCGTTTTCAAAATTCATTCACTTTCATAATTAAATACGTAAGTAATTAACGTACGCGCGATGAAAATAACGCTTAAAACTTGTCTAAAGTTTTAAGAAACCTTGAATCACTACGGTAGTATGGTAACTGGTGTTCTCATCCCACTCGTGACTTCCATATTAATGCTTCGTTAAATTTAACTCGTTACGTTTAAATAATTATGGGTATTTACATAATTGACTACAAAGCTTCCTTTCTTCTCATACATGGAGACCTTGCAGCACTAATTAAATCTGGTTGATAATCATTAAGCAACAGTAGACTCATTGGGTTTCATTTAACAGATAAAAGTCGTGCGAATTAAATGCGACACAATGAACCCACTATGTAATTAAAAAATTCTTAAATAGAAACAGTCCTGCTTGTACAAATTAAAATGAGAAAGAAAGTGCCAAGAAATATATTTGCGCGGCAAGGGCTCATGTTTCGAGCGCAGTAATTGTGTAATTTCTGGATTACAGTTTAGAATGTTCGCATCCCTTATACTAATTAATTATGGTGTTCGTTCGATGCTCTATTTATATCCTCTTTACACTGTTATTATAACATCAAGATTTTACACCATTACTGCAAAGACACTCGTACAATTCACTGGTCTAAGAATTTTAGAATTAATCACATAAAATTGGTACGCGTACTGTCCTCCTTTTTATTAATCCCATAACAGTACGTCTATAAGCATTTCGCACAAAGTTTTGACCCTCGGCGCAATGTACCTTCCGTGCAAGAACACAAATTGGATCATACTGGTACGGTTGTTCTTAGAACGTCATAGAAAAGCTCGAAAAGAAATATAAACAGAATTCGCTACAGGAAAAATATTGACCTTCTTGTACTTGGGGACAATATTCCAACGTTGGAAGTTGATTGTCCAAATTAGCAACGTGATTAGAGATCAAAACACCTTTGACACTAATAAATAAAGAACATGCTCAATCGTATCGTACAACGTGTTAACACTTATGGCTAATCATCAATCGTGCTCGATTAATTTTATTGCTCTATACATTCAACTGCACCATATATGTGGTACGGTTCTGGAAATATATTCAATATCATTTGTTTAAAAAAAAGGCTGCTTGCGAATAGTGCTTGAAATGATAATCAATTTCCAATTTGAATCTCGACAAGCAACTTATTACGTCAGATCTAGGATTGCAAATAAAATTTTTAATTCACGAATATCCAGTGAGAGTATTTAAAATAACTTCTTAGGTGATTGAATCTAGAATTATATAATTTGCAAGTATGATTGAGTTCTATGTCAAATTGAGGACCTTTCATTTTCTACGGCACAAAAAACTTTTCTATAACAGATTTTTGTATTTTTTTTCGATGCTAATGATTTTTGACGAAGTTTCATTTTTTTTCGTGTAGTGTTACACAGATTTCGAAATGATAGCATTATAGCTACTTCGATTCTAAGTAGCCAATTAACTTAGGCTTAAATTTCGAATATTAGCCTGCATTTATAAATATTTTGAAATTTTGACTTTATCACGATCAATTATATAACTCTACAATCAGACGTGTTACCCTTGTAATACTAAACTCGTAATCACGTTGCCAAATCCTTATAAAGCATAATATTTGAAGAATTGACGAGTTTAGTCTTAGAGAGCTATTAGTCGTGACTTGCACTTGCTCCATTTTTCTTGCAATTTCTGCCTTTCTTCTATATGATGGTCCGATAGATTCCGCGTAAGGCCTACCTGACCGGGTTTCAATTTCCTGGGATCTAAATTGGCGCCCAGATTTTGAACGCCTTTTGCGAATTTTGAAAATGGCGACAGAATGTCCTTTGCAGTAGCAGTTACGGGACTCGTAACGTTAGTAATATTAGTCTTTATCGACTTCAAGGCAGATTCGCTCTGAGAAGATGTGATATTCAAAGTCAAATCTTGTTCGGAATTTGAACGTTTCTTGTCCACAAGTTTGTTATCAGTTTGTAAAGTGTTGGAGTTTGATCCAACATTTGGCGCCTTGTTGTCCACCTCACCAGAGGAATGGCTAATATTTTTAGGCAAGTTCAAAGTCGAGGGTGGGATTAATTTTTCATTTTCATCAGATACATAATCCATAACACTTTGAATAGTTATTTCTGGTGTATTGGCTGTTGCCTTTTGTGGGAATGCACTAAGGGTGCTCGTTCCTGAGTTTGAAAGTGGAATGAGATTCAAACCATCCACGGCGAGATCTTTCTTTGGTAAAATAGAAAAGTTACCCTGAACTATGCAGGACAATTCAGTAGTGGTCAAGTTACTAGCACGTCCATCATTTTGAATTAATGAAGGATTTTTTATTCCCATTATTATACCAACATTTGGCATGTAAGCTTCCATCAGTTGTTTGTCATGAGTAAAATTCGCAGGCCTTTCCAAATGTATGGGAATAATTTCTCTATTTTCTTCATCGCTACAGCTGCTACTACTAGACTTGCGACTTACATTTCCAATCAAATCACGGCCACCCACTGTAAATGTAGCTTTCGGAAAATTTTCTGTTTTTCTATTGTCAATATTTTTGGTAAGATTCGTTGGTTTCTTCGAGCTAAAACTATGGCTGAACTTATTTAGTTTACTAAACTGTTCTGACATGTTGCTCAATGCTTTTGTTCCTATAATTATAAATTATCATTAAACGTTTACATATGAATTTCTTATATTAATTTCAAGTAGAAGTGCTATCACCAACCTGCACTTTTTAAAGCGAGTAACTGCGTTTCGGACAGGTTTCTAGTTAATTCCGGAAATGAGGAAATGTCTAAGAGACCGGTACAACCCTTAACATTGACTAACTTACTCCTTCTTTTATCTAAGATAACGTTCATCGCTATTGGAATCTTTGGAAGTCCCGCTATTTCCATAGCCACAGAGATCGCTTCGCAAATAGCTTTTAAAGATTCTAAAAAATTACAGCCATGAATGAGTATTATTAGAAGACTCTGTAAATGAGCCTGAGAAATCTTACCTATCGCTTCCTCCTCGGTTTTAATAACCACAGCCATATTATTAAAGAAGCGCAAATTCGTACTTCTAAACATATGAAAGTAGCCATATTCGTTAGAAATCTTGTAATTGATTCGAATACAATGATGATGCTTGTTCTTAAACAAAGAAACAGTGCTCTCTGGTTGACCAAATTCTATCAGAACAATGTCCTTGAAAGGAACTCTTTGGTAATTAGTCACTTTATCAATTTGATCGTCGTAATCCGCTACATAGTAGCTGTCACGTGTTAAAATCAAGATGGTATCCATTTCTGTTTCGGTTGGATCCCCAGTACTGTTTAAATAAATATTGTATATCGGTAAATGATATTAACGAACATTAAATGACAATAATTTCTTATCTACGTACACAGGGTCGGCATCTATCAACCCCCAGCTACCCAAAATGAATTCAGGATCAGGGATGAGTAGCTTCTTACAGTCTTCAATGAGTAACTTGACATGCACTGCTGTCGCTGCATTATCCTCCTCCTCAGTACGTTCCTGAAATATTTCTTCAGACACTGCATTGCCTAACATCATGTCAATGGTGGCCTGTCTATAAACATCCTTGAAGCGGTTTAGATAATACCTGGAAAAGCCATTATAATAACGGTTACAGGTCCCTAATGGGAAAATAAATATATTCCATTAGAACTTTTAAAAAGAAATCTGACTCCCATTAAACAATCAGTGCAGTCATCGGAAAAGAGTCCTATCATAAATGTAAAATCATTCCTATATCCGACAAGCGGCCAAAAAGAATTCGAGCTTGCCGTGACGTAAGGGAGGAATTGAATCCCAAAATAAACATGCACAGTAATTAAACGTGCATTAAGAAATTCGTGTAGTAATGAATTCTTATGCCTGCGGAGGTCGCAGCGTATCTTACAGATACAAACAAAAATTGTGTTTGCTTCTGTCGGATCAGCAGCGGTCCCCGCGGGGTTACTGAAAGAGTTAGTCTTGAGATGGTTAAGAATCACTGCAAATTGTAAAATTATTAATTTCAACCCAATTGCCTTAAATTATTTTCATTGTCCAGACAGAACTGATTTTCAGTTGAAAAGCTCAAAGCAGAACGACAAACCTTGCTATATGATACATAGCAGAGATATAGAGAAAGTCTGGCAAGGTAGCTAGTTGAAGTTGTATGTTTGGTGGTTTTATGGGAATGAGTTCGAGACAGCAATTATCAAGGACGTCTAAGTAGTGCGACCAATCGTCGTTTAGCTGATCGACGTTGATGGGGTAGCCTAGCAAGGTGTCTATCGCCGCCTGACGTATGTCGTCCATAAAGTGTTGCTGGTAATATCTACGGGAAAATGAAAGGAGAGTGTCAGGATCTCGCGGGTTCAAAAAGTAGATGATCAATATAGATCAAAATGAAAAAGACCGCCGTGATGAAGTGTCTTGCTAACAAAGGGGGGCGCTACCGATTTTGGTTAGATAGTTTTTCAGTCTTTAATTTATCGCTGCATATCTATAAGAATTGGAAGACTGAATGACAGCTGTGTATTTAAATAAAAGGGAGAGTAATGATACAGCAGTGGCGGATCCAGAGGGGTGGGGGGAATGGGGGAAAATCCTCCCCACCAAGAGTTAACCGTACACTGAATATTATTTCAAATAACATCGTCTTCAGATTTTATGTAGAAGTTAATTTCCCCTGCCCCACTCCCCTCCAAGAATTGTTTCTGGATCCGCCCCCGGATACAGTGTCAAAATGCATATTGATGAATTAAATTACATACCTGTTCGCAGAATTCATTCCATCTTTCATTAATCCTGTAAATTTTCTTTCTCCCGTTCTTGTGTAATCGCCCTGAAAACCATTAGAAATATTTCTATGCAGATGATTAAGGGATAATGTAGTTTGTTTTGATAACATACAGATTATGAGTTTTCAATTTCATAATGGTCACACGGACACTGTCACCCCGTGTGACCGTTAAGGGTTAAGAATATTGAGGGCATTGGTTGGATTGAGGTTATATTAGATTATGGTTTATATATGTACCTTCAAAGCATTAGTACCAGCATATTGTTTGCTAATAATGTCACCATTATTTGCCCAAAGTAATTGGAAAGTCTGACGGATGTTAGTGGGAAGAGTTCCTTCCGGTGGTACCAGACCCAATTTTGAGAATTGTATTTCCATTATGGCTTTGCCCAGTGCTGTTTGAACGACATTTGTTCTATCTAGACAGTCTATGCAGTTTACGCGAAAAACTCCTTTCTGCATGCAAATAGTGCCTTGTTTATCACGCCAACAGTAACTCATGTCCGTCAGTACATTTGCCAAGGAGTTTACCAAAATTGACACGTTTTCGAAATGCATTCCGCGACTGTAATGAAATAGTACATTATACCACTAGGGAGGAAAGTGCGCGATTTTCGCCGCGTGCGAAGTATGCTGCCCGAGCTCGAGGTAAAAATTCGCGCTCCTTCCGTGTGGCATATATTACTTTTTACCCGGCTATTTTTAAAATAACCATATTTTTATGCCTACAACGACACAACGCTACAATATACAGGTGTAGGTTTACATTTCATTCCTTCTGTTTAGAGTTTTTTTCTTCCCGCAATAATCACGTTTTTGCGCGCAAAATCACTTTTTCTTCTCTCTGGTCAAAAATTGATTACTTTCTGTCCGCGTTGCAGGGATGGAATGTGGTCATTTTATTGTAGTCGGGTTAAAAAGTTGTTTTAAAACTTGTCGAGCAAATGTTAACGTGAGCTTACCAATATTCATGGAAATCAAATGTAGCATAAGTAATATCTGGATTATCGTAATTCAATACATGATTACTATAAGCTTCCCAAATAATTCCTTCCTTTCCTGCTTGTTCGACCAAATTTATAATACAGACTGGACCGTATTTTTCGAGTTCCTCGGTAAAATGTTTTTCAAAAGCTACTTGCGTTTCAGCCTCATCTAAAAATTTTAGAAGATAAAATATATAATTCTGATTTTCTTTTATATGAGATATAAAAGTAATTTTACTGCAAATTATAAAAACTATAAATGAAGAAATTATTCTAATGAGATCACCTTTGTCTATCCGAGGTGGTGGTTTGTATTTATAACCAGGTTGAGACCAATATACTGGTACACTTCCACGAACTTGTACAAATGAAACCTGGTGATCATGATACCAAACTAGTTGCTCGGTTTCAACGTAATTCGCACACTTTCCATCTTCATCTACACCACGCCTTTTATATCTATCAGATATGGAGAAATTTTGATATTACCTTGGTTTATCAATTATAATTCAAAGTGGTTGATACATTTGTGAATAACTTACCTAGTACCTGCTCGAAATCTACTTCGTCTAGAAATGATAGCTAAGTTAAAGATTTCATATTGTGGTTGTCCATCATAGCCAACTTCGACTTTACATTTTTCAATTTGAACATATCCCTGTATTATAGGTAGTATCCAACAGTCTGACTAAAGAAAAATTATGATATAATATAAAGTCATTTAAACTTGTATTAAAAATATAGAATTTATGATTGTGTTTCTTATATTAGATATAATTAAATACTTACTTTTAAATTAATTATATCTTGCAACATGTGTTTATTCCAAAAGAATCTATCGTCGACTCTCTGCCAAAGAGGTTTCATTTGATCGCCAGATTCTTTATTTTGTTCACTAACACATTGTCTTTGTAAACTGTTAGTAATATCTCCAGTTTCACAAAAAAAGAATGAATCAGTTTCTGTGAAGATCTTACTCAATTCCTCGAGAATTCTCTTCTCAAATTTCTCTTTATCTTTACCTCCACTTCTTTTTATTACTGTGGATTTGACCTAGTCAAGCATGAGATAAACATATTCAGATGAACGAAAGATGAGTGGCTCATATTTATTTTTTAAATTTATTACTATCAAACCTGTGACGTAGCCAGAGCAGCTGCATGTTGAGTGGTATTTTTTATTGTATTTGTGGCACTTTTAATTGTACCCCATGTTTTGGCAAATCCTACTTTCTGTGGTACATCAAATAATGCACTTACGCCTTTCTTTTTTGAAGCATGCTGATGTTTTTTACAAGGTAATAAGCCAATATCTCCATTTTCTGAACCCAGATGCAAAAATGCAATAGACTTAATTTTATATACTGTGTGCCCACCATGTAATTCACCTACGGTTGACACTTCTTTTATAAGCATTAGACGTGGTTCCAAAACCGAGACTTGCTCGATTTTACCAACAATCCCATAAAACATTCCAAGGCATTCTGGATCATTGGCTGTTGCCCATTCCCAATCTAAATGATTCATAAAATTGTATAAATAACATTTTTTTTAATTTAAAGAATTTTATATAAATATTTGAAGTAAAACCTATATTTATATACCGCGATGAAAATTGAATACTAGATTACAAAATGTAGGCTTCTTCTTATGCAAAGTAAAAGTTAGGTTTTTCATTATGACATCTCATTAGTCAAATATTACGTCGACCATGTGCTTGACAGATAAAAATATCGCGTATGAAGTATGTCAATAAAACAAGTCTGTCAAGATAGACATTGCCATTGTTAATGACAATACAAAATAAAAATTGTTTATTCATTGATTATTAAACACTGAAATGCTAAAACTAATTTCCTTTATAAAAAAAACTGAAACGAAAATCAAAATTACTCATGATTGTTTTGAACTGTCAAAAAACGCCTTCCTAATTTACCAAATCGGATACGATCGAATAATTTTGGAAATTGGGTAACGTCAGTCATTCTTAATTATGTAGATTTTGAAAAGCTTATAAAAGTGTATAAAATAACTTTCGAAACCTTTGTTTGTGTATTAGTTTTCATAAAGAATAAATACGCACCCGATTTCACTGAGAATTCGCCAGTGTATTTGTCATACCAAAGGCTGTCTTGTTCCTTTACGAAAATAAAATGTGTGTCTGTGCGAAAGAGCTCCATTTCACGCGTTTTTCGGAGTGCACGATAAGCGAAAGAGAATCTGTTTTACGAAATCGTATGCGCGGCATGAATGACGTTTCCCCGCGAGCACGACTACCCGTAATAGGCAGCCATCTTGTCATATTTTACATCAAAACACGCAACAGTAGAGTAGACATCTTCTTTCTTTAAATTAAAATGGTTCGCAAACCTAGTTATAAAGCTATAATTCGTATAAAAAGAAAAAAAAAGAATTGATATTGAATGTTGATTTAGTAGTATTAATTAAATCATGCTATTGGTAAAATTATATGAAAATGTGAACAACTGGTAATTTCAGATAGATGAGCGATTTTATTCTTAGTTTCACATGCACTTATTTTTGTTATAGACTATATACTTTTCGATACTTTATTTATATGAATGTTTACAATCTATGGAGAAAATTATCTTGTAGTCCAAGAAAGAAACTTAATCGTCAGACGAGTGTTTGGAGAATATAGGTCGCTTTAGAAATAGAAACGCGTACGAAGCTGAAAAATATGAAAATTTTATTCCCTACTTAAGAGAGTTTATTGTACATTTTTACACAACATATAGGTACGTCAAAGATGGAGAAAATTATCTGAAAAAATACATACTTTCAATGAATTGAGTGAATATGACTCAAATCGAAATGCTTAAAACATGAATAGATGAAGCGAATCCTGCTTAATCATTCGTTTATTTAAAAGAAGTCTTTTTGTCTGTTTTTATATTTCTGATTATATTCTAGACACACTTGGAACTTATCTACTGGTCGTGCAGTTTCTCAAAGTGTCGAAGTTTCACTAAATTCTACTCTAATTTTCTCCAGACAACAGATCATATGTAGGAGGTCGTGCATAATGAGTTTTACACTTTTGTTTTTACCACAATTTACTTTTTCTCATTGAGATCAGTTGCATAATGATAGTATGATAAATGTGGCACCAACACAGACAATATTGTTTATGTAATTGTGAATATTATTGTTTACTATGCATTTTGCTCATCATTTCCTTCGTCACTTCTTCTATCACTTCTGCTATTTTTTGCTTTATATTCTTCCCACTTTTGGTGATTTAATGTTTGAAAATCATTTACTTTAGCAATGAGCTCTAGGTATTTGGAGAGTTTCAATAATTCTCTGTCTTTATCTCTATTAAAATGTGCTCGCTTGAAGGGTCTTATCCGTAATCCAGATTGTGGATTCATAATGAAATTCCTCCGGATATCATCAAACATTATTGTGTTCTTGGCAGAGAATTGTTTGTACTTTCCCCAAATAATACCAAGCGGTTTAACATGAGCAATCCCATATTTAGGCGTACAAACAGATATCATTGCCAGGCAGTCAAGGTGAAACGCTATTTTGTATTCAGGATGATTAGATACTCCTAAGCGTTTCATTTTTTCATTGATCCACCTCATGCTAGTAGCAGACCAGATGACAATGTCGTAATGTTTATATGCGCGCGTTAGAAATTCGTGTAGGTAAGGTCTCATGAGTTCCACTCCACTTTCAGCAACGGATCTATGATCAAATAAAGTATAGTCTATATCTAGGACCAATAGCTTCTTTCCTTCTCTTAAGGGATTCAATTCTACAATGTTGTACTGCTGAATTCGTTTTTGAATTTTTAAGAGATATATCTCTGCCTTTTCAATTTCAATTTCTTCTTCCTCGATATCTAAATCGTTTATAACATCAGGCATATCCTCAGGGGCATGGCTTGCTTCAGCAATATCTTCTTCACGAGAACCCATAAGCATTAGCTTGAACCCAGGCTTAATGCCTAATTTTCCTATAGCATCGTCATCTTGAGCTGCTTTGCCTGAAGAAGAAAAATATTCTGTGGATTATTGTATTTCAAAATAATAATTATTTCATGAAAAAGTTGTCACTGTTCAATTGAATTTTCAAATTAAATAGAAGTGTAATCAATCTTGAATATTTTACAAATATGGACAGCCATGTTTCATCATCCACTCTACCTTTAGACAATAACAAAATACTACATAATCTTTATCATAAGTCAGAAAAAACATTGTTTGAACACAAAAAAATAAACATTTTTCAAATAGAATCATTATGTATTAAAATGTGCGTCTTTTAACGAAATTAATAAAATATTACAAAAACTACGTCAAAACATAACATAACATAACCTTTAAACTTAAGGTTTAGTAGCTTCTGGCGATCTGGTCGAACACCCGTTTCTTTGTGGATACGATCTTTCAAAATTGAGACAGTGTCGTTCTCCATAAGATCTATAATATGATATTCCTTTCCACTCCATTTTACGATGATCTTTACTTCGTTTTCCATCTTTTCTTGATCTCTAACGACATAGGCACTTTCCAAACCTGACAATTTAACAGCTGATTTTCAAGAAATCAATAATTGGCTAACTTTTCCTTATCGATAGTAAATTCATACCGAGCGAACGATCTATGTCTCCAGCGTTATACTTAATACGATAGATAACTAAATGGGGTCGTTACTGTCTGTATATTTTTTTCGAATAATTATTTATATTGTTACCCTCTTTATAAAAGCATACACAGCGTTAATAGTGCACTGAAATTCATTTATATATTACGTTACTGTCGACACACGTAAAATGAACGAGTCCGCACCGTTTTCATTAATGCAACAGAACAATTATTACAGTAGCGAATGAGCATAAGACCAGAACAGGCATACCGCATTAATAGCGCAGTATAAATAAAACAAGAATTTCAGTATAAAGGGCACACAATATGCAGTTATACAGAAGCTAGTATAATTAAATTCTGTAACCATCTCAACGCGTCGCGTTCCAGTGGCGCGTGTAGAAATCTGCTCCATATAATACACGCAGACAGTTTAATATAATACTTTTGAAGTTGGAGTTTTCACTTCTAATTTCAATATCGTAACATTGCCTCGGCATCGAGTGGGAGTGTTTAATCTACTTGGGATCACAGCAAAACAAAGTACTCCGGGAGACAAACAGGAAATATAATAATATAACGGATATCCCTTTTGTTCCAGTTGATCTATATCCTGACTGGAATTACGAATAACCGTTGAATCAAGGACCCTTTCGTGTGGAATGTTATCCTGGAAGCTCCCTTGATGTCCTTAAGGCAAACTGCTTTCACCAGGACTAGGTATATGCATACATATGCATACTGGGTAGCACTGTTAAAAGTGGCTACTGTAGATAACGAACTCCACTGGAGTGGATATATTTAACTGGACCACCCAGTATATCTGCGTATTGAACACAAAGGTATACAATACGTGCATTATATAATACAGTAAGTTACAATGCGAATGGTATATCAAAAATGAGATTTAATTCAATTATAAGCACTCTTTTAAAGTGCGTATAAGTAATGCTGGAAAGATATGGATTACGAAAAAGTTCATGGAATTTTTCGTGGCTGAGCTGTGCTCCTACGTACGTAATTGCGAAACAAAAAGATGAGTGCAACGAGTGAACGACAAAGAAGGCTTGAGAGTTTCATGGACAGGATAAAATGGTTAGATTTCCTTTCTTTATTTTAATCCACTCTTTTAATTGAAGCCCCAAATGTAATGGTACCCTTGTATACCGCCGTGAAGCATATAGGTCAGGACGAGAGAGAATAATGGGAAGAATGGAGCTTGCGATAAGTTAAATAATAGGGGATACGGAAAGGAACTCGAAGATTCAATACAGGTAATATTCGATCGTATAACTCGAAGTTGAAAAGATGAGGATAATAGTTTATTAGAATAATTTAATATATAAATAATAATATTTTTTTACTCTTCCCGTAGAGAACCACCGTCGGAAAAGATTTCTTCGGATATCCAGGCGACTTCGCGCTGTTATTACTCATCCACAAAAAAGGATGAATCTTTGCTTTTGGTTCAAAGAACTCGGAAGACACAGAGGTCGCGTAATTAAGCATCGGCCACCCGAACAATAGAACTTCAGTCCTCGGTTGGACATTTTTGAGCGAGTTTTTTTGTAACAGAGAGATCTGGTTGTCGGTTTTACCTTTGTTTTTGCTTTTTCCGTTATTTCATAATTATAATAACCCATTCATTCGAGGACGGCGCTCTCATCGAATCTTGACGAAGTTTATTTTATTTTACCTTCGTGGACCTCTAAACAATATGTACATGTTTCCGTAAGTGCTTTCAATTGTTTCCCTATTATTTTTTTGCACTTGATTCTTTTCACGTGTAATTAACAATTATTATTTTGCCAAGGATCAAATGTAGAAACCATAAAAACTAGTTTTCATATCCTAATTTAATATGCATTATTTTTGGGTTTAAAGGTTATGATGCATATATTGTTTGGAAAAATAGGTACCCAGACTTGTATAAATGTCACAACGTTCAGCAAGGTTTTGTGTCTTATGAGTGTTGACTTGACAGTGATATTTGCTCAAATAAATGATGGCATGATAATACGATAACAACCGTCTATGTTGATTACACGCAGGAGAAAACGAAAGCCATAAATATTGGTCGTATTTTCGATACTTTAATGGGGCGTTGCAACGCAGTACTTTCAAATTTCACACTGTAAATATTACTAACTTTGATAATCGTTGTATACATATAATCTTAAACAAACCTGCTCGCTTTATACTGAACAGTGCAATTGACTGAATCTCTGGAGTTTGCTATTCAGCGATTTTTACTGAGTGGCATTGTAATTTTTAATTTTTGCAACTGTAACATTCAATATATAAATTGCACGGCGCTGCTGCAAATAGAGATTTTATACCGATAACTATAGTTAGCAATATAAAAATATGGGCAATGTAAAAATGAATATTTCAGTTTTTTAAATTGAGTAATGTCAGTGGCAAAGGATGCAAATCATTTCAGCATATTTTTACTGATGCAAATGTAAATTGTGCATCGCTATCCATTGTAATTATTACAATGGAATAAAATATCTGTGAAGTGTATGCCAAGTATGCATAAACATACGTATCAAAGTCAACCGTTAAAATACTATTTAATTGTATGTAGACTCTCGATTACTGTTTTATGTGATATTATTCATTGCAATATTATTCACATGAAAGAATCGTAAAGCATCTGTTTCAAAACCGTCTAAAGATTGATTTTCCTACTATATCCGCGCATACTTGGCATACACTTTACATATACTTTATACAATTGAAATAAATTCAAAGGATCGCAATGCACATTGAACGACGGGCTTGAACTACTTGTTGGCAGCAACGAAAGAACGAGCGTATCTGGTTCATCTGCAATGACAATACCCATAATCAATTTATAACAAGCATTCGGTACTTTGATTCATACATACTTTTGTCAGGAAATTTCTTCGTCAGTCGTATCAGCTGTAAATTTGTGGATTTTTGCAGCTTTTTGGTTTTCGCTAAAATATTCACTTTTACGGACAAACTAATTTCAAGAGTAGCACTAGGCGAACTGGGCTCAATTTCCATGTTGTGACGGTATGCGAGGAATCTACATTGTTAGATTGCAAATTTAAAAAAGCGCCGTACCAACTGACAGGAATTTAGTGCGCGACAATGTAATATTTACTTTTGAAAAAACTGTTTGTTCTAACCTTACAAATCGGTACTGTAACATCTATTATCACGAAAGTATTCGCGGACAGTACAGACTTCAAGTAGTCAATGTGTCCTCTCTCGTACCGCGCGGCAACTGATAAGATGTCATCATTCAATTCGCTTTCGTACGAAGCAACGACATTCCATAGGAATTTGTCAGGTGTCTCCGAATCGAGTAGAAAAATTCTTGCTGTTTGTCATAAAAATAAAAGAAAACACCCTTCGTTTCAGACGTAGCAAAATATTAATTTTTAAGAGCCATACTTCTATTTTATTTTACATAGACTTTGAATCCTGTTGTATCTAATTATATACTAAGCATTACAAATTTTTCGTATCTATTGCATTAAAGAAATAACCAATGACAATGTAAAATTTTTAAATTGCAGCGTCACATGTCACTCCCAGTTTTACCTTGCATGGAGAGAATTTTGTAATTTGATTTGCGACACGATATCATGAATTTTTAATAAACGATCATAGCACGATACAAATATAAAGAAAATGTGACGTGTCGATAAAAATTCTTTTTCACTATGCTATGAGGCAATCCTAAACCATACCTACGGTATATTTTGATAGAGCGTGAACGAGACAATATTTTTTTGGCAGGATCAATGAAGCATCAGATGTAATCAACATTCATGATTTTTTTGCATTTTTATGAAAGATATTTAATTCAGCATATATCACTGTCATATGAGCACTCGTAAGACACACAATCTTGCTGAACGTTGTGACATTTATACAAGTCTGTCTGGGTAATCATGCTTTTAATTATGAACATACTTCTTTTTTTTTTAAAAACTATCATAGGGCATGTTAATAAACTACTCTGAAAGTCAGTACATAATAGAGAAAGTAATGACCCATATTAGCTCGTAATATGTCTCATATGTATTTCGATTTTTTAACTATATGTGGAAAGACCAACCATTTTGCTCACAACTTTGGCTCACCTGCGGCAAAGTCCATGATTGATGTTAGTCCGTACAATATTGTTGGTATATATGTATATATACTATACGTATATACAAGGTGTTCGTAAATGCATAGAAGAGTAGTGTCATACCCTCCCATGTATATGCCACGTGTCCGAAAGTGCAGATACGTGCACGTTTATAGGTCGTATACGGAACAGTGGGTTAAAAACATAATAGCGCACGCTTTACAGAATGAAATAAGAGTAAAAAAAATATTTTATTCCCACCGTGTAGCAATGTATCTACCGTATATGCCCCATAGAGCATTCACAGCGTTGTCAGAGAAATATTTACCAGCCATTTCCTCAGTGGGAAATAATTTTGGAATTCTACATCCGACGATTTCAATGCGACCTGACGCCATACAGACCGTATTATTTTATTTTCCTTTTTTCAGCAGAACGATCGTGGGAGCATTCACATTGACTGGATGTCGTTTGTCCAAATATTACCTCCATGTCTATGGGAGTGCGATCGGTCGTTGAGGAGATGGAAAATTGTCTGGTTGGAACTAAGCGGAGGAAGAGAAGAAAGAAAATAAAGAAAGACTAAAAAGTATGAAGACGTACGAAATCGACGCTTGGATCAAGATTGAATCTTGATTTTTATCCTAGGAAAACTGAGATACAATTTATTTGGTCCATCCCAAAAGGCAATGTCTATAATAATCGGCACGCGATTAACGATTGTAAAGCGCGGGCGCAGCGACATCGCGCGACGTCGTACGTTACTGCGTGCATGTCAGTTGAACGGCGACGCCGCACCAGACGTACCTGGCAGGACGCTTCCCCGACTTTCGGCGTCGCGATCGTCTTGTGCCTCAGAAGGATAAGGGCTTTCGCGAAAGGGTTTAAACGTGAGTTTGCGCTTGGACCAGTCGACAAACAGGAAGGAGAGGAAGCATAGAGTAAATTCCGAAGAGAATTGAGACGAGCCTCAGTCGAGAAGGAGCATCGGTATTGTAAAGTTACTTTCGAAGTGTCACGAGCGGTTGAAGTTTACGCACGTTTCACGAGACCAACGGATACTCATGGATTTAACGTAACGCGCTCGAAGACGAAAAAACCTATAAAAGGCTTGGAGGAGAATCAGAGGTTGAAGATAAATAAAAGATAAACATTGATTCAACTTCAATTTCGGTACTTGGATCCTCTCTGTCGGGTGACTTCAGAAGTGACGCTCAGGTCGTTATTAACTTCTTAATAGTAATAAAGCTTCGGGTAATAAGGAAGGGACTTCCTGTGCTTTTCCGCTAACTCGCACCTTGGAGCTTTAACCGCAAGCTGAGAGAGAGAGAGAGAGAGAGGGAGAGAGAAAAAGAGAGAGAGAGAAGAGGATACAAGAGAGGGAGAGAATTTCACCGCAGCTCGTCGAAGACGCTCCGAACTTTCGAGCAGGAAGCTTCAGGTCGTGGCAACGACGCTCGGCGAAATTGTTTGCACGGAGTTTCCGCATCAGGCTAAGCCTTCATTGGAGCATCAGCCTCAGGGTGGGGGACTGTTTGGTGTGTTGGAAGAAGACGTTAAATAATAAAAACGCTTAAAGTGACCGAGTGTCGGGAACAGAGAAGTCGACTATCGCGTGAAGACTAGGATGACATCAGCGACGATGATCTCGACGAGAGTTTTCCTGCCTGTCACCCTCGTGACTCTTGTACTTTGTATCGGTGAGTAGAGTTTCAATTCGTGTCACAAGGCTGTGCTTTTGTCACTGAGCTCTTTGCGCGTCTTTGCTACGTGAAAGCTCGAATAAAATTTAGGCCTTGCGAATTAATTGGAGCGGCGGTTTTTCTTCTTTTCTTTTTAATGGAATCGTATTATCCAAATATATGAAGATAAATGGACTAAATTTCTGATATTAAAGTGTTACGAGAAATTGTGCTAAATATTTCTCCTTCCTGTGTGGTAGAATTTATTGTTTTACTTTGCCCTTCCTCTGTGCCAATTTTCACGCGCGGTTAGCTCGTTATATTTTCACCCTACAAAAAAATGAAAGCTACCAATTAATGTAAAGTCGTAGAATAAACAGCCAACTACGCAATAACTTTATTACTATTTATTACAGGATGTTTGTATGTATACATCTGCAGTATGCATTTAATATGTAAAAGTAAATATTTTCTGCAATTTATCATTTTGTTTAACTTGTTCCTTTATATGGGTAGTGTCCTTCTTTTTTTGGCAATAAATTATCGTACAGTGTTACACACGAACGGATAGCCTTTACCGGAGAACATTCTGTCTTGTCCTGTCTATCCCTAAATAATAACTTGGCCACTTCCAAACAACCCTGACGAGGAAGCAGTGGGGGGGGGGGGGGGATAGAAAAAATAAAGAGGAATAAGAAAATTCATAAAGCAATGGCCACGATGATTACCCGAAGCTGTTTTGAAATTATGACCCTGTTAGGTATCCTTCTGGATTTCTTGTTGGGAAATGTTCTCACAAGATGTTTGGTAAGGACTACCAACCTAATTGGATGATTTGACGGATCCTTTGCTAAAGGATAGCTTACGTATCCATATCGTAACAACCCGGTAAACTAATGCAGATTTCGCTCCTTTTACGACCCAAATGTAAACGACGTAAAGGCGCTTACTAACTTGATCTATACTTTGATAAGGAAAGCACGTATCATACATAGCATCACGAATGTTTACTTGACGGCTTCCAATTAGCGTGATTCTTCTCACGACAATTTGAACGAACGAGCAAGCTTGTTCGCGAAAAATTTGCGGTTTGATTCATTTCGAAAAAGATTTTTTGCGAGTGACTATTTGCAACTTTTGAATCGTCTAGTTGTGGCCATTGAAAAGAATTCGTGTGAATTGTGGAGATTTCGTAAAATTATTTTTTTTATTTATTCTTTGTTGCCTTTTTTTAAATGGACTCATGCAAAAAATATCCGATGCACGATGGCCACACCCCTTATAGTCCGAACGAGATTCTACTTAAAATTCTAGTGGTCATGTGTTCATTGTTCTATGTCCAGAGAAAAGGTCAGACAGAGACTTTTTGATTGGGAAAAATAAGAGAGTTAATTGTGTATGAAGCAAATAGGCTTTTAGTTGCCAGAACGTATTTAGTTTATTAGACATTTTTTATTTATGGTCATAATAATGTCATTTATTGGAACAGACTGTATTTATTTATACTTTCTTATAAAGCATATGGATAATACAATTTGTTATTTAGTAATTATAAAAGATTTCATTCATGCCTGAGTAAATTGGTACTTCTAGTCCTAATTTACGACTCTTTGTACGATAACGTTAGCTGACCTTGCTGATATGTAATATTGAAGCATATTCATGGATGCGATTTATTATTATTTGATCATTGATGTCATTTATTATATTACATATCTTCAAATACTAATATTGAATATTCTTTATATATATATCATTGTTTATGTATTTAATAATCAGATTGCTATAGCAAACTCTAATATACCAAGTTCTCTTTGTCTATATATTGTCTACTCTCTATGTATACATTATAACTATATTAAATTTCTCTTTAATGTACATACTCATATTGATCTGGTCCAGGTTTTTATTCCCGATTATTTAAACTAATTTTTCATACTCTCTTTGTTACTGGTTTACATTTTTTTACTGAAACTAAATGATACACAGTTTACTTAATTCAATAATCTCTCTGTCGAACCAATTCATCCTCGTCAAATATATATTATAATCCTTTTTTAATAATGGTAACGATTAATTTATTAATAATTAATCAATAATTAATCAATATTAACAAAATATTTATTACTATAAGTGAATTCACTGTCGAATAAATCAATTTCTTGATTAATTATATACACTTTTTCTCGGCGTAAGAAATTCTTCTTACTGAATTCCTGAATACACTCAGTGCGCAAACAGACCGTTTCGTTCTTCTATAAAGATCAGACGTTTGCAAGTAAAAAGCACTGCCTGATTTGAGTTTTGAAAATTTAACATTTCCAGTGCGCGACAGCGTGACACGACTAATCCATTTAAACGTCGTGCATAATTACATTAATTCGTCGCGTTAATCAGATAGAAAAAGTCTACGGTTAATTACTTTCCAAATTTCAAATACAACGATGAATTATGCAGTGTTCCGAGTCTCTTGTCGGTTCAGGTTCTCACTTCACTTACTGAGTGGAAAAGGGGGTTTAGGTAAATGTAGAGATTTAATATTACCAAGAGATTTAAACATTATATTATACATTATTGAAGATTGTGCAATATGTATTATTATGCTCTGAATTGTCATTCGATTTTACAAAGTTCGATAACTAATATCTACATACAATATTAGTCTATATATTGTCTATTGACTGCGAACTCGAATCAGTTCTGCGGCGTACTAGTGAATTCATCCTAAAGCTTAGTACACAGGAACTAGCAGTTCAAAATAGATTTAACTTAACACGCATTTACCGAACACTAGAAACTTTCCAGGGTGCGACTGCAGCGCACCAGATGGCTTTGCTATGACACTAAGAGGAACTAAACGAGGGCTTCGATCTTAACGCAGAGTTCGTACAGTCATCTCGCCCTATCGTCTTGTATTTGAGTCGTGCAGTATTTGTCAAGACTCTGCAGATAGTATTAAGGATTAACGGAAATGAGAGACATTCGTCTCAGTATCCATAATATTTGGTAGCCAATCGTCTTCGCTTTAACGGCACATCGAAACTCACGTCCACGGTTCGCGCAAATCACTAGATGGGTAACTCGAACGAATGGCATAAACGTGAGTCTGATATCTACCGGCGGCGTTCAAAAGTTATATCACGATTTCCGTCAGGAAACTCATTAGAGTCCGGCCAGGGGGGATATCGCGAATATCATTCCTTTTTACGAGAAATATCGTCGGAAAATCAGACGCTTTCGTAACGAACGCGTAAATAAACCGTGTCCACTTTGCTAATGGCCACGGAAGATGAGGAAAGTTTTGCGAAATATTCGTCGGACGGATTTCGCTGACAATGATGGCCGCCCTTGGGATACAGTTATACTGGTGTTTACTTCGACCTGAGATTCTGAGGTATGGTTATATACTTTATTACGTAACCTTAACCTTGCATTACGCTCCGTAGTATCAATTTCAAAATGGCTTTTCAATCTCTTTCCCTGAAATTACCCGGATCTTACGTGACCCTCAAGGGTTGCCACCCAAACCCCCGACCCAGTGCCGTAGTAATTTGTAAGTCAGTCACGGTAATAAATCATTAGTTTTCAAGACTAACCTAAATTTTCCGTGAAAATTTTCGTTGCAGTCATAATACCAGGATGAGATTACATTTCGATTAGCAATTTCCGTATTGCCCAGGCCAAGTTAAACCTTCGCTCAGGCAAAGACGATCTCCGCGATCCCTTTAGTCGAGCCAGGAGATGAAAAGGATAGGAGCATCAAATGTTTTAACTTGTATAATAATTAAGCCCGTGTAATTAGCAAGATCATTAGCATCAATCTATCCCCCATTGGCACTGTTAATAATCGCACTGAAGTTAGCTGCCTAACGGTAATTCCCTAGGATTAATCGAAGGATCGCGTGATACTTGATTAAACTGCTTGGCAAAGCTACGATATATAGATGGGTTAAGGGATCACCCTGAATATTTTACCTGTCAACACGTCGTGTCATCAGACTCAAATTTACGAGGCATAAAAGCAGCTAGATTCACACGGGACAGTGAAGAAAGAGGGCCCCCCTTACTCTTCTTATACCCTGTGTAGCTTTTATCGGAAAACTCATTTTCCACCTCGTAAAAATGGCTACGCAGCTGCTACCCTTGATCATCGTAGCTGCAGAAATACTCCCATCAACAACGTACTCGTTCGATCAGTGACGCGATCTTGTCACAGCATTATCGTGCACGGGGAGCATTAATTATCTAATTTAATGTTAGATGCATTCATATATGTATATATCTCATGTATCCGACTGAATATTTATTCATCTAGAACAACGCGGTTGAAGTCATGAAATTATAATTTACAACGGAGCAAATCTGTACCGTCGTCCAATGCATCAATGGCGTCGGTTTCACGATGTAGATATACGGCTGCACTCGACACTCAACCCCTTTTAGTGTTTCATGTAGCTGTATGTAACCTGTGCCTATATAGAATATATATGTATATATATTTTAACTTGCAATTTTTATGCAATATTATATATATATATATATATATATACTATTACAAATGCATATCAATATCGAGCGACGTCAAGCTTCGTATAGTTCCCTACTTCAGATATACGAAGTTTCTAGCATTTTTTATCACTCTTCTTCGTCGAAAGGACAAATAATTCCGAGGATTTTATGCTGGCTATACTCCTCGTTTACCACTTCTTTCATCCGACAGCATCCCCCTACTAGATCGTCCACCCCCATTCCTGCAGATTGTGTAGCTTCGGTCAAGCAAAAAGCAAAAATTGGACGCCGAACAATCGATTGCAGCCATTACCTAGATTCGAGTCGGATCCGTTTCTCCAGTTAGTTTGCCCTGGTGTTTTCTATGATTCTCGAAGGAATCGCTCATATCCCATACATCGTAATAGCCTGAACGATTATTGGGCCACTTGACGATTTCATAGACCTCCGTCGAACGTCTATACCTTAATTGTGATTATCCTCCTGTTAGCTTGGAATTAGTTGCTAGATAGGATTCTACTACGTGAATCATCCCGATAGCCAGATGTTCCTAGCACCTGTACGATCTCCTGGACCGTTAATTATCACACGATCCAACACAGTCCGACTTGGTTTCTAGCATTGCAGTATACATATCTATATGTGTGTAGTTTAGACATAGTATTAAATTCATAGCTTTGGCATCCCTGCCAATTTAACGAGCATATTAGACGTCACTCGTTCACTCATTATACTCTCACATAACGAGTGACTTTAGTTCACTGGGATACGTGAGTCTAGTCATAAGGAGACTCATTTAGATGAATTCGTGCCAACCTGTATATTCGTATCGATATTGGAGTTCTCATAATGTCGTTATTAAATGAGGACTGGTGATAACTATGTCATATCATATATACAGGGTGTTCCGAAATTACCTGACCAACGGGGTATGGCGGTGTTCGGGAGGCACCACTGATCACGAAAAT
>JARQTI010000665.1:241523-288704 GCA_030142655.1 Trachelus tabidus
TGCAATATCTTATGATAATGTAGGAAATAATAAAGATCTGTCGCAATCTGTGGCTTCGCCTGACTTCAGTCTGCCCACAGCCACTGAGAAACATAAGCAAGGGAGGAAAACTCAGAGTTCGTAGGTGCCTCCGTTTCTGTTGATGCTTCGCTCTGATTGGTCCCATTTAAAAACTATGACCTTCCAGAGAAAAGGAAAGTCATTTTCGCGATCAGTTGTGCCTCCCGAATACCGCCATACCCCGTTGGTCAGGTAATTTCGGAATACCCTGTATATGGTTAAGCTCAAATTCGTCGAATTTTAGTTATCTACAATAGTAATTCCAGTTTGAAACTGTCACTCGGTGCAATGGTTTTTGTTTAAATGACACTAAGTTTTACAGCCTGATGGTTTATGATTGAAACTTTTGACGTGATAATTTAGTATCCGTGGAAGAGAAAGAGATACGTGACTTTTGATAAGAGATATTAATAAGCAAATTAATTGTTACATTTACTGTTACTATTGTACGTAAGTACATTATGATACGTGGATGTTTTTTCTTACATCTGTATACCGGGTCGTTCACACGGAGGAAACGAGAACGGTAATGGTTACTAATCCGGGTTAGCAGTGAGTCCCGCTTTATAGCCAAATATTTGTTATTAGCATATTCGGTAAGAATTACCTTCGAAACGTTAATGGTTACTGTCTTCCAAATGATCTGTACTATTTCACTTTGTTCGTCGGTCATTTTCTACGCTACCTGGGACTCAGTGCCCACCAGACTAGTAATCGTTACTGTTTTTCTTTCTTTGCCTGAAACTAAACGCGCCACCCGATTGCGTCCATTTAATTGTTCAAGCGAAACCATGCGACGCGCTTGGGCTGTGACGTAGCTTCCCTCCAGGAAGTTTATGTTTACTGAAATTCTTGGATGAGGTTTTCTTTACGGGGAATCTTTTTTTTTGTAAATACTTGTCCACTCTATAAATTTTCGTCCTCTACTTCCTTGAGATTCTTGATCTTTCCATGTTCTCTCCTCCCTCCCGTATTCCATCGAAATCTTCCCTCCTTCCCTCCGGAAGGACATTCCCGTGATCGATGTCTAGGTTCCCGGCCAATATCGTGGGCTCGCTAGACTGGGTCGTGGTAGATCACGCGAAACTCTCAGCCGGTTATAAATGTTCTCCATCTACGTTAGAAATTGTATTGCGTCGCAACGCTGCCACTACAGTGTGCTGCCTTTGTGCCGAAGGGTACAGTCAGGTATAGGATTCCGACACTCTTCAGGCGTAAGATGCAGTGTCGAACTGGAACGTATATAAAAGTTATGGAGGACATTTTCAAGTGACTGTAATTGAAAAATTTTCTCAATACGTTTCTAACCTAACATATAGATATATATGAGTTCTCGCGCATCGCGATTCATACAATAGGTTATGTCATCCTTGATTTTAAAACTACTCCCCCTGTTATCTATGTATATAAAAAGTGACAGTATATCGGGCTCGACATCTAAAAAAAAATTACCTGAGGTAAAAATTTGTTATTTGTTTACAACGGGGATAAGTTATAAAAGTGGTTGAATAAGTATAACCTGTGTCCTGTGAAATAGGAGTTTGTAAATAGAGCGCCCGTATGAGACATTGCATGGGGTGCTTCTTCAGAATTACTACATGACACGTTTTTACCTTGCAGTGCGTGCGAAGGGGGCATTTTATATTTATGAATTTTCAAAAAGGTTCTTCTCGCCACTTTTTATCGGGGATTAAACACGTTATACCGTAGTAGCTGTCTGCTGGCAGGTATATCTATAAGTCCCAAGATTTACGAACGCTTCGAAAACGTCCCGAACAGGCACGACGGTTAGTTTTATCGAAGAGTGTCATAAATCGAAGTGGATCGAAGTTAATAAAAAAAAAAGTCAAATTGTCAAGAGAGGGGATGAGGACCCTTAGGTATAGTTTTTTTGCTTGACCTCAAGACAATCTTATAGAGTTTGGTTGTTGATTGCATGAATCTCTTATGTATCTTGTTGCCAGATGCAGAGTGTATGGTTATATGTACTGGAGATATACGGGCTCGACCGAGATTGTATGTATTATAGATTATGCCGGGTTTTCACGATATACAAAGAAGGCACAGAGCAAGACGATTTATATGCCGTGGTCAGATGGCTTTGCGTTATTGAATTTTCGCGAAATGCAACGATGCACGTGGGACCTGTCGACTGTCGACGTATTGACATTCTGTGTATGTATGTATGTACATACGTGGCTTAAGGATTCTATGTTCGACGTCACAAGGTTCAGGTCCAGATTCGATTTGAAAGGCTACAAGTAATGGCGGTGCCTACGCGTAAGGGAAGAAAGATTTTTTTTCAATATAGTTTGTTTATGTAGTTGATTTGAAATTTCTTAACACGTTTTTTTCTACCCGTTTGAAACAATCGACAGCGTTTTTTTTTATTTTCTAAACACATTTTATCAATGGCGCTATCCGTACCATGGGAAAACCACATAGGTGTACTTTGTGTCGCCCTGAAGAAGACCTTAGTCTTGGGAAAGTCTCTTGAAGGCCTGATTAACCTATTCGGGGGTGCGAAGAAAAAGCTCCAAATTCTTTGTTTATAAATAGAAATTTGTATCAAGCTTTTATATTGGATTTATATAATTTTTCAAAGATACCATCGAAAGCTCTGTGTTGCACCGGTGGCAACTGTACTTAAAAGCTCTCGTTATTGCTTGAAGTTCGTGAATATCGATCCATTCACTTGAACTCATTTCTACGTAATTTTCAAGCTTACCTCGTCGAAAGCTCATATGTTCTCTGCTAAAGTAACGTATGCATATATGCATCCTTGTAAACGCATGGGTACCTGCGGAACGAAAGCACCGATAAAGCCTAATGTAAGTCTGATACTATGCATTTGCTTAACGAGCTCTTAATGATCGTAAAGACTGTACTGTACTGTACTGCTACTATAATGAGATACGTTCCGTCGATCTTTGGATGCGTATACTATAGCTATCGGGATGGCCACGTGCTTTTGGTTTCACGATTATTAGATAGCCGTCGCCATGAACTTAGGTATACGTTGGTATCTCACGTTAATGGAGTTGCGGCCATTGTTGTACACATGTATGAATATATGTATATATATGTATAAAGCTATAGACCTATAGGACATACAGGGTGACTCGATAAGTGGCCCTAGGCTGACTATTTTGACATATAGGATACTGCGAGCAGAGTAAAAAATTGTTATCTTGAAAATGTTAGATGCTGGGGATAGTCGCGTGGGCGAAGATGCAGCTTCTTTGGCGGTCCTCAGATATCTCTTTTTTCGATCGAAAGAATTCTGGGAACATAAAGAGACTCATTCAGAGCTTTTCAAGTTACAGGTTAACGATAAGTCAATTGACTTGGACCAGACTCTCTTCAGATATGGATAGACGAATGAATAGTGGCGTCTGCTGGGTATGCTTGGTAACGAAGGAACTGCGTCTGTATTCTTGAAGGAAAAAGAAAAAGAGAAGAAGGAACAGATGAGAGGGTGAAAAAAAAGGAGAAAAGTTCTGACTTTATCGAGACCATAAAATAACTTCCGCATTTCATAATCTTTCTTTCTTTTATTTCTCTTGGCTCTTTCGTGCTTTCAGTTTCTTTGTTTCACTCTTTTTTTTTTCGACTTCTTTAGTCCAGTCAAGAGTACCTCGCAAGCTCGCCACTTTGACTCGACTGCGGACGGTGTTTGCTTTCTATCAATAAGAGTAGACCAATTTATCATTACAGAAGTAGATGCTATTTTTTGTCGAATGGGGAAAAAACTCGTTTTTTTACTTTTTAAGTATTTCATTACGTCAGTAATTTTTTGGTCATATTTCAGTTTGATGGTCCGTCTGAAATACTCAACGATACCTTGAAATATTTAAATTTTTTTAAAAAATTTAAAAAATATTGCAACTTTTTGCGAAACGTTCATTGATATTCATTGAAGTATGGTCACGCGTATAGATTCACCGAAACCTCGAAATTATTTCGCAAGTTCGAATTAAATGAATTTTATCTAATTGAAAGTAAAAAATATATATGACGACACGTAAATATTTTTTACACTGTTATATCTCTTGGACACGTAACGAGTAAAATGGGGATAACGAGGTCGGAGTGTCGAGCAATTTCGTGTCTTGAAAATTGAAATTGAAGCTTTGAGTTTCGAGTCACGCGGTACTCCCAGTGCACTTGGCGTCTCGGACGGCATTGCCGGAATTAAGAATCGCGTAAAAACACGCGAAGGAATAAAGCTGCTCAAGGTAGAACGTATAGCCAGCTAGAATCAAGTTCAGGAATGGGCGGTCTTACTTGAATTTACTAACGGAAGAAAAGGTATATGAACAACGTATGTAGATTTGTTCAGTATTACAAGGTTGGCGGGAAATTTGAAAATTGTTATTGGAGAAAATACCTGTTTGCAAAAGATCGGCCGAGTGGAGTTGTTCGTGACTTTGGAAAAGATTAAGAAAGTTGTTACGAGAGTGACGGGTGAGGCTAGGTCAGGTTACTTAGAAAATATTCGAGTGGATATCCTTGCGAATAAATGAATTCTTGTATGCACCGGACATCGAGTGGATCCTTGCTCCTGAGAGGACGTTATTATGGGGAAAAAAAACTTTTCCACTTTTTCATTTTTTCACCGAAAATTTCTCTCCCCCATCTCTTACAACGATACACGAGGCATGAAATATTATTTTCGGATAGCTCCGGCAGGATGCTGCGCGAATCTCTGTTACGTTCGTAGAAAACCAACGTATATTCCAAGCTGCAGTTTTGTATCTCGCGCCAAATAAAATCGTCCCGAAGAAAGTTTATCGGACTTTGGCAAAGTTTTGGTTCCGCAAGAACGAGGTCGACGCTATGCGTCGTTTTTATGTTTGCGAGCACACAGTGACGTCGCTTGAGCGATGCACGGGAGTTTCAAGAGACAAGGATGAAGATCCGAAAGAATTCTGAAGGAGGTCGTGAGAATGTCTGATATTTTGGAAAATGAGGTAAATCTTATTACACCACGCCGGGCTGAAAAATGGCACGTAATAACAGCAAGTTCAGATTGCTCTTGACAACAGCTGTTGATATAATAAAGGATAGAAAAATAAAAGGAACACAAGGCTCACGAACGAAGGTCCCGCGATACGCGTAAGGAATAAGAATGAATTTTAAAGTGTAAAATTTTTTACGATGTGAAGTAGAGGAATTTTCAGAAAAAAAAGAAAAAGAATGAGTTAATCAAAAATACCTTGACACGTCTTTCGCGATAATCCAAGTATCTCTAAATAACTTTTCAAATTTTCCACCGTTGGCATCAGTCTTCCGTAAAATTCAGCAAGGGGGGTAAGCACTGAATCTCGTCTTTTCTTTTTCACGTGTTTTTTCTGTTCTTTCTCTACTTAGACTTAACTTTAGAAATCGTCTCGCTGAAGCCATAAGTTACATCGGAGTTCATCTCAAGCGCGGTAAATCCTCGAGCCTTGCAACGTTTCTCTTCTGTCCTTCTTTTTTCACGTTGGGTTTCATCCCTTAGCTCATATAAGCGTTACTCTGGATGTGCTTGAGAATGTTAGCGCACCTTATATTTCGTTTCTCCTTGGAAACGTATACCGCAATCATCCTGAGCTTACCCCACCTTACCCGAGTGTAACATTACTCGGGAAAATAACTACGAACTTAAAAATCTCCCGGTAATTTATTGTCATGGCTGTTCGCCATTTTGATTTGCATGGATAGTATTTCTGAATGCTTAACTGCGTTACCAGGGGTGTAACGGACTCAGGCACTTCCGCTTCCCTGATAACGGTACTGCGCGTTTGATTTGTAGGTTAGGATGTTCCTGATAAAGCTTTTATTTGGAAGACTCACAAGTTCCGGGACACCGTCGAATGCGCTCGTAGATTTCACTCGTTGGCTGTGTGTCCCGGTATACGTGCTCCCCAGAAGTTCTGGGGGTGGTCAACAGTGTTATTTGTTAGACTATCGACTTACCAGCGAAACTCTGATGAGGCTCATTTCTGTTAATTGTCAAACAAGCTTACAAGCTCAAGAGCCAGACTGGTCTCAATAATAGTCGCTATAAACGGACTTGGATAGCACCTAGTTACCCCGTATAGTAATTTCAACTCCTATAGTTATGATTGCAATCTAGGAAAGCTTTCAGTATGCATAGTCAGGCAGAACCAAATTTCAAATTTTTAATTGCATAACTTCAAATTGCAGTACATCAAAAATTATTTTTTTTACTATTCCAAGATTATACCTGTTAACGAAACAGGGCAAAACTTGGAAGCTTTGTTCAATTATGGTATTGCACTGTATGTATACTACGGTATTGTCCAATTTTCGCAATGACACTGCAAAATCAAGGTCTAAGAGGAATAATGTCAAACAGCTTTACCAGGATGTTCCTAGTTAGAGCAATTTTTTTTGGGACACCTTGACCTAGCATTGCAGGACGAAGGGAGGATAATTTTTGTTGATCCTGGTACGAGCTTGCAAGCCAGTATTAATAACCTCTTTGTGCCAAGGTGCGAAGCTTCTTTCAGAGGCGGTAAATTCTTTCCCTTTCCCAGGGTTACCATACGAGGAAGGCTCATTCCTTTAGGTCCCTGTCACCACGTGGAAGATTCCAAAAAGAAAGACAGCCACCCTGAAAGCTCGACTTTTAATATTTACGTGGAACCTTGACACTCTTCTTGGTAGGCTTGCCAGTGCTCGTACGTTTGTCCGGGATTCTGTTGTCAGCACGACTCAAATGAATATGAATGAACGAGTGTCTCCCTGTTGGTTTCTCTAGGACCTTGAACGACTCGGAATGATGACCTTCGATCCGACGTCCCCTTCGTGGAGCCTCTTTTGCCATCCTTTCAGACTCCTTTGTCTACTTCGAATTTCTCGATTCAGCAAAAGTGGGAGAAAAATCTGCAATTCAAATAACGTTACGCGTAATCCCAGGATCTCTTAAAATTTGAAAGAAATTTTTTTGTTATTCCCAATGTTACTCTGGCTGTTTTTCATTTTTTATTTGCAAAATTATATCCTCGTGGAAGATCCACTATACTCGTAGTAATTGCATTTGTATTTGTAGGGAATTTTCATTATTGGACAGCCTCAAAAATTTATTGGCAGTTCAATGTCTCGTATCACTTACTCGGTTCATTTAAGCCCCGAGTGATTGACAGGAGTCCTGTCTCCGTTAGTATAGTCCTACAGAAAATATTATTTTTCCTGTCAGTTGGTAGACATTCTGGTAAACAAGGAATTGGTAGCTTCAGGGCTATCCAGAGCTTCCACGACAGTCAACCCTCTACTGTAGAGCAGCCCTCGTCAGTTTCGTTCAGGCCTCTTCGAACGGTGCTTGGTTTATTTTTACTCTCAGCATTGGCAGCCCTACCAAGAGGGACCTCAAAAAAAGCGTGACTGTACTGCTTTCATTGAGGTTTCTTTGTTCTCGTCAAAAATCAACGTAGACAAAAATCGACGCTTCTTTAATTAACCATCCAGAAGCCGTAGGTCTTCGGCCTACAGCGTCACCATTGCTTTCTTTCGTGAATCAACCGAAAGAATATACTTCCCAAGGCTATCGCGGGCTTACTCCTCGACTAATTGCTGTTGCACGAGAGAACTCGTTAAGCCCTCCAACGAGGAGTAGGCTGATGCCATTATCCAGGACGCACAATGAGACGCCATAGGGACGCGTCGGCCTTGATATATTCCAGGAGAGGATCTCCACATCTCACGAGGGATCCTCTTGGAGTCTCCCTGCTTTGGGGTTGCCTCGAGAAAGAACTTATCCACATCACGGTTTCATACAGGTAGCGAAGCAGGCAGGAGTAACGTAACAAGAACACACCGCTGGCTCCCTCTAGACTCAACGCTTGAAACTAACTTTCATCAAGTTGTCGACGAGGTTATACATTTATGGTAAAGGGAGCGTGCAGAGACCGACGCGTCGTCGTAGAGGTTAGGTCCGTCATTGTTAGGCAAACTGCCAACACTCGACTGCCGAGTATTACGTGCTCAAACGCTTGAGAAAAAAAAGTGTGTAAACCCGTTGAAAAATAGAGCGGTAGCTTCGGAATGCCGGCGGGCGTTAAAATTCGTGTTCTCCGCTCGAGAGGAACGCGGAGTCGTGCTTAACCTTACCTCTGTCTGTAACGTAGGTTAGTTCGTCATAAACCTGAAGACAAGATTGAAGGATATCGTGAACCTGATTACAGTGCGACTCTTCCGTCATGCGAAACATCTTTTCGTATACCTTCTACTGGTCTGCTCGTCGTTGCTGTCGGATGGACGGACTTTTGTCTCTTTTGCCTTCTTATTTTTCTTTACTCTTTATTCTTTCTTCTCTGATCTTACCTAGCTTATAGACACTCTATTTTGCTTTTCTATTTCCGACAGTTCTCTGGCATCGCTTTCTCTTTTCTTTCCCCTTTTCGCGCGAGTATCGAATTTATCCTAGGGAGAACAACGTGCCAGCTCGGCAAAGATTGAACACTTTTTGCAGATATATTTTGTATAGCAAACACTAGAGAGCCATTGGAAATCGGAAAGTGCCGTTTCTTCTTTAGCTATATGTGACGGAATTCGAGTGGTTCTTTTTTATTTGAATTTCACCCTTAGATATAAACATGGGAAAGTGGTCCTCTCGTATTTCCATACGGCAGTGTTCTGAATTTTTAAGTTTTTCTATGCAAACGTGTATACTTGGAGAAAATGCTGCTAACATAACCTATAAAAGTATCCGACTCACCTGAGCATCGAATTTCTATTTTCGTATTCATCGCGTTAAAGGAAGTTAGTACCATTTTCGAGAAACTCGATACCTTATTCATAGCCAACGAAATGCCCATTCTATCTCGATCGTAAAATTTTTACAAACTCTTAGAACATCCGTTATATACCCTCAATACCCATCACGTGACAGACTCGATTCTTTGAGAGCACCCGGACCAGTACCAAAAGTATATTTTAACGCAAAAAATTATTTGTGTCGTTCCTTTCGTTTATTTTTACATAATCATAAGCCACCTTTGACCTGAGACGTCATATACTACATGTATCTCAAGCAACAAAGATTAAGATTTATTTATTCAGTTACCTTTGTCATATAATCAATCCCTTGCCCGACTTGTCGAAATTATCAAGTGACCTTTCTCATCCCTTTCCTAATCATAGAGACAACCTTTCAGACATGGTTCATAGGTTAGGTCAGGGTCGGAATGATAGATCAGGCACTAGTAGACACATTCGGTTCAATGCATATAGTCGCTTCCCTTGCAACCCCCTCCTGGGGGTATATTTTTCTTTGTCACGTACCCATGTAAGAGTGCGAGAGTAGATGCTAAGATTTAGCCAAGAGTCAGTGAACGTGGAAGCAGCGCAATAGGGCGACTAGGGTCTTCGTGACTAAAGCCCGTGGAGGGTGAGACGGGCGAGGGCGATACGGGATGCTGGAACGAGAAACAGAATGGTAGATTAGCCCGGGGACGACGGGGCGAGAATTGGGGCCAGCTTTTTGAAGAGAGTTGCTGGGTGCTTTTGCTCTTGACACTCTTGAAATATTAGAGTGCGAGCCCGTCCGATGCAGATGAGCTTGCAGGAGTGTTTTCATCCCCTCTTTGCTTTACCAAGATCTCTAGCGCTAGGAGTAGTTACACGGAGGACTTTTGCAGGACGAGAAGCATGATCAAGGCGCGGCCACTTCCTTGATAACAGTAATAGTTCTAGGTTATCCGTTGGTGTGTACCTGAGGATGCAACCTCAGAAATTTAATTGATCCATGTCATTTAAAGGGGCCTCTGATTCAGTGTATACTACGAGGATCAGAGGCAATTATATACTAAAGTCCGTATTCAGAACCCGCTTTTAATGCTAATAGCGCGCTTTTAAATTTTTCTTAGTGACTTTTAACTACAAGCGACTCTGTTAGTGACTTTGAGTGAGTTGTGAATACGGGCTTAAGGGTGTAGGAGTAGATCTACGATAGGAAACTGTCAAGTTGGTAACAACTTTAGAATTGTTCAATCGACTTTGGTTTTATATTCTGAAATAAAAAATAATGGCGACGTCTCCCTGGAGTCTAGGGACTTTTCAGTGTGTACTTGCTCCTTTCACCAAAGGGAGCATCCTTTTGGTTCAGTTTTCGGATCGTGGATGAGAATGCTCAGAGAACCATTAACGGAACATGCACATTCAGCGTTTCAGGTGACAGGGCAGACAACCATTCAGCATTGTTGCCTCGAAACCTTAACAATGCTCTATGGTGAGACAGTAGTGGCTATTATGAATATCAGTAGGGTAGCAAGTAAGTAACCATTAGGACACGAAGCAAAAGGGATAGCGCAGTCTCTTGGTATAGACAATAAGCTCAAGAATGTCAACGGATTCACTATTGCATAAGATATTCCATTTGGGTAGCCATTATTTCTATCGATGATTAAAATCCAGAGAGTTCATTCTGCACTGGTTTATATATTCTCAGCATGTTATACAGTAAGATATAGGTATGTATATTTTAAGTATCGTCTTTCTTTTTTGTCATGCTCATTTGATCTCTCTTCCTTTATTTGTATTTCCGTTACGGAATTTAAACAACAAGTCACTTGTAATTATTTGACCGAGTTTCAAAGTTCCCGACACGATGTTACTCTCTGGATTGATACTAGAATACGTAGAGAGTACCAATCCTTCTTTTCTGTTTCTTCTTGGCTGATCTATCACGACGTGGCATTCCTGACTTCGTGCCCCAACTCCTTGGGCCGTGACTCGAATCCAGGAATCTGCCTGAAAATTGCAGAAACCGTAAGGAAAAATCCTATATATTTCTCTTTTCCATATGGAAACAATTTTGTTCTTTTTATTCAGAAGCTTTACTAACTACCTGGAAACTGGTAATTTCCATTCGTTTCCTATGGTTGATCACCTCGTACCGGATAAATGCATGAAGATGCACCAGGAATTTGAACGATGTTTGTATTTTTATTTAATTTTTGATCATCGTAAGTCGAACTGAGCCAATGTACGAATTAGGCCCGTTTCCTTCGACGCGGTTCAATGCATAAACTCCCACTGATCTTAAAAATACAAGTGTCTGACTAATAGCACGATAAAACCAAGTTTATGAATTGAACCGCGTTAAACGGACGTTAACGGTGAGTTCTAAGGAGTTTAACTAACCCGGAATATTTGTACATGTTGAATTATAGGTTAGGAACTGTCTGGATAAAAGTACGTGGAATCTAATTGATTGTGAAAAAAAATATAACAATATTACGAACAAATTTTTTGATTGAAACCGACTTGGATTACACGATAATTTGCATAAATGAATAATACAATAAATACTGATCCTACTGATATAAATTTCAGCGCGGAAACGATGAAGCAGATGAGTTTTCAGGTCGTTGGAGAAAAGTCAAAGTTTCGTCGAGGTGTAATGCAAGGATTGCGCGAGGGCTGAGGATGAATAAGGGTTGGTTTTAAGAGGCCTGCGGCGAGCAGAGATTAAATCGTACCGCAGCAAAGAGCTAATCTGCCTCCCTCCTCTCTTTCTCTCTTTGTTTATTCTCTTTCTCGTTCCTCTTCTCCTCTCCATGTTTCCTCTACCCTCTGTATATGGCGCAATCAGGATATTTCGTCTAGAAAATTCAGACGGCGAAAAAGCGAGGGTAAAGTCATACCGGTTGTATATATATAAACGGTGTACAAATCCGTAGACTATGGATCATTGAGATGAAAAAGAATGAAAATTAACGTTAAAGTTGAGACGAAATTCTTTCGCCAGATAACGGAGTGACTTTTATTTAGGATTACGTATTAAAGAGTCAATTCGTGTGATAAAATTGGATTGGTTCAAAGGCGATCTAATTTAGATGACATTCGCTCCGGTTAGGATCAGCGTCCCAAACCGTCCACCATAAATTCGTAAAGATCTGGAGTTCATCTTCGTATCCGTCATCCGGTGGGTCATCTTTTCTTTGTCGACCTTGTCCGTACTGTATTATTCACAGGCAAGGGATGTTCGAAATTCAATTACCCAAGTTCGGCCTGAACTTCACGAATTGGCTGGAGCCAATGTCCAGTTGGACGCGGATCAAATACCAGAATCTCATAGAAATTTGAAATCCTAAACACGAGCTGCTCCGATCATAGAGGTAGAATGCGCAAGACTTTCTACGTCCAGTTCTCGAACTTGTGAATTAACTTGAAATTGATGAAATTCATGAAACTAGTATATTACATTACGAATAGTGAAACTACCCTTGTTTACCGTAGAGACGAGTAAAGATATATATAAACAGACTGCTCTTGCGACTTTCTAGAGAAAAGTGGTAGTCGGAGCAATTAATTGTTAGCAGTCCGACGGCCCAGACATCGTCAGCAAAAATGCACCTGGTCCGGAATGCAGTCTCGGTACATAAGAGCGTCGATCTTCGACGGAATGTAGGATAGCAGTAATAAATGATAGCAGGGTGACTTTTATGGTCTTACTACGGTATAATTTATTCTTAGTCAGGGTTGTAAACACGCGACGTCACTAGAGTAGTACCAACCTAGCAGCAGTAGTCGCGTAAGAGGCAGAAGGTCCGCTACGTATGCAACTGTGCCAGCAATCCATATTCCGAAATCACATTGTCCTCTTGGGGAAGAGGGGTTTTGCAAGCCCTGGAATTTATATGGACACATCCAGCCGAGTCTAGTGCAGCACAGAGTAGCAAGTGCATTCACGGCCTATCTGGGTCAGTTTGCCCAACCCCGGGAAGACCTGGTCCTCCTCCCGGAGTGGCCGAAACGGTCGAAACCGCACGGCCAGTTATCTTAACGATGTTTTTGTTTGCTCCGTAACGTCGACCGATTCGCGAAATTCGCGGTCCCGTAGAACCTTATACGATTCTGCACGAGCGACTCAGATTCTTACAGATTTGCATAGAGAGACTATTTTCTTTTTGTTTTCTATTTCTCTGATTCGTATACCTTCGCCCGACTGTCTCTCTTCGATCCAGATGATGTGGCACTACTGAGTAAACTCCTGTACTCCTCGGCAGCCTTCTCTGGCATCTCGAAGGATTACGTGCACCGAGTATAGAATAGTTTGTACTTGTACCACCACCCACTGGCATTTAATTACACACCCGTGATTGGGGCAATTGACCGATAACCGATTGAATAAACTCAAGCAATCGCAATCGATCCTCACCGCAAGAACCGCGCAAACTATGCGACTTTTTTACTCCGTGCGGTTTAGCTGTCTACGGTATTGCGATGTTCATCCGTGTTGCTGAATTCACCAGTGGCAGCGTTCTGGCGAACCGGCTTGCATAACCCACCTGCATACTGGTCATAGCGATCTTGGCATGTTATGCGAAACGCACACGCACTAATTTACCTCCGACGGCACAATATCTACTCAATCCGACGCTCGACACGCCGTTCGACTGCTGGGAATGTCACGTGGCGACGTCGTTACGTTTACCAATGCGGAACGTCGTTGTCCTATGGTGCTAGGGTTCTGCACTGTATATACATGTATATACATGATTATTCACGCCAAACGCACCATCTAGCCTGTCTATTTGATTTCGGTAGTAGAAACGTCTTCAGGTAATGCGTTTGTCACGAGTAGCCCTGTATATTTGCTAGATACACACGGGACAGCAGGGGCAGTTTAATATACGTGGGTACGTAGGACAGCGCGTAAACGTGGCTTCGACGCGGCAAGAGAGACTTCGCAATAAATGCGCCAGATGGCGCGGCGAACGTCGAGCAGAAGAACTTTGTCAATTTGCTTTTTTGTACGGTTAGCACGCTCTACAGTTTTGTGGGGACCATTGGACATGGCGGAGCAGTTGCTTTTCACAGGTTTGATTAATCTCCAAGTTCAGGGTGTATGCATGAATGGTTATATATAGAGGATGATGCCCATCAGGAGAAGAGTTTAATGATATTCCAACTCGATAAGGTCCTGTGAGGCTTTTCAGGCCTCTAGGCAAGTCTAATAATTCACAATGGACTAGCGGATAAGCATGGACTGGTGAACGATGATACTGAAGTGGGCTACAGGCAATTGTGTAGATGTACATTGACCGCGCTGTAGATTCAGATTAGACACGGTCTTGCCTTAGGCAGAGCTTCTTGTTCTTCCTCTAGCTATACCCTCTGGCGGACCAGAGGACACTTCAGGCGAGTTGAGTGCTTAGCCAGCTAATTATCTGGCTTTATTACCAGCCGTACAAAAGAGTTCCGTAGGGTCTATGAAAGTACTCCCGACTATCGAAACTCCATTGCTCTATCGAGTTTTGAAAAATTCGTGACCATGTTGTTTGAAAAAGAGAGAGCAAGAAATAGGAAAGTGCCTGACGGTTCTTTACATTGTGTTTTCTCGCTAAAAATAAATAGTGTTTTGTCCTGTGTCATACACTATATTTTTCATACTATGTATCTGCATTCAAACTGGGAGTTTTGATGTCTGGAGTCAATCGAAAATACAGGCTTACAATAAGCAGAAGAAATTATGACAGGGATGAAATTAAATCCGCAACTAATTTACCGGGCAAGAAAGTACATGTTTTCTGCCCGGTAAATCGCATCGGTCTAAAATTGGCTCATTTCGATTGGCTAAGCAGACATTGTAATTCGCTGTTTCAATGCAGGTAATATGAAACGATAATACAATTTTTCCAAGTCTAAGACTTGACGGCACTCTTATGGCTGCTCCTCGTAAATATCTTATTAAATTTATCACGATCCCCTATAAAGTCTTCCCCTTCCTTGTACCTGGCTCATCCATTTTCAAAGAAACGATCGACCTGCCCTCGTACCCTACGAGCGGAAGAAGCGCGCGACACACTTCACAGTAATAAAAATACTGAATATGACTTGACACGGGTGGATAAGTTATATACATATACATATATACGACGTACGTCCCTGGTTCTTCTACGGCATCTAAGCAGCTTCCTTGCACATGGGAATCCCGGTAGCGACTGGCTCAATTACCCATGAAATTACGATATAACGCTATGGCGTTGTCTGTCTGCTTCGACTAAGCTTCCGGGCTTTGGCGAAACAGGGTAAATCGTTGCGGACGCTCTGCACGTATCGAATTATTGGCGTCGGACGTCTCGCACCTTGCTACACCTTGAAACATCGAGAAAAAAAACAGTATGGAAGTGACAGCTCTCTTTGGGAATTTTACCATACAGTCAGTGAGCCGATGGATTGGGTAGAAAATTTATGGCCCGTTCCGAACATCCAGGAAGAAAAGTCATTCCTTTGAAAAAAAAAAAAATGAGAAAGAAGACTGACTTAGTTTGACGTAAAAATGCTAAATCGAGGCCAAAGAAATGTTCATCATAGGAGTTTCGAAAATTGCGGGTGTACTTTCTGGTAACTTAAGGTACAGGAAGTAATGCTTACCCCTGGGGTATTATTCTGATTAGGACAAATAGAGTTTGACTTTGAAATTTCTACATGTTAATTCATCCCTTTCCCCGTATACGTATATGTTGACTAATAAATTAAGCTATACATTTACATCGTGTTAATTGGGAAGCTCATCGAGATGAATGAGTACGCGTCGTTGCCAAGAAGGGAGAGACTGATATTATGGTATGCAAATCAGTGTAAGAAACTCGTAGCTACAAATTCAATGAAAAGTAATTTGTTCAAAAGTTCAGATCCAACGTTGCCAAAATTTCCATTCTCACTTCTACGTATAAGGTAATAGATTGATTTCGTTATGAAATGAAATTTCTTGAAATTGAAAAGTTTTCTCAGGTACGCGCGAATTCATCTACAATCATTCTCCACGTTTGACGTAAATGTAACCGGGAACAGTCAGTCCTGTTTTCCACTCCTGCCCCGTTGAGTTGTCGAGACGGCGTCGTTGGGGCTTTGGAAAGTTTAAATTGTTTCGAAATCAGCGAAACGAAACACGGGAGTATGGGATTGACTACGGAAGTTCATTTTGATGGGTTTCCGGTCAAAAATACCCTGGAGACGAGACCAGGTAGTACCTACGGCTAGTGCGATTTAAATATAGCAGATAACGCTTCATCGAGCACTTCCGTTACAGTGGGTTTCGTTTCATCGAAAGAACTTGACAAAAATTATCTAGCTCAGCAAAAGGGGTTATTGTACTCTCTATCGTTCTCATCGCACCCCACGACATTTCTCGATTCCGCTCAGTTGTCCGCAAAATGTAGTTGTTCCAGAGATTAAAGAACATGCCAGCAGAAACAAAAGAACGGCCAGACACACGAAGAAAGGAAAACAAAGGCTGAACAGATGGAAAAACGGTTTGCGGATTTCTCACCGATTCGTTTCCTTTTCCAGTAACTTCTGGCAGAGTGCGCCACTGCAGCGTACATTGCCCAGTAGTGCGAACTGCAGTCTGCACATCCGTGTAGATAACCCAGATGCGTCAGGATGAGCGAAGACTTTTTTTTTTCTTCTTCGTTCTCTGCCGTTTAGATCTTCACAGTGTGTAACGTGCCTGAAAATACGGATGATCGGAAACCGATCAGGATCGAAGATTAAGGTAGTTTTCAGGACAGGGAGGGTGAAATAGGAAATTTCAGTTAGGGTCGTAGTATAGTATTAGAGTAGGACCGATAATCATCGAGGGGACCGATGTCTATGGAAAAGTCAGGAGGGAAAGTCTTTTCGATAAATACTAGACGTGTTGATAAACGTGTTAGTTCCGTGATTGGTGCCGGGTGTATCTCACTGTTTCCGGTTAGTAAGAGGAGCAGAGGTTGAACGGTCACGTGTTTTATCGGATCTTGAAGAGTTCGGGAAATTGGAAAAAGTTGTCTCTTATCGTGGTTCTGTGTCTCTTTGTTGTGTCTTTTTCTCTGAATGGCACATTGCTGTGGCGACTTTTTCGTCGGCGGGAAATATTCTAGTGGAAATAGGAAAACAACGCTAGAAGGATTATCGATCGTATATGGCCGCGCGACGACCAACTCACCAATTGACCGATGGACCGTGACGTGATATCCGGTTATCTGTGAAACACTTTTACATCCGCTTCCATGCCCAGCTTGCTTGTATTCGTTCCTATATCTATATACACGTTTCTATCTATAGTATATTTCAGGAATACGTCTGATGGGTTACTTTCCTATTTTCAATAAAGCACCTCGAAGATCACGATCAGTAAAAAAGAACACTATAGTACTATCTAGCTGTGAAGGAATGCTGGGCTGGTTAGGGGATTAGGATTCTAAGAAATTCGTCGCTCGAGCCTAACCCCCACTACTCCTGGGCGAGCTCGAGAATCGTAGGGTCTGTTAGCATCAACGCTGCTCTATGAGGGAATCACAGTGTACAGTAAAACAAGCAGGGCTAAAAGTGTCGGATTGTGAGATGGCACAGCTAATAACGCGAGAAAACTTATGACGTCAAAGTTAGGTTATGGAGAAGATATTCCTTACGAATTCGCTTATAACGAGGTAGTACTCTAGAATGTTTTCATGGACGATTTCATAGATGTATAAACCTGCCTTATTGACTTTTACATTGGTTTAAACGCTTATCGAAAGCAGCTTTACAAATATTTAAAATTTTGATCAACATATTTTTTCATTGTTAAGAAATATTACCTAGTCTTTTCTGTGGTTGGAAGTTTCCGTATAAGGTATAAACACGCTTTATTTGGCTCGTGGATAGAGGGTGCCACATGCCTTGGGGCTAAATACGTTCGTGAAACTCGGTAGAGAAAGTTGAGTCTCGCTGCGTTTAACGAGCGTACAGACGCGGAGAAAAATGCCGAACTTTGAGGAAAGCACGAAGTCAATTGAGGTCAATGCTTTTAATGGACTCGAGTTAATAATCGGGTACCGGTTCACGTTCAGTGATTTGGCTGGATCGGACAGAGGCGAGTCTCCATTTTACGGTCAAAGTTCGTTCCCACCGTTTTATGAGATCGGACGTTACGCGAGTGCTAATTAAATGTTTTATAGGCCGTATAAATTTTGGGCACCGGTGCTACCTTAATTGATGGGGACTGAGAGGAATGAAGAGTCTTGCTAAACTTAACATAGACGCCAATCTTTCGTAGCATTTAACTATTCGTGACAATAGACATTGTGAGCGTAATGGCTGATCGATGAAACGGAAAGGAAATGGATTGCGCTTTAACACGAGATTAGGTTAATTGGATTTTCACTGAATCGAAGCCATTGAGATCTTTACCTTACGCAATAATTACGTCTGGTAATTAGTTATAGGGACATTTTATGATTTGCGCGATTGACGTATAAATAAAGAAAGAGCCCTTCTTGACTAGCGCTGAGATAATTTAATTGGAATATATATGTTTTTAATAGTCCTTATATATTGCACGATTCACGGAACATATAATCAATATATACTTTAATTATTATTAATAAATATATTTTTTCGCAGGGGTTACACAGGCTGTCAGGTGCTACAAATGTGGACAGTACAACGATGGGGTTGGTAGTATCACCCCATGCATCAATCACACAGCTCAAATGCATCTGAAAGAGTGTCCTTCTTCTTCCGAATGGTGTATCGTGAGTATGAAAATACTAGAAAATATATATAAATATTTTTCAAACATTTTCCAAAAGTTGTATTCAATTGAGAGGATGAAGTGCAACGCGCAGAATCAATCGTGTGATTCGCGATAGCTGAAAGGAATCGGAAGTGTCAAAGAGTCTATTCCAGTGATTCCTGGCGCCAGGGGATGGCTTGACATTTTTCCAGGAGACTAACGAGCGAAGCTACATGGTCCCTATCGGGGGATGAGCTTCAGCTGGAGGGCTTCACTCCGAATTGGGAAAAGCAGGATTGGCTCGAGCTTGCAAGCTTGCACGTTCATTGGCGGTTTTTGATATAGAAACGTTCGTAGAAACATTCACACGATATCAGAATACACTGCATTCATGTTCATAACTAAAAGAGAAAGAAACAGAGAGAGAAAGAGAGAGATAGAGGGGGAGAGAGAGGAAGGGAGGGAGAAAATAACGGTTTGATGAACGCGATAAAGCACAAAAAGAAATGTAGATGATCCATATACGTTAAAAAGTTCCTTATTAGTTTTGAAATTCGGTTTATAAGTTTTCTTTATTCGTTTCCCCATAAGACACGATAATTAGAAAATGCATTAATGCTGTAAGGGTTTTGATGGAAGTTTACAAGAAGGAAGGAAGAATTTGAAAATTTGGAAAATTGAGTGTTTCAATATTTTTAGAAAAATTAATTATTGTCTTTCCGGGTTTTTCTTCATCCTGCACATCGTATGACCTTCCTTTTCACGTCTAACATGTTTCTTCACCTCGGTGGTCATAAGAAAACGACTCGGGCTCACAATCAGACCTAATCTAATCAACATAAGGATGAAGCTGGTTTCCTCATAGTCGTTCATGGGATAAGTAGGAGGCTGCTCGTTCGATGAAAGCTCTGAGCTTTTTCCATCCTTTTTCTTTTCCTTCCACATTCTGTCCTCTACCCTCTTCCCCTTTTCTCCTCCCTTTCCCATTTTGCCCTTACTCTCACGTACCACTACCTGCCCCGTATAACGCGTTTCTTCGTATGCCCAAAGCTCGCAAGCTCACAATCTACCGGTAAAAGGGCTTTCGTATAATAGAGAGCTCGTGCAAGGCCGAGAAATGGGCACCAGGATATCAGGCATTCCGTGCTATCAATCACGAGCGCGCAAGGACTTTCATTCCATGGAGCTAAGGACTCCAGGGAATACCGAACTTGGTCAACAGGATACTTTGAGGTTATTGGTTATTTTTTGGTCCATTTACGAAGTATCTTAGATCGGGACAAAAGCCGAGGACGACGAAACAAGCTTTTCTCGTTCTTGCTCTAAGTTCTATTTTTCTTCACGCTTTCAACAGCGCCTCTGAATTAGGCTAATATATTCCGTGCAGAAATTTAGTTAGGGTAACTCACGTGGCCCCTTAAGTTTGCCCCAATTTAATTAGGGGCCCAATATGGACACCTAAGCGTAGCTCTACTAGGCTGGTCACGTTTGAAAAGATGGGGTCTTTATAAGTCTAATAATGTGGTCCTGTAAACGGTTCCTCAGTTATGCCCTGATTAACTAACGGGGCTCTAGAAAGATCCTGTATAAAACCCTAATATACCCTTACTAATTTCCTAATAGTTTTACAGGAAATAAATAGGATATTGTGGTTGATTAATTCTTATTTTATTATAAAAAGGAAGACAAAAATGAAATAATAGAAGATAAAAAAAATATAATTTTAAATAAAAAATATTGAGTATCGTTTAGTTTGTAATAGATCAGAGAAAGGTGTTTTCTTTATATTGTAGATTACATATAAGATATAACAGTCTTAATCCTAACAAAAAATTAAGAAAACAAAGTATTTCACAAATTACCCATTCCTACTTACGCATTACCCATTCTATATGGAGATAGATGATCTTTTTGCAGGATCGATGTCGTTGTAATTTGTCCTTTAATAGTCTCGTTTGTATTCAGCCAGTCCAGTACTTCGAATTTATTCCAATCGTTATGCCACGTGGTTATATTTCCTTATTTTAATGGTCTCGTAAGCAAAATTAGCAGTCAAAAAGTCCCTTTCGCCTATATAAATAATAATAATTCGAAAACACGGTATGTATGATATTTAGATATTAATTTTCTATAAAAAGACTTAAGTTATCTATATGGTCTGTTATCTCTGACGATCCGCAAGGGAAAGGGACGATTCCCGTATCGCTTCTCGGAGGATTACTGTCAAAAATAATAAACAAGGTGGGGGATTGATATTAGTGGACTCTGATGGCGAAACAACGAATGACTAAAATCTTCTATCGATAATATAAATTTCTATTACAATATTTTCATTATTTTCTGTTGTCACTGTTTATTATTTCATCATTTTTAACAAGAATATTATATTTTAGATTATTTTTTCTTCTCTGTTTTCCATTTACTCGAACTTCTCGCGAAACTTTTAGGCGTAATTTCGATCTTAAGATTGAGGGAAAAGTCTGGAACAAAAGTATTTATAAGTATCCAATGATGTCTTCATTCTTCCAGATATGGAATCTACCAAAAAATGTCTCGCCTATCAATGCTGTGCATCTTTTGATCAGTGTCGAGAAAAAAAATCGTAAAGACAAACATGTCGTTTAAACTGAAGGGTTCCGTTAAAGTATTTTTTGTATCGATGCTTCACGGAATAATAAAAAAATACTAATAGTATAAAGTTGATTGTTGTTAATTTAAAAAAATAACCGATGTACCATAACCATATGCTTACTGAGCGTAAGAAAAATATTTTTTTTAAATAAATTGTGGTGCCCTTTATAGACAACTTGCTGGCAAGACTCTACTGGGGGTTCCATGATTAAGCTTGATTAGGTCCTAGTGTTCCATTTTTTACCATAAATTTGATCGTGGTCGCTTCTGTTGAGTCTAGTAGGGCCATAGTATCGAATCCCTACTGTGTCTGCCACGTGTAAGCCTAGCAAGGCCCTTTATCTTTTCGTGGCTGCCTGAATAAATTTCTGCACAGGTAGCATTGAAATTCTGTGCTTGCTTCATTTGTTCGTAGGTTCAATGGAAATTCGTCTATCTAAGGTATGCAGTGGTTACGAATTGTATGCATATACATATATGTATGTGGTTATAGCTACATATACTTGATCTAAAAATTTATTTCTACAATGCTTTAATCAGATAGAAATATTCTTTCGCGAAATTCCAATTCTGACAACTCGACGTAAACTAAGAAATCTTTGTGTTATATGCACAGAGAGGGATTGGCACTTTGGTCGATCTCTTGAATTATCCCTTAAGTCGTGGCACAGCTTGACGCATCTATATCCCGAGAGAGCATTTCGTAGCCATTGCATTATTACGTGCATCCACTTGGCTTGTTCCTAATGTACTTCACGTTATATATTCCCATTTCGTTGAATTTGTCTTTGCTAAATTTAATTGCAATATGGATCGGCTTCTCCCAACCGTACGGAATCGCTATTATTAATCGCTCGATATTCTCCTTGCAACGGTGACGCTCAAAGTACCCAATGCTTTAATCTATATAGCGGAGCAAGATTCGAGAGAACGGATTAATTGCCATTCGACCCCCTTTTTTCTCTCGTCTGTCCTTCTCTCGCGCGTGCACAATTATTTATCAACTATTCGTCCATTCTATTCTGTATTAATTAACACAGATATCGACGGCGCTCGAATCGAATTTTTACCCGTCGTGCACAGGAACTTCATGCCTGTACGTATATATTCGCACACACGAAGGCACGAAAATTTGGGGAAAAAAGAATTTCTGGCTGTTTCTAGTGCCTTTTTTTTCTCGAAAGCTCATCAAATTGAATTTTCGCGACTTTATCTGCTCTCGCGACTTTCTCGATGCACTTCCATTTCGAATCTGCATAGAGATTGAGGGATTCCGCAAAACCGTTAGGCTGCGTAAATTTAATACACGACGCGAAGTTGATATTGAAAAATGGAAAGAAAAATAAAAGAGGTTCAGGAGGGAGCTAAAAGTTTCGCAGGTACATATAGGCAATATTCGCGATTTTACGACAAGGTAAGTTTAGAGACCATAGAAAGTACATTGTGCGAGAGTGAGAACGAAGCACGTGCGTGTTGTTGGCAAAGCAAGGGATATCAGGGGACTCATTCTTTCGCCCAAAGTAGCCTCAGACTGGATAAAAAAATGCCGGATGGTTTCGCAAGCGACACTTCAGGATGGACCTACGCCGTCTCACACACAATCAGACAGGTGAGAGTCATGTAGATCGGCACGGGACATCCCGTGGGGATACAGAGGAGAGCCAGTGAAGCTTCTCACGGCTTCCGAATTTATCAAGAAGTTAGCCCTCTACGTCGAGTCCTCGAAGTATAGGGACGTGGAAGAGTCGGTCCTGACTTGCCTAGAGGATGGGGTTCGATTACCTATACGTCAAAGGAGTCAGGGCTGTCATCGGCGTTATTGATGTTTCTTCGCGGGCAGAGGTAACAGCTTATGTTGCAGGGGTCTCCTTTTGTGTGATAGCAGAACGTCGGGGCAACCCTCGAGTCTTCTATACGAGGACAAGTGGTCCACCCCTCTTATTGGCCATTTCCAGTAGCTCCCTGGAGGCTGTCAGACGGGCTTTATCACCATGAGATTTTTATTAAAATTAGTCCCCCTCCCTTCTATGGCTGACACGCGTGTTATTGTCACGCCAGGACGTATGGGCGTCCCCGGTAAAAACTTAAGGGTAGTTCTTGTCGTTTTTGATATTCAATTTTGGCTAGGTAACATTTTTGCGACTAAGGGGACGAAAGGTGTCTTGTGAACCCACGAGACAAAATTTATAATGGAAAAACTGACCTGACCTCTCATCCCTTAGACTGGGTCATGAATTTTGGGCCAGTCCTCCTTATGCGTGATGGTCGTCCATTTTACGCAATCGTCAGCTTTGATTATTTCAGTCGAATTTTTGAGGGTGCATTATGGGGTAGGTTAACACCCGTCATTCTTTTATGACTTTTTTTGACTAGTGAGTTATTTCGCGACCATTTTCAAACGAGATATTACTTTATTCACATTCAGTCTGTGCACACGACGTGGGATTCTCTTGACACCTTTTTTTTTTTATGTCTCAATCCGGAGATGCCGTTCAATTATAACTTGTAAAACCATTTAAAGTTTGAGTTTGAAATTTCCCGCCTCGAGGGAACCGGATAACGCCTGATTTCGTTCATCACCTCCGGTTATGAGGAACGCTATTAATTAACACTGCTCAATTATTCAGGCTCTACCTTCTGTGCCGGTGGCATACGTTGGAATCGATTAAAAATTTATTCCCGTGCTATGGGTATTAAGAAAATAGTGTGCATTGTTATAAAGATTTTTTGGTCATTAAATATTTTGAAGGTCAATTTAAAAAATGCAATCTTACACAAATTTTATAATATTTGATGAAATTTTTCTGGAACGCGTTCATTCGTATATTACAAGCTTATTCTTATTTGTGGGTTGGTATTCGAAAAATTACATAGCGTAACCCATAACCAATTCTTTCTGGAAGCCTTCGCCAAATTCCCTGGGCATATTACGTAGGACAGATCGATCTCTCAAGTGAGCGAACGTAGTGAACCCTCTCGCCGGCGTTGATCCTATGAATATATAGTCCTATGATATATGCCTGCAGTAGCTAGTCATATTTTAAAGGCAGCCTCTCTCTAGAAAGGACGTCATAATCGGGTCGATGTGGCCTACCCGTTATATAGACACTACTGTGCCCGTAGATAATATCTCGCGCGCATTGCCATAGATCCCTCAATCACCCAAGGCACATTTTCAACTGACATAGATCCAGCCACTTGGTCGTCATTTCGAAAAAAAATTTGAGTCGATATTTTTACACAGCATTCATACAATACAGCCACTCGTGTAGGATCCGCCATTTTTTTTTTCAAAATCCTTGTGTAACAATTTGGGACCGGATGCTATCTAAAATAATAACAGTTTTATGGTCGCGCAGTAGAAGGTAGTAAAAAGGATGTTATTATTTTAATGTGCAATTAAACAATATAAAAATAATATCTGATTCAAAGTTCTAGTACCCACTGCCTACAGTATGGCAGTAGGTAGTTTTGTAGGTTACGAGGAGAATTCAACGTTATTTATTGTCAGTGTTATTAGGGATGATTTTGCAAAGGGTCGTTTTCTCGTTCAAACCAGCGACTTTCGTATACACGCTTGAGAAAGAGATAGGTGATAAGGGGAAGTTTACATTTTATAAAGGTGAACGGTATTAGTTAAAAATTTAAACGGTTTTATGGTTGTCGTGTTTATAGCGTCAGGTGTGTCCGAAGCATTTCTCGTCAAATTTTACCTACTTGAGATCGTCAATGGTTTTTAGGTTAGGTTTGGTACGCGGTAGTACAGTACGGTTTATTTGCAAGACATTATTCTCAAAGGTATATTTCTGTGCTATAAGTATACCCGAATTCTTTTCTTGACCGAGATAGCCACAAAGTGTACAGTATCAAAGTCAATATGGCTTTATCGAAAATTCGCCTGAGTGCATTTCTTGATACGGAAGCTTCTATGCACGCTTATATTCTCCTTATGCATCGTGAAAGGAGGTTACGTACGAAGGAGTTTCATATAACGGTGATAAGGTTTGTGGCAGGAAGGATTGATAAAAATGAGGAAAAACTTTTCTAGTCTTTTTTTTTGACTCACTGCCTACAGGGTGTCCAGTTTGAGGATTCATTGTGTATGTACCTCTCGTATGCATTCTCTGGGATACGTCTGAGGTGGGAAGATAAAAATTTGAATGTGAACGCTTTGGCTGGGATAGATAACTGTGAATAGAATTTATCACAGCTTCAAAAACTCCTTGTATGGGCATACAAAAATGGCTTATCGACTTCAAATTTACATTCAGGGTACATGGCCTAGAGTATTATCAGGATATCGGTACCTATCTAGATACCTTGGGTCGTTTCGTTCTTGGCAAAATTTAAATTCACTTTTTTTTTAGATAGTCGCGTTTATAGTCTGTGGGAGTTGAAAAAATATTAAGCAGTTACGTATGAGGTATTATGGGAAATGTAATTTGATTGGCTTTGCACTATTTAAAAACTTAATATTTAATGTTAATATTGTTAATAACTACCTTTGTACTGTATAGGATTTAAGTAGGGTTAATTAACTCTGTCTAAGTTTTTGATATAATAAATTATAGGGGTTGATGTCTTTACTTTATATTCTGTTGGTGAACATAGTCGGTAATGTCACCACATATTTCATTTATAATTTCTAGATATTCAAAATTGTTGACATCTAAAAAAGTCGTTGCAAGTGCGTTATGACGTGAACACGAGAACAGAAGGAAAAATGAAAAGTTTCAAAGAGTCTAATTGACTTTTTTTTTTTATAATTACGATCTACGAGTTTCATCTTTCTTCGCGAAACTTCGGCTAATCTCGGTAATTGGTTAGAAGCGAATCGAAATTTCATTGTGAGATATTGTTGCTTTTATTTCTCTACTTTGTTTCGTTCTTTTATTCTCGACATCGACATTTTGAAATTGATTCGAACAAGGTAGACACATTTTTCTTTCGAAAACAACATAAAGCATTTTACGTGTTTGTCCGATGAAAGAAACAAATCGACGCCTCAATATCCTTGAATCTTCTTGATTAGCAGCTTTTTCCTCTTGTTTCTTCAATACGATGTAAAAGAAGTACAATCCATGGGCCTCGTTAGCTTTCGAGTAATTCGCTTCTTTTTTAACATAGGCGTCAATTAGTTAAATGCAAATTAATGAATCGATTATACTTTTCTAATCAATGCTGATGTACCTATATGGGAACAATTTTTTTTTGGATATTTCTATTAAAGAGATTCTACGACTAATATTCGGTTTTATGAACAAAAATGTATTTTTTTTTTTTTTTAGAAAGCTCAACCGTCTTTGAGTGTTGTGTTGGGCGTCTACTAGAAGAATTTTTGAAAACTCAGTGAGAAACTTTAGTCCTTGAAGAATATTTTTTTGCAAAACTTTAAGGATAAAGAGAGATGAAATCCGTTGAGGATTTTACGGTTAATAGTTTGACAGAGCGAAAGCTCGGGTAGCCGAGTGGTCAGTGTAAATAGGGTATTGCCTTCCTGATCTAGAAGAGCTTTTCGGGATAGCACGGTGTCCATTAGCCACGCTTAATTTATACCATTGCGATTTAATCCTTGCACTTTGCTTTTAGACTACTTTCGATTTCGTATTACTATGTCGATTCTTGTCGAATCATACATATGTATATATGTATGTCTTCAGTGATAATTTAGCTCTACTTTCTTTTTCCATCGGCTCATCTTGAAAATTGCGTCAATGCAGACTTGACTGGATGAAAAGTTTCAACTCGATGTCATTACTGCCAGCCCGTTAAAATTATCCTCATTAACAGTGACAGCTATAGCCATGGGTTCGAATTCTTCAAAAGCTTTCGACTAGTAGGCTACCTTCTCGTTTCTTCAAATATGCTTACATAGACCTCATCATTCAGTCTGACTGGTACTATTGCACATAGAAAATGGCGCGACAAAGCTCTGTGTGGCTGGCAGAGGATCAAAGAGTTTCCTATTGCTGAAAATTTGAAGTAGAAGCTTTTCTGACGATGAAGCTTCCATGCAATTGATTTATTAATCTCAAAGGGTGCGACCGGGTGCCGATTTCGTTAGGGGTATAACGCTGAATTATCGCTACAAGGCAGTGTAATCGCCTTACTTACTTTAATTATGACAAATGAATTAAAGCAAGTAAATATGGTTCTGGTTACGTACAGTAAATTTGAAGCTTTTTAACGACGTGCGAATCAATCTTGAGTCGAAAGCTCCCCCTGATGAAGATTGAGTCTTGATTAAGCTCGCAAAGTTCACAAATCTGCTGATAAGATATCGTAGACCTGGCACGACAAACTTGGAACTTCGTCATAGCGTTGCGATATAGCATTAGCGGAACTGACTATGATAATGTTATCGAGGGCGCCATTATCGTTATCGTCCTAGGGAGTTGCTCCAAAGTGCAAATCTTCGGGTCTGGTCTTTCTTGGCGCAGTAACGAACGAACGTCATGCGTTGGACGAAGACGCCAAAGGTGCGGAATGAGCTTGCGAATCTTTGTCAAGGATAGTATAGTCGAGGTCGTTTTTCTATCTGGTGGACTCTTGAAGTCGTTGAAATGACAAGAGGGACGGAGGGGACTTTGCGATCGAAATTGCAGATAGGACGGCTCGTTTAATTTCGCATTTGAAATCCAAACGAAGAGCAGCTCCGTGAAAAGCTCACCAATGGAACGAACGGCGCTGGTGTGCCTTAGCGCACGAGTCTTTCTCGCATATACTGGCCATTTATTCGGGATCTCGAGCCAATTCGCTTTTTATCGGGACTAGATTGCAAAACTTTTCAGGTAAAAAGGAACTCCACGACTATTTGTAGTCACGTCTGGTTAGGTCTCGTAGGTCCCACAGGTAAAAAAGTACGGAGCTTTAACTTGCAGCGTGTACGCCAGTTTTCAACGACTTAATCCTCATCGGCCTCTGGTACGGCATGGGAAAAAAAGCTCCTGCACTCCCCGCGGCGAAGCTCGAATTTAGGAGCCTTAGGAGTGTCTGCATTGTATAGCTGAGCAACTTTGCTTTCTACGTTAAGCTCTTACCGTTTTACGTCGCGTTTTGGTCAAATGGTTAAAAAAAAATAGACGAGCTTCGCGCAGAGCTTTTACCAAGCTGCGGTTGTAACAGTCATGCCGAAGCAGTGCTGTGATGTTTCGTCAAAGCCACCGCGTGATCTTTGACCTAAAGCTTGCAAGCTTTCGTTACTTTGACTAAAGCTCCGCTGTCTAGTCGAGTCCGCCCTCGCGATTGTTAGGTGCCTCGACGAAGCTTTCATACACCCACGTGAGCTTTTTGTCTCTCTCAACTTTCAAGTTGTCGCAGACCGGTCCTCTTTTTTTATCGAGCTTTTGTGTAAGCTCGTGGAAATTTGAATTGTAGATTTTAGATTTTCCATAGTTTATGGCGTTCTTATTATCATTGATAACCATTTTTTTCTGTAACTTAAGTATCAAAATTGTTTCTTAATACTAGTAGTAATTCCCATTATTAAATTGAGGACTCCTCGAGGTCTCCTACCTAGGACTGGGACTGGTTCGAAGATGACCTAAACGGAACCTGGATGTAAAAAAAAAAATTTCTACTAGGAAAAGCTCGAGCTTAATAAAAATTTATCGCAAGCTCTAATCTGTATAATTGTATATATACCGTACACTATTGCTTATCAGATACTGCTTCACTCGCGTTGTCTAACTGACTTCGGACATCCATATATCTGCATTCTGTTATCTGCATTCGCGGCAACACACCGCCTGTTACTATCAGATCATCGCCAAACGATAACGTCCAAATGAGCTTTGTCCGACGCGTGAGCTTTTCCCGACATTTTTTTAAGCGATTAACGGACCGCGCGCCATCCGCTGATAAATTATTCGAAACACAGTTTAACCAGTTGTTCATCACGCGACGGCTTCGTGCAATCTGCTGGTGCATTAACTGGGAGCATGCATGTGGTCGAGGTTACTCGTGGGAGCTTTAAGCAAGGTGAAAAAAAAATGAGTAGAGACGAAGAAGGAGGAAAACCAGAAAGGGTGAAAAAAATAGGGGATACGCTCTGGAATTAATGCTGGCACGAAAGGGTTAATGGTTTGCGCTGACTATATTCGGTACTCTGCAAGCTGCCTTTTCCACTAGAGAACCCTTTCACCCTCGTCATCCCCTTACTAACTCATTCAAGTTTTACCGGCGGAGGGCGAGGGCGGGTACCCTGCCAATTTTACAGCAGCTGACTGTATTGTCCCAATAGAAAATTACATTCAGTGTTCATCGAACAAGCCCCTTTGCCCCATCGTAAAGCTCCTTGTCATTTTTCTTGTGTTTACTCATATCTGTAATTGTATAATATAGCGTTTCAACTAATTTTTGTACTTTTACATTAAATTTCTTTTTTTAATCTTCCTACCCATTCATGAGACCGTTCGTGAAACCACACACATCTCCCTTCGTTTCACGAACCCTAATCCTACATAAGGTGTACACGTAATCTGGACACACATCGTAAATATCGTAAGTCGTACGGGTACGTGCTTTTCGACCCTGCTCACTTTTGAGAGTCGCCTTTTAATCCCGGAGGAATACATATATATTTACACGTGCTGTACAACCGACGCCGGCGCTTTTATCCATTTTGGGAAATAGGACCGTGATAAACATCGCCAGATAGGACGATCGGATGTTAATAGAACGAAACACATGCGCGAATAGCGTCCGCCAAAGCGTTATCGGTCCTGTAAATTAACGATGCGAAAGGGGTTCCGGCCAGTGCCAAGGGGTTAAGTACACTTAAAACATTTGAATTTAGAATATTAAGGGGATAGCCGTATAGCTACTAACTATATAAGCTACTGTATCTATTTTTGTAAATTGAAAAACTAATTAGGTAAAGAATCGTCAATATTTTTAAAAATTATTTTAATTCCTATTATCAATAATATATTACGCGACGATAACGTAAACCTCCTCCATAAATAGGTCATCTAAAAAATTATCTATATGACTTATTATTTCTGCATTCGTTCGCGAGCCTCCTGCCTCGGGGACTCCTCTACTTTAAAAGCCATAGGAAGATGACCCCTCCGAAATCTCATTGATTCGTTCACGGAGTATACAGTGCTTTTTATCTACTTGAATCTAGCATATACATATACGTATTTCTCCATATTTCCTGCCGTACAGCGAAAAAGGTCGGCGTTGACGTAAATGAAAAAAAAGCTCGTTCAATTTTGATTTAATCAGCCAAAAAGCTCTGCATTGACGCTTTAACCTTTTTTGCGGTCCGTTAGCAAAACATTACCAATCCACATACATATATCCGCGAATCGCTCCGATAGGTTACTTGAATGAGATATGCCCAATCAGTCGACCTCGATAGTTGATTCTTATGAAGCATCCACTATGACGTACGCGATCGATTTAAGTGGTAAGCAACCCTTCGATTAATTAATCTCACGGTCACGCATTTTTTAATCATATACAATGGTCTGCTTTTTTTCTTATCCACTTGTCCTTATCATTACTGTGTCCGAACGTCTCTAACTATTCATTCTTGATAACAGATAATACCTAATGTTACTTTCACTCATAGTCAAGCCAGCGATCCAGAATATCCACGTATCCTCTGAACGTTATACCTATATATTATACAGGACGTTACATATCCACCTACATATACATACGTGCTTACGGTTCATTCCAGAGATTCGGTATCCCAGTAGAACATCAAGGAATATTCCTGTGGGACAACGGATATTCAAGATTGCTCAAATGAGCTTTTGAAACTTGACTTGCATGTGAATACGAGATAAGAACTTTTGAATCCACCTGTACATCTGTATACATGTACGAGTTTGCTTATAACCAAAGCACCTGGTCAGACCATGAACTGCGTTAACCATAGAGAGAATGAAATTTCATAAAGCCGCTTTTCACCAATACTATTTGTTACGGCGATAACCTTCGCTCCTTTCTGTATTTACCTTTAGCGCGTAGCCACATTAACGGACTCTGTATGTCCTGTGGATATAAAAGCAGTATGGCTGTATATACATGTAGTACACCATTATCATGGGTATCACAAATTACATTATGAAAAAGCCTGTAGTGAAAACGCGTCGTTACGTATTAAAATAATTTTTAAATATATTTCGATACGTAGCGTGAAGGGTTTGATTTTTTAAATGGCCTTTCACCCAGAATGACCCTTTTACGGGGTGTACTTTGTCTGTATACGTATGTAGGTGTAGAGAGGTGTTACCGTGTCATGTATATTTATATATATTGCTTACAGTGGGTATCCCCTACAGCTTCTTTTCGTAAAGCCTAGGATTTGTCCCGAGTATCCAAGGGTCTCTTCCCCATGTCACGTGCACGCAAAATGACCTCCTTTTCACGGTGAAGTAACATCATCTATATTTAATGCTGGTACCAAGTAGAATACACCTGTAGTATTATGTTATACAGGGTGTCTTCTTGTACACGAGCAATACAGCTAATACCCCAATGTACCATTTCAGTGTAAGATGGGCACCACGAATCTTGACCCTGTTTTCGGATGCTGTTATCTATATTTGATGATGGCTACTGGAGGCAGAGACCCCTTGGCTCAGTATCTTCCAGCAAAATCCTCTGGCCTCCTTATTCCGCTAAGGGATGTCCATTAAGACGACCGGCGCGTCGAATCGATCGTAAGACAGAAGAAAATTAAGTGCTCTTCCGATACTATTTCGACACTTCCTTTCCCCTTACTCGTGACAGTCGGTTACTTTGAGTAGGGTGTCAGGGGGGTTGGAGTGTCAGGAACAGATTATAGTTTTATAGGATTGAGAAATATGGAGTATTAACCTGCAGAAGTATATGGAGTCTGTCAATTTTCTAACGTAATCTTTTTCGATCTGACAATGCAGCTTATTCGTGAATAAATTAATTTTTTTCGACAGATCTTAGACATCGCAATTTTTCGTGAAATACACGTGACTTTTTCGGAATTTATTGAACATAAAATAAAAATATATAACTATACTTCGCAGGAAAATCTTGCACGTAGATACCTTGTAAAAGAAATAAGGCGTGCAAAGCCGTTACAAAGTTTACTGTGAAAAAATTTATTTTTCGACAGACTATATATATACTTGTGACTAACTATTTTTGATGTGTAAAAAATATATTTTTTTTTTCGTAAACAGTCTGTATATACAGAATCCAAGGGCTACGAGTGTAGCCAATGTCCAGGTACGACTAGAGAAAATTTAAAGCTTAAGGTGGTTAGGTTGTCGTAGGTAGGTCGAAAGGTCGTAGGGCACCCGGAGATTGAGGTTATGCTAAAAGAGAAAGAGGTTATGTAATCGTTTCACGTGCGGCCATAGGATAATGACGCAAGACCGACGGGAAGGCATATACGTAAACAAGTTTAATCGTCAATTTGTAGGTGCAGAGGCGAATGTCGAAGGTTCATTATGAAAAGGAACGTGGGGTGAGACGTGTCCAATTAGAAACTTGATTAAAGCCCGGACCGTACTGACTGCGACGGGTTTGCAACTTGCGATTCGGTACTCTCGACGCTGATCAGTAATTCACGCGTTGCTCTCAAGTGACTCCTGTATCCTGTCGTTCATCGCCCAACTTCCCGCGGGTCACTCGCTATGACTGCATTGTCTAATATTTATGCTACTCGGTTAATCATCCCACGTGCCAACTTCAGAACTCAAAGTGCTCCAGTCTTATAGTTCATGCGCCGTTATGTGCCTCCTCAATTTCTACTCTACCTGCTGACTACGGTCCTTACGCGAACTATGTGCTTGTACGTACATAGGCAGGTTTTAGGTATGACACCAGTCCAGCTGCGTAAGGGTTCCCTGTCCTATCGTCCTGGTATATAATTCCTCAGGTCATAAAGTGCCTAGCGCCTAGTGACGGCCAGGAAGTTTTGGCATCCTCCGGAAATTGGTGGCACAATCCTTCTATCTAGCCTCCACAGGCTGGAATTTCGTCGTTTCTATCGGCAAATACTTGATCCTAACGAGTAGGCATTTTTGTTGTATAGAGTGAACTGAGCATCTAAACGATACCCTTCGATTACCCTAAATTTCCTGTATCAGAAAATGCTGGTCTCCACTCTTCAAAGTTTCGACGATTCCATCGGTAAATACTTGGCAAATAATTTTGAATTTTAATGATACTTAGTATACGGGGCATTTTTATGATACGATAATTACCCTGGAGTTCCCTCATCGTGTTGAGCTTCGATGGAAATATCAATCATAGCCAGATAAACCGTTAACGTTAAATCTAAATTGAAATTTCCACAATTTCTTGTATAATTTGTTAACAGTAATATTCTCGTGTATCTTATTAATTTTGGACGAACCGGTAACCTCGCGTATCGCTCTGAAATTGCCTATCGTATTGTAAACTGCGGAGGAAACTGTTCGGCGTACATTACATTGTCAGATTGGGAGTTTTCAATATATAATTTCGATAGCTATAGCTATACTGCTTAGAGAGGCCAGAGTTATACGAAATCTCCCTTACATAGTACGTATTTCTCTATGCCTTCGGATCTTCTCGTATACCAAATCGTGTATTCGCATATGGATAGCTGTCTATGCAGCATACCTAACGATCTCAGAATGAACCGGCAGTGGGTTCGCGAGCGACGCACGTTCCGAAGATTCCTGAGAGCTGTCGATAATGGATATAAGCTCTTGACTCATCTGAATGCCTGGCTTCCGATTTGAAGCTGCATCTTCGGCGAAACGTGCCAAACTGGAACATGTCTAGGATTTGGATTTCAGGCTGAGAGCTCGCGAAAGGATCTAGAGACTGTTCGCGTGGCGTGTACCAGATGGACCCTAAGAAACGAAATGCTTATTTATTTAGATATTTCACGACGCGACCGATGTATTGCAGTTGACTTTTTATTTAGGACTGTTTGATTTTTCGTATTTCACGACGGCCTTCGTTCCCTTTATTGTCTGTGGATCTTTCGACTACTCTTCCCAAATATAAATTATAAATATACTGACAACTAGAAAGTTACTTGTTAAAATTACATTTTATGTCTGTGAATGGGACAGCTTTTATGTTCATTAATTTTGCGTGCTGATTTCAGGAAGATCGTTTTTACGCGATTGTCTTGTATTCGTCATACGCGGGGTTCAGTTAGAAGGAATTTACCAGCCGGACGGAAATTACTTCAGGCTGCTTGTACATTGAGAAAATGGAATTTCTAGGGTCACAGTGGCGTACCTAGTTACACTAGGTACCACGGGGTTCTTACGTCCTTCCTTGGTATGAACAATGAGACAGTCACGAGCTGCGAGTGTTTACTTGTAAATTTTTAAATCCTTTTAGTATAACGTGCACGTGTCACACTGGAAGGTGATATATGCATGAGTTTGTGATGGGTGGGTACTGGGGTGACTACCCTTGCAGCGGAATATTACCTGGAGCTTTTAAATCACCCCTTTTTATCGAGAAAAAAGGGTAGCCTTGTCAAGGCGGGGGTTGATTAAAGTTTCGAAATTATTTTCCTTTAGGTACTTGCATCTTACTGAGGAGCTTTCGGGTGCGGGGTCTACGATTGTAGGGCATATTGATTATCAAATAAAAAAGATTATTATTTAGTTTTCTTTTAAACTAGGTAACCAACACATTTATGGGACCGTAAATAATCATGTAAAAAGACACTTGGCCTAATTATTTGTTCCTCGATCGGTGTGGTGAATTGAAGTGAATTTTATGAGCAAATAGTCGTAACGTCAATTCTTCTGCGTGTAACTATTCTTCTGGGCTTACCTTCAGATAGGTAATTGGGAATTAAGAATAGTAGACTACTTTTGTAAAGCGCATACTTAACTAAGGGTTAAGTGGTGCGGCTTTTATTACAAATGAGTTAGATGGACACTTTTTTTAATTACTGCTAATAATTTATGGATAATTAAACTTATAATGTCCTATCAACATTAATTACATAGTTGAGTATAGGGGTAAAAGCGCATGGATAAACACATAAATAGTGTAGTACAGTCGAATATTTTAATTTTAATTTAATGTGGTTAAAGTTTCGTCAAATTTGAAACAGTTGATTACGTGTTGTTCAATATTCACGTAGAATCCTTTTTTTCGTGAAATAATCTAGTATAAGGATGCCGAAGCATACGAGATGTGAAATATGCGGCAAAGAGGTTAACGAAAAATCCCATAAATTTTCAAAAAATAAACTCCGCGAGTCTAGCCGAAAAATGTCGAACTTTCTCGTCCCCCCGTCGACGTAAACCACGAATTATTGTCAGTCCTCGAAGAAGAGGTACACCCGAGGTAGCTGTAAAATTTACGAGTTTCGAGCTTCGTAAAGCTTCGCGAGCTTTCGGGCCGTTAACTCGTGACGCATTTCTTGTTTAGCCCCTCTCGCACCAAAAAGCTCGACGCGGGTTTTTCACTTGGCGATTCTAATTTTCTGGCTATCCGGTGAGCCGTTCTTTAAGCCAATTTTCACAGCAACGTTCATCTTTATTTATACGGCTGTCTCCCGTTCATTACGCCAGCTTTATTTCACGCTTGTAAAAGCGTTCTTTCGTTATCGGAGTCCTCATATGCTGAAGGCACGTACGTACCTATATACGTTTCGAATCCAGAGATACTTTTAATATGTGCATACGAGCTGTGCTTTTTATCCATTTCTGGGTCAGCATTGAGCTGCTGGATTTTTGTATTAAATTCTCAAAATTAAACGCGTTTCACGTGTTCTGGGTTTTTTTTTTTTTGCGGAACGAACACGCAACCTGTGCACATTTGCATAATACCGGACTCACGTTTAGTGATTACGATTAAAGGGGATGGGATTTTTTTAACCAAAATTTCAGGGATGTCACGGGGCAGACGGCGGGCATTTATGGGTGAGATTTTCGGACTGATTTAATGCCTGGCTGACTCAATAAATAAAAAGGTACCAAAAGCTCGTGCACCCTTGTCGTATCTACTTGGCTGACAGTTTGGTTAAAAAATTCTGGCAGCTTCTCGAATTCAACACATTTCACTGTCGCATATATGTACACATGTTACGTGAATATATAACGTATTAAACGTCACGTAATATTTCATTGCTAGCTCTTGTTGCCATTGGACTTTATTTTAATTTATATGCAAAGTTCACTATTGCCATCAATTTCATTTTAGGTTAGTCATACGATATACGCCTGGAAAGTAACCAGTAGCGCGGCCCTAGTGGCGAGTTTTGGCGATACTCAGATCTTTTGTCGTCTGCTAGTGATAATATGGCGGCCACTATTTGTATTAGCTATTTGCGTCTGGCGTTTGTAATGCAAATTATGGACATCAAATCCATCAGTGTATTCGTTGGTGTCGGTTTGATTCGACTGCCGTGCGTAAATTTAAGATTCGCTGCTGACGGCCGCTACGTGGCGCCAGCATCAATGTTACATTTCTAGCATATAATCAAACGCGTGTTTATTAGGAACTGACATAAGTCAAGTTACGCACCTTTGGGCAGGACTGAGAATTAGTATGAGTGTGCTGCTGCGATCTCATTGAAATGCACTTGTTCATTGTATTACACCTTCTCATTAATTAATTTGAAGGTGAGCGAAGTGGAAAATTTGGACGAGCGATAAAAGAAAGAAACGTTAAATTAAAAGATGGGCGGACGAGTTAGAGTTTCAAAGGCGACAAGAGAGTTAAGAAGAAACGTATAAGAGCTACAGAGGAAGGAATACAAATTGAAGAAAAGGAAAATGAGAGATCCGGTAGAGTGGATGAAAGAGAGGGAATAAGGTACAGGGGAAATGAAGAGAGCAGAGAGGGACAACGAACAAGAAATACAAGGATGAAGGAAACACTGGACAAAATGAAATATAAGGTACCCAAATAGGTCCCAGCTTGCTTATATCCATAAGGCCCTATTTGAGGAAGCTACGACCTCACTGTAGTCCAGTTGTGAACTGGGACCTTTTATTTCAGGTATGAGAAAAAAATCCTCGGGTCCCCCAGACCCAGAGTAAAAGACCTTAGGAAGTATTTTTTTTTTCAATGGCTGTCAGTTCTTTGACCTACTATGCCACGCGTTGGTATGCTATACTTTCACGAATGCGAAAGTCCGAAACGAATATAGTGAAAAGTCAATCCGATTGCAACAAAAATACTTTAATCAGCATAGTGACCAACCTATCATTTATCGAATGACGTCCAAAGCGACGTATTCCCACATACAGGCTAATGACACGCAAGACTAATTGATATCGGCGAAAACTGATAACAATCATTTGAGACTTTCTGATAATTCGTGACATGATTTTTACGGTAAAGGGAAAGGAAATGACTAAAATATATACTCGCGCTTTGCGAGTGACAAAGAACGGCAGCGTTTCTGGAATTTAATAAAATGCAATACTCTCTAGATTTCCCATGCAAAATCTGCGCTCCAGTGTCACATTTGAAATTTGCATTATACTGAATTTTTCGCAATTAAAAAATTTTAATTTTTCTCTTCGACAAAGCAAGCCATTAACTGTCATACACTTTAAAGATATTACGTTATCTGTTATCCGATTCATTGTACTATATTGATTCCAAAATATATGCGAAGATAGTACTTCTTTGTAGCAAGAAATAATTATCAACGTTTAGCTCTACCTATAATACTACTTTTCTGGCAAACCATATATATGTTTTTTGTACATTTATTACACTTTCAATCTTTAACTATCAGAACCATGTAATATGAACAAGTAATATTTTGTAAAATTATCCTTGTAGAGTATCGAGTACCCCAAACCGTTAAGCGGCAATTAATTCATAATAGAGGAGACAGCGCGGTTCACCATTGTTGTTCGTTTACGTGCGAAGCGAATAATCGGTGAGGTAATTCCGCAATCAAAATATTCCCGAGGTATTACGGTTAGACGATATAGATGCAGAACGCATTACGGAAGCATAACAGGACGACGGACAAAAGACAGAAGGACGCATCGTGCCCGATATAGAAAGCAGAAAACAATTTCTCGAAGAAAATGGCTGCAAAGTACGTGAGTTTCCACCGCGGCCCGATTTCCCATAATATTTATACTGCCGAATGCGCCGGAAGTTCTTCCGTGAAATCAATTGTCTTCCATTTCCAGGAAGCTTCCGGCCGAAGGACTTTTCGGACTTTTGAACTCCGCGCGTTACGACGCGCTCGGTCTGACACCGCCTCAATTTCCGGTTGGGTGACGCTTTTGGATTTGCTGAGCTCTAGATTCTCTAGGAAGACTATATTGGTCCACTTTCCAAGTGCTCCGAAAGCACTTAAGCTCGGCAAAATGGCGTCGTGCATTGAAAGATTCTCGATTGTGTCTACGATGGCGATTTCGATTATCGATTCATTAGAAGTGAAGGACTGTAATATATATATCCTGTCAGTTCGATTAACGATCAATAGAAATAAGGGTAGGTCGGGTATAACCATCTCTCTAAAGAAATATGATCGTCAGACTAGCTATTTCGAAACGTATATCATGATTGCTCTAACGAAATTTAGGGGTGATCAAGTCTCGGACCTACCGGGTTGATCCGACCCCAACTACCCCTGTAGATCGTAAGGATATCACTATGGCTGATATATTTGACCCATAGTCATTAATTTTTGTTCAAATAACTTTTTCCCTGAAATTGCTCCTATTGTTTGTGTTTCATTTTAATCCGTTCGACTCAACCCTCCAGACTGCTTTATCCCGAACAAAACAAATTGGCGCGCCTGGTAACGAGTCCTGATCGACTAATTAATTTCTCAGTTATTCGTTTGGAAAATCCTCGAAGTAAGCTCGTATTCGTCGACGGCGAAACCCATGGATTTCCCATACTGGCGTTTAGCTCGCCGCCTCTGCGAAAACAATAGGAACAATTTGAATTGATATTCCGATCGGTGCCGATTGAAAGCTCACTTCCGGGCGGAGTATCAACGGGAACTTAATACCTTCCAGAAACGCATCGACGATCCTATTCCCGAGGAAGGCTCGTCCGTTTGTCTTCATTATTCTCCTATTATGACGTCACGTCTGCGCCAACTTCTCGAGCTTTCCAAATCCGTGACCTCTCGATCACGACCGGTCACGTTGATTGCCTGCCAAAGTATGATACGCCTCAAGAAACTACTACCCGGACTTCTCGTTAAGCTCCGTTCACAGTTATCATTCCGAGTGAGGAATCCTCGCGCAAGCCAAATAGGATCTGGAAAGAAGTGGGCATGAGTTTACTTTGCTTCGACGAGGGAACGAAAGAAAAGTGGAAGAAGGATGGGACGGAAGGAAAACGAGAGAATAGGTTGAAGAGGCTAAAGAAAAAGATAAAAGGAAAAAATAATCTGAAGGATCCTTCGGACCGGATGACGCGCCATTTTCCATCCCGCGGATCATCCTTAGATGAAGCGTGTTTTATTCACTGCGTGCTCCATTCGGCATGCGAATAATGCTCAGGGGTTGGACGGGCCACCAAGGTGTAGTAGTACAGAATAAAAAGGGATGGTGGAAAAATAAAGCGGGTGAAAATAAAGGGAGAGGATGGAGAGGTTCGTTGTATAGTGTGTGTATGTGTGTGTGTGTGTATATATATATATATATATATATATATATTGTGCTGGTAAAAGGTAAATGGGAAAAGGTAAAGCGATAGTCTCTCGTTCGCTCTCATTACCCTGGGCTTAAAAGCCAACCGCTCTTGGGTAGTCAGTGCTGCCATCCTGCAAAATGTGATTATAAGCAAAACTGAGATTTATCGCGACCGCCCTGTTTTTGGCGTAGTTGAGAATTATGGGCACGGCGAATGTCGCCATGTGCGTGCAACGATTTACCCGGCGCAGCTGCGTGACAAACCTACATGGATCTAGCATAATGGTACAAGCAATGGGTCAAGTAATGAAGAATTTTTTATAATACCTTAGATATCTTACACGTCTTATATAATTTTTTATCGTAAAAGCTAAGATATGGGTAAAGGTATTGCATAATAACGTATATGTTTTTCCGTTTATTTCTCTTTGACGAATAAACGGAGATTATGAGGAAGGATTTTGAAAATTCCTGAAATTTCCAACTTACACGTCTCCACTCTGTGCACGAGGAGAGAAATTCCAGAGATATTCTCGAGGTCGTTCAATAATCAGTTACCGGCTGTTTACCGAGAATTAAACTTCCGGTACAGTGGTGCAGCCTTGCGAATTCGTGCCTTTAATTTATTGCTACGTCATAGGAGTTCTTGTCTCTTTATTTTATTCAGTCAGCAGTCGGACTCTCGTCACTTTCGACGAGTCATGTTTCTTTGCTGCGCGTATAAGAACTTCAGTTTCTCCTCTTTCCTTCACTGGACCTACGAGAGAAATGCAATCGTCGAAATGCCATTCCATATTCGGCCAAGAAGAATGGCAACCTGCTAGTCATATTTCCAGCTTGATGCATTGTTGCCGTTTAGCTTTCATGCTGTCCGAGTTAATGCAACCTGAAAATGGTCGACCGTTCTCGCTACTGTCAATAGGTAGATGCCAGATTCTCTTATATATCGTCAACTGTTTGTTTACTTTCGTAAAGTGTGATGCTCTCGTATTCTCTCTCTGTCTCTCTCATTCTCTCTTCATGCTTTAGATGTATAATCGTACCCACAGTAAATTTGCATTACTCGCTGGGCGGTCTGCTACTCCTAGCGCCATCACTATCGTAGGCGGCAGTTCGCGATAACAGGATACATTGGAGGATCAGGATGGCCGAGCGTGAGAAAAGGGAGTGAGAGAGGAGCAGAGTTTAATATGTATGAAAGCCTCATCCAGAGGTATTATAATGTATGAATATCGATGGTCTTTGCTATTTAGGCAGCGGGAAATTCAAATTTCTTTCGCAAGTGAATAGCAGCGTCTTCTCTTTAACTTTGCGCTTTTGAATTACCAATATAGCAATCGACCCCAGGCCCGATACCTAACCACGAATAATCGTAGTCCTCAAGAAAATGGTACTGTCGGAATTGATGATGAATTCTGCTATTTGGCTGATTCATAAGTTTACGGGTTAGCAGTCAAACGACGGAAGACCTAGTCTGATCTCACGGAGAACTTTTAATCACCAGCAGCTTCGATGGTCTCGCGCAGTTTTCGGAGCGTCCTCGGAGCATGGGTGATGTCGTATAGATATACAGAGAGGGAGTCGCACGCTGGGGATTTCGCGTAGAAGTTGTCGCGAAACTTTGCTGGCCGACTTTAAAGCTTTAAGAATTTTGCTTCGGCGATGATGCGAAATTTTCTTTGCGCTGCTCTAGGGCCTCCACGTGCTTCCTCAAATTGGATCGTGGGTAATTTTGACTCTGCCAAATATTCTCTTATATCCTTTTTTTTTTTACTTCCTTCTATACTTCCTCGCTGACTTCTTTCATACGGCTATGCTTGCTCGCCACTCCAATTACCCGTAGGTCCAATTTCAATCTTTCATTGTGCAAGATCTTTAAAGTTTTACGTACCTTTCGGCAGACTCAACTCCGGTTTAAATCATTGATTAGGCATCGCCGAGCAATTTATGGAAAGACGCGGGAATTTCGTTAAATTAATCATAAGTTTAGTTATTCTGTTTTCGACCTGGTCAGTAGGTCAGGAATGACCAATGGCAGTAGTAATATCTTCCTTCACGTCAGACCAGACATACCAATTCGTATTCAGTCGGCAAATAAGGCATCGCCTAACCATTATTCCTTTCTGTATACACATAGCCGCAGACGTATTACGTCTTACCTAAATCAAACTTTGGAAATTCTCGAGGACCTCAGAGATTTACATACCGAACAAGATCAGTTATTCTCCGTGCAGCCTTTGCCGTCGTTAATGTTTACATATATTCAAATGGGAATATATACGTTTTTTCTTCTTTTTTTTTACAAAAACAAAGTTGACGTTACTTATATAAAAATACACGTAAATAATTTTAATCATATGTTAATATATTTTCACACGTGTCAAACTTTATCTGGTTCACGTCATACAATAAATTTTCTCACGTAATCACCTCTGGGTAGGATTACACGTATGACTAGGTACTGCAATCTAGCTGAGCGCCGATTTATAAAATACCAAATGGGGTTTCATTTTTTGTGTGATAATAACGGAAAATCTTTTCTTCCTCCCTTTTGCAGAAATACGTCAGCGAGGGTTCTACCGTGAGGGACTGCGTGACGACCTGCGTCGAGAAGGGTGAGTTGCCAAATATTTTATTCTTACTAACCTATATATATAAAGTGGTCCAGAGGCAGTTTTGAGGACATGCAGCACTCACAACGGCAAACCAATGTGTTATTTTAAAAAAAAAACTAAACCTTGGAACATTTGGCATTAGAATTCTAACCTAATCTAACCTAACGAACTACTTCATAGCTCATCACAATTTCGAGTGTCCAGCATCAAAAATTTTTTAAAAAGTTCGGTGTGAGTGCCGCCAAACGGCCCTGGAAGTATACGTTGCATATAGGATTTTTCCAGGACTACCCTGGAAAATGCCAGATGTCCTGGAAACTGCCAATGCCCAACAGAAAAGGTCCTGGAAACTGCCTTCTAACATATTTATACTTTTATATACATATATCTTTGTGCGGTTTTTATACCCGAAGTTGCAATATGCATGCAGGATATCTTCGTAACCGTTTTTGTAGGGCATTATATATGCACCTATATAATATTGATAAAGATAAAGAAATCTCAAGAGAAATCTGCACTTCATACGTCATTCTTGAACTTTATCGGACTGACTGAGTCGTGATTGTATGATTCTGAATAATGCCCTGAAGAGCAAGCTTTGAATAAACTATATAGCTTAGACTGAATATGAATAGACTAGACATGCCTGTGTATTTTGTGTCACACGATTCTGGTATGTGCAATATATATATATATATATGTATATAGCATTTCAATAGGTAAAATCCGCTTGCGGAGGTCCGCAATACCCAGATTCGCGTGTCATTATATCTCATAAGGTGTCCACTCTACTTAGCTCTTTAGTCAGTGCTTACAGACATTTTTTTTCAAACGATATTTTCCCAATGCTAGTATACAGTGTCGCCATCTTTTCACAATTACAAATATCGTACAAAGTATATACCGGGTTAGTCAACCCAGACCTGAAGTTAGCGCTCAATTGATTTTTATGATAAAGTTATGTTCAGACGGTGAATTTGGACGAAATAACTAGGTATATGAATTGCGTATCAATGCATATGATGATTATGGAGCTTTTCGTCCTAGATCGTATTTGAAAGCTTTTATAGGTAATTTCATAATTTTTTTTCAAACTTCCCACTCACTCGGAATACCTATTTTGAATACACTCGAGCCCGACCATGTCTTTTCAGTTCCATCAGCCTGCACGTCACACGTGTCTCGAGTCTCTGGATGGAGCCAAGTACCACCTACTCCTTGCTACTCGCTAGAGAACGGCAGACTCCTCATGCATTATTACTCTAATGTAAAAAGACTAGAAAGTACCGAGAAGCGTCCAGAACTTGTAATTCCTTGAATTCTTAAGATTTTCACGAATTTGAATTTGACGATTTTCGCATCCCGGTTCGCTTAACTCTCAAGAATGTCCTCGAAATTCAGTGGCTCGTCTACAAAGAGAAGCCGAATGCCTCGTCTAACAGTGCTTTGAAGTCGGAAGCTGTGAGAAGCGTTCTAATATACTTCTAATATGATATATATATATACATAGTTAATATTCAGGTATCTGTAAGTACATATACACATACTCATATATTGGCACACGTCTCCACCCGACGAAGCGCCGGTGCCAGAAGTGAGTCGTGTTGCTGTGGAAATAAAATTCCTTGCAGGAATCAGAAGTCGTGATTTCCTTTATACAGTGAAGAAAACCGCACAGAGAGCAAAGGTTTAAAGAAAGAGAAAGGAATTCTATGTAAGAGGAAAGAACTAAAAGGTCATAGGATATTTTTCGACGATCATGGATTGACTTATCTTCTTCGTCCGAAATCCCTATAATCCGTAGACTCGAAGAATTAAATCTTCAATCCCGTGGCGAAAGTATTAATTCACGTGATATCTTCAATTATATCGTAGGAGACAGGTCAATTGTTTTTAACACCAAAAAATCCTAAAAATCGGACGATCGCTTAGAATATGCATTAGAAATTGACTAATTATCGTTTATAATTAATTGTGGGAAAAGTACAATGTGGGCGTAGGTTGTTAGTGGCTAATGCGCATGCGTCGTCTACGTGCACTTCTTCTCGATGGAAAAACATGTTAATGTCGTACCCTTGTCAGACAGTGAGTCGATCAAGTTGCCAGACATGCAAGGGTAAAAAAGGGGATGTAACCGGAAAAGAAGAATGGAAAAAAAAGGCAAACAACAAGGTCCCGAGTGGCGACCAACTTTCCAGCAAGCTGGTTAAATCCGAGATGACGCTACACGATTAATTGCACGATGTAAAATTCTTCGGTTCTTTCAACGTTCTTTCTCTTGGTTCACTGCGACATTTTGTACGTAACGTATTCGTATCCACAAGCACTTACAGCGAGAAACTTTTACAATTCCACGAAACTCGACGCGCAACTACGGAAACGTCGGAAAACTCCAGTGGCGCCGCCTAGCGCTTCTTTTCTACACTAACCGTAACTCGCAGACCGTTTCTTTCCAACGCGTCTTTCGTGTTGATCTCATTTACTTTTTTTTTACTTTTATTCACGGTCTTTCTAAATGGTGCGCATTCGGAGCTTTTTTTGCATTCGGAAGCTTTTGTGGTTTTTTTTTGCATCATAAACGTGCGACGAAAAAGCTTTATTTGACTTACGATCTCACTGTTTAGAATTTCGTTATAAAATTACAGTAGTATGAAGCTTTTTGTAAAATAATAATAATCTACCTTTTTTATGTTAAATTATATACGTTTGTTCAACGGGTGTCTTGTAAGTAGGTATGGACTGTATTTTTCTTAGAAATAACTATGTAGATGCTGGCTGATATTGTCAAAGAGAACAGCTTCCGGTTCAAAGCTCAAGGTTATTAGCTTCCCATCTCAGGGACGTATCGGACGTAAACGCACGTCATCTTACCCTGAATAATTGATGGGATGGATTACTCCCCATTCTATGTCACACTTCCTGGAGAATGACAAGGGTTAAATTTCCCCTTTGGATTACCTGACTTTCAGGAGACACCTTCTCTCGACCTGCATGAGCTTCTGGACTCTTTGGTGATTTTCTGGGAAGCTCACATCCGGTCGGAGAAGAGTTAGCAGTAAATGTGGTATGTTACCTACGTATAACGCAACTACCCAAGATTCGTTTTACAGTAGAGTCATATGTCATCAACGAACCGGAAGTGCGTTCAACTGTTCTGAGAATCAGGACAATCCATCAAAAGGGACCTTTACTCCCTTATAGGTTATCCTTACCGTTACTAGATCCACCTTAGATTCTGATGTCGTCATTGGTCCTCGTAAAGACTTCCATCATCCCCTAATCTCCATTCGGGTTTCGGACAATATTCCTAAGTGGCTGTAAAAGAGGTTAGGACATTCTTTTCTATTTATTTTATCCATATACCAGAAATAAGGATATACTGTTATCGGTTTTGAATTATCATAAAGCTGACACTTATATTACTCATGAATATTTCATATGTTATTTTGACTAACGTAATATGGTATATCGACATTTAGTACAACGACATCACCTGATTGGTTGGTTCTACTATGTAAACTCAAATGGACAGGTTACGTCAGGTGGGCCAAATAATCCTAGAGACGGCTATTCAGGACTATTTCAGAGAGTTCTATTAATTTCCATGCTGAAACCAACTGTGGCACAAAAGTCCCAAAGAACCACGTGTGTCCTGAATAATCATATACATATAATTCGCACTATACGTATGTGAATATTTTTATACATAAGTAGATCGGTATCTTCATCGTATATGGATAAAAATATATGTCCTATACGAATAGGGTCACAGAGGGTTGTTGATCGTTTTACGAGCAAACCATGCGCGACAACTCGACTTTATTCGGGCTAAAGGTTAGTAGTTCAACTGCGTGATTTCAATTTATCAACTTCCTAGATTCCCTTTCCGTTTTTTTTTCTTTCTTTCTTTCCCATTCTTTTTCACTCTTTTTATCTCTCTTGTATGCTCCACTTTTTCCACGTTCTTTCGACCGGTACACTGTGACGATTTGTAACAGAGTCGATTAAACGCACCGATTGAATGTCATCGATTTCTGGTTACGACCGTCCGCATGTAGAGGCGCTGCGCTCGCGTCCCCGTACACGACTCTTCGGGGATAAAGGGGACACGAAAAGGAGAAAAGAAAAGGATAGTACAGAAATGAAAAACGGAAATGATAACAAGGGAAAGGATCTCGAGCTTTTTAATCTTTCACGTTGCTTTGTGCTTTCGACTGTCGTATTCATAGATTTGTACTCGCTCGACTAGGTATATATTTATTATTATTATTTATCACGTATAACTTGATACATTGGTATCTTTGAGGTTAGGACGTACGTTACAATTGCCTGTGTGAAAATAATTCCCACTTACGTTATTTCGTAAGAAAAATGCTTACGCAGTCACGCGAGTTAATTAAGACTAGGCAATTAAAAAAGAAAGTCAACCTCAACCGACTCGCAAAACCTAGCGACTACGTTAACTTTCAAAACTGCGGAATACAAAAAATGTAAATGTAAGATACCCTAATTCCCCATGGAGAAAGTCCCCGGTTACGAAATAATTTTTCTCCCTTTTTTTTCACTACTTGCAAATTAAAAATAAATACCGTTACTAAAAGTTGAAGGATTACGTATGCATCTTGCGAGAAGAATAAATGTCAAAAAAAAACACATTCGTACAAGTTAAACATGATGGGAGCGTAATAATTTATAAAATTTAACGAAGCATCGTCATATGTAGATTATATCTTTTTCATTGAGTAGCAAGGAGTGAAGTGCCCGGGTGGAGGAGGGGGTGGGGGGGGGA
>JARQTI010000665.1:288812-394782 GCA_030142655.1 Trachelus tabidus
TTTAAAATAAAATTAGATTTCCCAAGGGAAACTAATAGAAAAACAAAAAAATTTAAGCAAGCCTGCGAGGCAAATCTAATAACGAAGTAGCCATTAAAAAAAAAAAGAAAACGTTGACCGATCGCTCTGTACCAGACGAAGCGGGTAATCCGTGGAAATTGAATGAGCCTTCACGAAATGTTCCAGAAACCTGGAGCACGAGGAGCTATTGCTGCAACGAAGACGGATGCAACTCTGGACACTCTCTGACATCGAGTTCGGCCACTATCTGCATCTTCGCAGCGGCTCTCATCCTCCTTGGACACAGTCTTCGTGGCTAATACGTCCATCCCGATGAGTGACGATCATCCCCGATCATCGAATCCCATCATCAAGTTGAAGTCCTTCAGCGAGTAGTGCCACGAGGTTGAGTTCACACTAGACATTTTATCTCTGACCGAGATAGGCCACGTTCAGACATTCAACAATCTATATATAGCTACTTCCTGTAGGAATTAAAAAAAAGGTATCCCTTTGTCTATCTCTGTTCTTCCTCTTCAATCCTGGTCCAAACGTTTCGTTTGTGTTTCATTTTATTTTTTTTTCATCTTTACTCTACCTGGGCTAACTGTACGGGTATCCGGGCGGAAACCGATGGAACGAATTATCGGACGAGCGATTATATAAGGGAGACACGCTGGAAGGATTTTCGGACGGGCCTGTACCTATAACCTACCACGTAGGTACAATTGAAATCAGAACATTCGGCAGAGCTTTTTCTGAACGCGGAGAAAGCTCGTCCAGGCAGAATTCAATCTCGCGACAAGCGAACGGCTCGCCTGGGTTTATTCGTTTTTGAGTACCTTCTTCACTTTTAACTTGAAACTCTTTCGTTTTCTTTTTTCGATTCTGCCATTCCTTTGGACGGTTTTACGACCAATGTCTGTAAAGTAGATAGGTAGGGAGGTACCGTCCGTCTAGTTGATTTTTAAATATCTTTCATTTATATTCGGTCGACTTCAAAAGGGCTGACGTATCCTTCTCCTTGTTTGAATTATGATGCGTGATCTTTTTCCTGGACCCGAGTCACTGCTTGATGAGAACGTGCAGGCGCCAGCATCAGCATCATCGCCAGTATCGACACTTGCGGAAATTTCATATCCCATCTGTCTCTTGAACCGCCCGGATTTATTCAATTTATTCAGAAAGTTTTTCTCTTTTTTATGTAAATTCCCCTTTTTTTGACTGCGGCCGCCTGCTGTATTTAAAAAAATTTCTTTACTTCAAAAAGAAAATGGTAACAAAAACTAATGTAGGGTCGATAATACGTTGGGAATTGGTGTATCTGTAAATAACGTGATCTCGGGTTTGGTTAGGATCAATCGGATAAATTTTTGTTTCGTTTAGTGTGTTCGTATAGTCGATTTATGCTAAAACGAAGAAATTCTCTAAACTCTTTTATATACGGAGCTGTGAAATGTTGGCACCCTTGATAAGATACTCACTTTATGGACGGACTGTACTTATACGACGTAAGTATAGTTATACGGTGTAGGATTATAGGTTCTTTGTCATTTTCAAAATTGTATGTCTTTCGAAACGTACGAATTCATATGAAAACTTGGATCGATGCTTTCAGGGATTTATGGAATTTAATACAGTACTCTGTTTTAGTAATTTGTCCAGTTTCGTTAAACGCGACTTGTGCGTCTCGTAGATATACAATTTGAAAAATAGAGAAAGGCACAGAAAAAAACGAACTGCAAAAAAAGGACAAAAAATATATCAAGAAGTTACGTCACAAGCATGACGCAAGAATACGAATATAAAAAAAATTATGCTTCATAATTTTCAATGTCATTCCAATATTTTTGAATGATAAAAAACCCAAGTAAAATTCAAAAGGACATAATTAAATACACGTAATATCCTCAGGCGAATTTTTACAGCTTGAAACGAAAAAACATTCGACGTTCCACAATCGGGATCGATTCGTTTACTTTATTTTTACTCCCTTTCCTCTTTTACTGTCGAATTACCGTCTTCATCTGCGTAAAACTTAACTTTCGGCATGATATCTTGAATCCCTATATTTTTTTGGTAATTTTCAAAAATAAAAATCATCCTGGTCATACGTGATTTCATTATGATATATCCCTACGTAACAAACACATTGGCTGTATCTAAATTTGTAGATCATTTCTTCATCGATAATGCCTCTCTCGATATCATCATTGTCGTATCAAGGAGGACGAAGTTGGTCGATAATAACAAAATGGTAAAAAAAAAAGTCTGATTTTGGAAAAGGCACGGGAGCACGTTCCCTCGGCGACGATGTCAAAGGTTCCTCCGCGCGATTTCCTCGCTTCGCATCACACAAAAATCCTGTATAAAGAATTACTAGAGAAGCCACGTAGAAGCAGAGGAAGATTTTAATTAAATCGGAAGCAGGAATGTGAACCATGAGAAAAAGTTCATTCAATGATTACAAAATCTCTAGTAACGTTCCTTCGTACATACATTGAACCCTATAACCTAAAACTAATTTTAAAAAATCTTCCTCTTAAAATTGTCTCCTGGGCAATAAATCTTTGAAGCGTCGCGACGCTTTTGCACGTACGTATACGCGCACACCTGCGAACGCAAGGAAATCGTGAAGATTCATAATGTTTAAATTATTGCGATACGCCCCGAGAGATCTTCATCGACATTTATCAATCATCAGGAGACAAGCGGATGACGTATTTCTTAATCTTAAGCTTAATTGAACGTGGAATACCTACATACAGAAAATATTTAAAAATGAAGATACTTATTATTATACAAAAAATAGTAACCTTACGAATACGATAATAATGGAGATTAAAGAATTATTATATAAAATCGATAAATCGCTTAAGTAGCATTAATTACTTGTAAACGAGTTATTATTATTATTGTCATTATTATTATATTATTATTATTATATATTACGGGCGCGAATGAAGATGACACCACGTGTCGATTTGCAAAAATCGATATCGGGATGCAACTTTTTTCATCAAGTAAATGCAGCATGTCGATTTTGATTTTTGCCGGTGCGAGTGTGATCGATCAGGCGACTGTTCGATTGCTACGAAATAATATCGATTATATCCATTCGCAGTCCAATTCACGGATCCGTGTGACTTATAAAGGGGGACACGCGTGTAGCACTTACTTCAATATATAATCATACAGAGTTTTACATATTATTCAAGGCTAAATGAATACTTTAATCTAACGATAGTTCAAAGAGCTAGGGGTCAGGGTTTATCGAATCCGATTCCTCCGTATTGCCGGTGATAAATAATCCTTGTCGCGTTGTTACTGTACTTTGCGGAATGATTTCGCCTTTAGAGGAAAGGAACGAGGAATTTCTGAACCACGACCACTTTGTCGCACTGGCCTTTTCAATGTACGAGGATCGTTATGTATTTTCTTACGTGTGTGTATCTACAATAGACATTGATTTATCATTGGATAGTCATGGCTGGTGAGTTTTCATGAAAACGGCTCGATAAACTCTTTCGATATTAATTAAGAAAATTAGTCTGGCTACCGTTTTCAATTTTCCTTTATCCCTTCGATTACTTTGCTCTTTGTTACTTTCATCCAAAAATATAGATATAAGATAAAAAAAAGCATCAATCTTGCTACCTTGTTGTCACCCCGTTTAAGACGAGATTCTCTGTAAAAATCATTCGAACAATACCGTCGATAATTGTCGACGGATAAATAAATAAATGCGTACATACCTTAAGGATACATAAAAACAACATACATATTAACTTTAGGGAATTTAGGCTATAAGATTTTATTATTGTTATCATCATCAACGCAGTACTATAAGGACAAGACAGTTCTCACCCATCCCCTTCCCCCCTCTCCCCCCTCCACCCTCCCCAGCGAAGCTTTTCCTAATTAATCCATTCGCACAAGTGTATACTTAAATGCATCCTCTTCAGCATTCCGAAAGGTACCACACACGAAAAGATCAAAGCTCCACCTAATTGTATCTCTGGTTGGCAGGCTTGCAATTTTTATGAAAAACAAAAATTATCCATATATATAGGACCTTTGTGACTCGAGTCACGTTCCTTTTATCTGCACACAGGATACCGAACGTATCAGACTACAGTCTTGCACAAAGCACTTTCATATCCAACGACGATTAAGGGAAGTACAGGCAGAGCTGGAAGTATCAGAAATTCGACTACCTCCAGTAATTTACGCTAATGCTCATTACGTCGCTACAGTGTGTACTCACCGTACGTATATAGGTATACTACCTATATTAAAGCTCCTACACCTTATTCATTTATACGTATAAGAGCTTTTGCGTAAGCACGCGTTTAATGCAAAGCACCATCTTGCGACTCGTAGCCGAGCTTTGGACATAACGATTCCCGACGTTACAATATCTACCAGCTGATCCTAGGCTGAGGGTGACGTCGGATGCGCCGGGGAGTCGGGAAAATTGTATTTACAGTCAGGTCGTATCAAAGGGATGCGATGCCTCGAAGGGGAAGATGGAAAACAAGGGGAACCGAGGGAAGGCAGGTTACGTGGAATGTTAAACGAAGGACTGTACGATCGGGTCGAACGAATTTTATTCATCTAAAGATGGAGCAAACGTGTCAACTGTACTGGAAAGATTTTTTTTATTGATGTACCTATTGCCTATTAAAGCTTGTCTGAAGCCTTAATTGGAATCGTTAAGCAATTGCGTGCTTGGTGAGTGCTTTCACTCGAGCGCGTACTTAAACACTTCCTTTCTTCAAATTAGATGGAACTTTGCTACCTAACCTAACCTATAATCCTAACGTAACCCGACGATCCGACTACCAGCGGAATGACTTATTAACACTTATTAAACTATATTCACACTGATATTGTGCTTTCTAGGCGTTGACTTTATTATATACATACGTAATAGGACCTCGTTATATCCTTATATTAGCGTTTTAGAGTGAGTGAAAGAAGCGCCACCACGTCCCGTCGGCTTAAAGAAGTACTAAAAGGCCGATAATGTTTCGTCAAACGAAGGTTGTTCTTGATTTCGTTTATGCATTTTTCTTAGATCCTTTTCTTATCACGTATGACTTTCCTGTTATCCACCCGCTGTTTCGATATACATGTACGTACCTTTGTCCACATATGACTGTATGTTGAGTCAGGTGTGCATACATACCTATGTGCAATGTCGTCTTAGCTGACGATTAATTGGCCATGGTCGACGGGACGTCGTTGAGCGCTGCAGTTTTAATATCGGCGCTCGTGACAACTAAATGCAATAAGAATACGACAAGATAATGACGACACTTAGTTACGTAAGCAGATCATGTATGACGAGTTGTACATTTATAATAGACACGCAATAAAAAAAGGTAATCAATCAATTCGACATTACGTAATCTGGTATTGTCTCTGCATTGGTCGGCAGGCTTTGTTGTTTATTTTCAGGTGAACACAATTTTCGAAAATAGCAAGACCTGTTAGTTTTTTTTCCATTCTGCCATTTCCCGCGGGCGGGAATTTTAAATAGCGGCCGCTGCGATTTAATTAATTTGAAAGCATCCAGTGCCAAATTCATATGATATTCAGTTTGACTTTCGATTAATACAGTCAGAATTTCATACCGTTCTCTGTAGCTTCCGTATGATAATCCGCTAATGCAATTTTCTCGAGAACCGAACATTTTTTTTTCTTTCTTTTACGCTTCATGAAAATTCCTCCAACCCTTTTGTTTATGCAGTCGAACGATGCATTGGTAAATTATGCAATACCCAATCAACGCTTCGTGCAATGGGAATTCGTCTATACTGGATCGATCGGACTGTTATGATATTTATTTTAGAATTTGTACGCTCTGTTGTCCCAAATCATTTCACAGAGCGTACCGATTCTTTAATAAGTGTCTCTAACGATGAGCATCACTGCAGGCGTCCTAGGAAGAAAATCGTTAATAAATCTGAACCATGCCAATCGGGTAAGTCAGATCTGCTCTTAGGTAAGATCTACTCGTATTATAATTTAAATCTAAAATCATGAGAATCCATCTTAAGGAGTCGATAAGTACGAGCCCGCAAGGAAGATAGGAAAAAAAACACTTGGGGTCTTGATAATGCAGAAGCAAGTACGCGAAGAGCCCATTATGCGGCGCTCGTGACTTAACAAAGATTAATGTCCGCTGATTAGAAAAGCTTCACTTCAAGTTGAAAAGTTGAACTTCCGCTGTTCGCATTGGGGAGGACCCGGAGCGATGTCAGCGGGGACGGCCGAGCACGAACGAGTCGAGGACGACGGAGGAAGTATAAGGAACGATGACATTTTTTAATCGGCTGACGTGGCGACTTCCTCTTTTTTCTTCTCACGAACGATTACTGCCCTCGGCCAAGATTGATGACCCTTGTTCCTGGGCCTAATTAAAAATTCAAGTTATAATCTCAAAGTTTTCTACGCCCCAGGGTATGCCGTATCGGATACAAGACCGCAGTGTAGTAGGCATATACTATATTGCGGGAGTAAATATATATACATGTATACACATACGGAAATAATATATGGCAGCTTTTACGTTTGCCAGAAAATAATTCATTTTTAGTAAACGAATTTTTTTGGGGGTTTATTCGATTTGCGAAATCGGTAAGGGGTTTTGAATCAGGAGGGAAAAATTTTCGACGGCTTTTACGGAAAATAATTTGATTACCGGTTCATACCTGGCGTATCTTTTGCTGGGGAAAGCTTTTGACGGGAGTAAAAAATGAAAGTGGTCCAGAATCTGTCAACCGAAACAGATCACTTTGGGTCGACGTGGGAAGATGCTATCCAATTGGGGTGAAGTAATTATGTCGTCTTGGTGGTTGATCCGTGGTTTATCTTTAGGGGTAAAACGAAGACGTGTAGTTGGTATTTTAGGTCCTGGGACGGAGCTATGAGTGACGTTCAATAAATATGCTAATATTCGTGCTCGAAACCTTTAAAGATTCTTGCGGAATATTTTGCTGAATCTGCTGTGGATTTTCTCAAAATATGCAAGTGGACGGGTCCTGCATTGCGACTTTTGAATACTAACGACCGGTACTGGCTACCTTGTTATATCGCTACTAAAAATCGTAGTGTTATATATAATAGGTATTCTTTATTTTGAAGAATTTGACATTTTTTATTTTTCTTGATTCATTCTATTAGCTTTTTTACAATTTTACTTAACCTTTTTATGGGTATTTCAGAGTGAGGATATTAATTATCTTTATTAAAATTCTATTCTCTTTTGCGTAAGTATAAGCTTAATGGATGAACGATGCTCTAAAAGTAAGAGTATCGATTAAAAGGGATTTGAGTATCCGTAATATATTTTTAATCGTTAATTGCTGTCAAGTTTAAGAACACTTTGAACTATAACTGATTTTAATATGGCTTTGCTTGTAACGCATTTTATTAAGTGTGCCTAGTGACAGTTTCAGTGGTTGCGTTTTAATGTGATATTTATTAATAAACAGGATTAAAATTACGACACAACTATTGGAAAATATTTGTAAGAGGTAACGGTATAACGCCTTTGTATATATGTATATATTACGTTGTGGTTCAGAAGTCTACATATGATAAGAACATTTAATTTTTACAGAAAAAAATGCCTTCACGTTATCGTACCTATTTAAGCCTTTTACAATGTTTATATCTTCTATGCAAAGTGTATCAGCTAAGATGCATGTCTGCGCTTTGCGGTGAAAAATGCACAAGTCATAGAGCAAAATAGACGGATAAAGATGGAAAACAGTACATACGAGGAGCATACATAATAAGGGAGATATCTGCGTTTGAAATTTGGTAACTTCTTGACAGATTTCCGATACTATCGGAACGCCTTAGCTACGTGCTGCAGTTCTAAGCGCAACATGCGATTCGCAATTGTTTTGAGGTTCGCGTTCGGTTAGACGCAAACCTGTTCACGGTAGCTAAAATGATGTATTGCAGTGCTATTTTTACTAGAAGTTGGAAGTCTACATATTCCATTTTAGATACTATCTATTCCTCACCACATATTCTGTAGTCTACGAGCGTCTTTGGGATTTGGAGTGTTCCTATGCATAACTTTTACAGCCTTACGTGCTTCTTCAGCCTTACATTATATACTGTGACGTGACATTTTGATGCACGTCACAAAGTATGCGAATTCGGCTACGTCGTGGTGCCTGATGGATTACGAAGCGTTTTGTGTGGCTTCGGACTGACTTTATTTCAAGCATTTGTTTTTATTTCCCCTTATGAAATTTTTCGTTTACTTTTGAGTTCATTAACCGGATCCGAGAGGATTCGATACAATTTCTAGTGAGACGGGGCTCGAGAGAGCCAACTACGAGCCTGGCGAGTCGTGGAGAGGTGACGTCAAGACCGGAGCACACAGCCTGGCGGCTCAACGCGAAGCGAACGGCGAGTGTCTTCAGGATCAAGGGCATAGAGGGGTTGCAGAAGCGGCGCGGAGCCGCTGCAGCCATCTTAACGTAGCGAGATGCCAGGATCTATTTAATCAGGATCGTTAAAACAATTGAAGATCGTGAAACTGTTAGTGGAGCCGATGTAACAGCGAACCTGATTGGACCAGGGAGTGGTATTACGGCGCCCTCTGAGGAAGGTTCCCGATTTTGGAAACTCATAGCGTCACTCATGACGCAGTTAGCTCAGGGATAGACGCGCTATCGTTTAGTACAGATTTTTTATTTGTTTTATCGTATCCTGATCCGTTTGAAGAACTTATAATCCAGGAGTGCGTGTTCCTGCGTAGCAGTTACTGGACAACGATTAATGACGCTCTAGAGGTATTCTGGCGGTATCTCAGTTTCTTCTTTCTCTTCCGTCCGAGTGGAGTCCACGCCTCGCGGAATCGTATCCCTAGCACACGGGTGCGTGAGTTACTGACTGTCGTACCGTTGTTATACCTGCTTGCTGCGAGGGCGCACGTGCACACACAGGCCAATGCGATTTCCATGTAAATCCTAGTTTCCTATTTGTGTTAATGTTCGTCTACCCGGTGTGTCTCTCAGGAGCTTTCGGGAAGAAGAAACGCTGGTTGAATTATGTATTTATCGTATACATATAATATAATGAAATGTACATAGTAAAATATAATCATGTATTTATTAAATCCTAAGGTAATTAAAAACAAAAAAGATAATGACCCAGTCCTCCAATCCGAAACTCTGTAAAGAGATCCATTTGTAATTTCGAGAGATAAATTGAATTATGTGCAAGATCATAATAATCAAACTTCATACCACCCTATAGAATTTATTGGTAGTGTTTCCCCTTTACCAATGCCACTGATGCGTTACGATTCAATTACTTAAATCCACGTTATTCCGCGTATCGATCTTTCAATAATATTGTTTTCTTACGTTATACAATTGTTTTTAACGTATGTGAAACTTTACATTACCTTTAGAATATTTTTCTAAAATCACTTAACTTTGGTCTTTCCTCGCTTTGGCTTCCTGCAGGATTTTACGCTTCATAGATTTTCTACCGCAACGCAACCTGGTGCGACTTGGTACAAACATAATTTATATGCATACAGGAGAAACGTATCGCGCAGATACATTCGTAGGAGTTTCGCGATTGCGGTCGGACTTTGCGGACTGCCTTTATTGCCCGTTCTACGAGGTCTTCCTTATTATACCCAGCCATTACTTCTATATTAACCTTACCATGGACTTAGAATTTGATTGTGATTATGATTGTGACTGCAGCTGCCTGCGCATCGCTCTGCAATTCTGCAGTGAATTCTGTTGGGCAAAGTATTATTTTATAGAGCGGAACGGAACATTAATATAAATTAATTTCTGAAGATTATTAACAATTATTATAGTGAATATAAAAGCCTCATTTATCTCTCAAGGGTTATAAAGTTTCATTACCGCACGCTCTTAATAGTCGTGTCGATTTATAATAAAATAAAAAAAATTCAAAGTCATTAATTTTAATCAAGAATTATTATCTGGAGCAAGTGTGACATACCTGACGCAATGTCCCACCCTTAAATTCTGTCAGACGAATCGACTGAACTCTCAAGTGTATCTTGAAATCCGCAATACCCAGTTTCCACTGAGCGAACAAGTGGCCATTAACCACGCGGTAATTACACGGGACGATTTATTCCTGGAGTCGAAATTCATTTCACGAGATAGCATCTTTTTTTTCCTCCATGTTCCTCCGAGAGCGAAGGTCGTTACGTTATTTATAGCAGCTATTATTTTGAGCTACAACCCAGTAGCCATAATAGGAGTCTGCAGTTTTTCTTATACGCGATTTTCCTTCTTCCATTATTTGTCCAATTTCAGAGATCTAAAGATCTCAAGAATTACAGACTAACCAAACAGCTCGAAACAAAGGATTTCAAATTTGATAAGACAAGTCTATTAATAAGCAATTGAATTTTCTATACCAATCAAAAGTTCATGGCTGATAGCATACAGACTGGATTATCCTATCTCACATCTTCCTAGTCCCAGTACTGTCCTTAATCCTGACCAGGGACAGTGATCACCTGGGGACCGACATCAAGGGTTATGAATACCAATGTAATTGTCCCGCTCAACGAGAGCGCGTAACGCTCTCGGAGATTAATCCGCATTGAATTCGTGGTCGTAACACGAGCCTCCATTATCGTAAACACGGTGCTAGCAAATTAATTTGAAATCCAGCCGATTATATCAACCGTGTGTCTGATGCCGCTTAACGTGCTTCAATGCCGTTCCATTAACGTTAAAGTACTTGTCGAGTGACAATGACGTAGATACTGACCGTGGAAAAGTCTTTCTTGACATTCGTCAAATTCGATACTCATTCGCAATTTTTCCTGCGTCCACAAGTACGTCCATCCAGGATGATAGATTGTGTTTTCCGGAAGTGAAAGGATGACGTGTTTTTATGTACAGGATATCCAAGTAGCACACGAGACAGTGGATGAAGACGAGGTGTATGTATCTACGTCACGTTATATATTGTATAGAGAGCAAATATAAGAAACTCTTGAAACACACTGGGATGATATATCATCCAAACATCATGCACTGACTGTTACATAGTCTGTATGAAGGAATTCAATTCTCTCTGCTTTAGAGGTTAGGTAAGTACATACGGAGTGAAGCTATGCACGTGTGCCACTGGAGGTTTGCATAGAGCACGAATGTAACTCGCCGAACGGCCATGTAGGTTAGGTATAAATTCAAATCCGCTTATCGACGAGTGACCATAAATTGAATCGCAAAATTTCATAAAGAGGACAGGAGGTGGAGAAGCTTCCGTTGCCATTAGCGGCGTCGCTGACTATCGCTCCTCGATCACAAATTCGTTTACGCATAATGACTCGCGTGAATATTCTACGATAAATATCAATTAACGTTACGTAACTGAGGGATGGATTTTACTAATTATCGTACCAAATTTCGTTGTCTAATATAAGAGTGGATACGTAGAATTTATTGTATATGTATATGTACACGATTTTAATGTTGGATTTGTAATGTTTGCCTATTGTCCGAGATGAGAAGCCAAGTCAAAGGAAATTAAAAAATTTCACGATACACGTAATACTTTTGAAATTTGATCGACTGTGTAAAATAACGGTTATATTAAGCGAATAATGGAGTTTTGAAAGGTCACATACTTTGCAGTTCGGAGAAATACGATTATCACTCGCGTGGATTTCACCGTACATAGTGATTCGTTTTTCTTTTATTATAGCGAATATGGACAAAGTTAACGTAATTGGACACCTACCTTTTTTGAGACTGCGAATTCCTTGGAGAAATTCATGACAATTATCGTGATACGTGTAACTAGGTTATCTAGAATAACTCGTCGGAATACCTCGAGGCTGAATGAAAAAAAATTCGTGAGAGACGAAAATTAGGTGAATGTTCTAATTCGAAAGAGTAATCCTCTTAGATAAGGGGTGAAATTTGTTTGTCAAGAGTCTCCGGAGATGAGTCCTCTGTCTTTTTTACTCTTTATGAAATTTATTTAAGTACATTGGCAGTTACAAACGGCAGTCATTCTGTGTACAGTTAGGTACGATGCGCTTCAGAATGATTTGAAAATTCAAATGAAGAAGATTGCGTACTACATTCCAACGCTTTAAAATATTTTTAAGGATAACTAACTATTGCGAATACATGCCCATTGAGTTCCTATTTCTTAATATGTCATTTTCTATTTTTGTGAAATGTATATTTTGAAAAGAAGGTTTTCACGCTAAAGAAGATATCTCTTCATCAGAGGACACGAAAAAGGAATGGAAGGTAACGTATGTTTGTTTGCAACGTGGAAAAAGAAATTCGTGCTTTCGTAATTTTTTCTTTTCATTTCATTCAGTACTTACAATTTTCTATTATTCACTAGCGAAATTACAGACGACTTTTATTTCGCGAAAAAGTCACTTGCAAATACGTTCTTCGTTGATTCCAATGCTCGCGCAGTAGAAGATTTCAAGATTTACCTCAGACACGTTACCAGAACCGTGTTCCATTGTCTCGTTAGCAGGATTGTGTGTATTTCTATATACAGTATATTACTCGACCGAATGCTTTAAATGTCCCTATATTAATTCCTATGCATTTTCCCCTGAACAATTGTCACATAAATTGGAAATAAAGTCCTCGCAAAGCCTTGTGACTCTCCGTGGGGTCAATGCAAAAATTGAAAATTCATGTCTCAGCGGAAAGAGGTTGAGTGCGGATCACGTTTGCGAATAAAAAGTTTACAAGATAGATTAAAAATTTAAAAAACCAACAGAAAACATAGTTACGCAGGAATACGAAATTGACAAATAAGAGTTTAATTTTGGAAGGTAAATTCAGCGAAAGGATCCTTTTTTTCTCTTCCTCAAAGAAACGAACATCCTAAAGAAAAGATCGATTACGTTCCTTTATTTTTCTTGCTGCAGCGTATTATATATTCAATTGCGGAATTCCATCGTTTCTCCCCTTATCCGAATTCTTGTCCAACAGAGACTTCCGTCCCCGACACATCGACTTTGCACGACCGATCCAAACGGATCGTTCAATTCAGCGCGACGACAACAAATATCTTTTATTAAACCATTCTCGACATAATTTACTATAGAAAAAAAAGAAGGAAAATAAAATAGAGCATTATACAAGACAGTGGACTGTACAGTGGTGCTGGCTCCGCTTCCTCCAAATCATTCCGCGTCTCTTCCGGTGCTGGCAGTCTCTACCGTTTCTCTTCTCTCGCTCTGTGCCTCTCTCTTTCTTTCTCTTTCAGAACCTATCTTCGTCCGCATTAGGTTACTTCTTCGTCTGAAAGAGAAAAATTTTTCAGACATAAAAAGAACCGTGAAAAAAATAGCACTGCTAAAGAAAGATTCCCCCTCAAACCTAGTAGATACATCCCAAAGGAGTGCCGACTGATAACACCTTCGTCCCGCTCGAGAACTTTCTCAATTAACCGGAAATCGATCATCCTGTAATGATTGCGCGAAACGAACTCGAAAGCCTCTCCAATAAAATGAGGCCGTGCCGAGTGAGAGAGAACCCGACACATTATACCATCCGCCACAATTCCTCAGAAGGAGCAAGCATGACCAGGTAGAAGGGTGGTTGGCGCAGTTTGGTGGCGTCGTAAGACTTATGTTCTATAAGTAGTCTAAGTCCTTTTTAACGAGGTTACCAGTAGGTACCAACCTGGGAGGAATCTCCACCGCCGAGAAAGACCAGTCCCGTGGCACCGGCGTAAGCAATTAGCGTGTCGACAGCCTGCTGCGTCTCTAGGAGGATCCTGGCTTCGTTCATCCACTCCCTGGCCACGCAGCGTGGTGCACCCTGAAGAAGGTTCATGTACCGCAGAGCCATCTTAAAGTCACCGCGATCGACCCAGTATCTGCGAACAAATAGAAGTACGTCCAACGGTCAGGGCAGGAACTTTTGAAAATCCCTTGAGAAACTATGAGACAGCCAAGACTGGACAGCTGACGCGTTGGAAATTCCCTAGATGCCAGCTTGGTCCACACTTCATTAGTAGTTCGAAACTGGGTACCTTCTGCTAGGACTCGCCCGGGTATTGTTTTCACCTAGGGAGGAAAGCTTACTAGTTCTCCTCTAAACTGCATCCCACTCTTCCAAACAAGAGTTTCCAAGCCTTCAGGGGGGTCACAGGGCATACTGCTGCGGCTGGACTCGTATCTCAAGTAAAACCACCAGGACGTTTTGTACGTGCAGGACGAATTTTAGTACGAGATACAACATTGCTATTAGAAAGCGTTATCTCAGCATTGACTGTCATCATTTAGAAACGTGGTCTCCACTTGGAACATATCTGATATCCGACGGAGATCTTATACGCTGAAGATACACACATACACATATGCTTATTCTCCCCCACAAAAAAAAATCAAAAAATCGAATAACCTACTTTACTGAATTATACAATAAAATTTTTCGAGGGACAACGAAAACGCCATTTAACAAATAAAAGCGTAGCATCGCGTTGGAAAGGGTATAGATGTTGAGGATGGAGATAATAGAATTTTTTTTAGCCTGACTGAACGAGATTGCTGATACTGTACACATAGGCATAATGTATCGAACCATCACAGGAGTCACGCTGGATGTTTTCACGCTCGATCAATTACCCGATTCCCAAAACAAATTAACGCGGCTACCACGTCAATGTCCCGCGTCACCATATTCAGTGATAGGACAGATTGGTATCTATTACGTAGATGTATGGTTCCCCGTAGATATAGACCTAAACGAATAAGATTTTTTTTCCTCATCGCTACCTCATAGGTATTCCCATCAGGTTATTGGCGGAGAACCGCGATGAGGTTAATTATTAAAACTAATTACCGAACTCGCTAGTCCGTTAAGTCTTGGCTATCGTATTTCTTTTTTTTTCCTCGGTCGGCCACCACGACCTCTGCTACGTACGGGTGCAATCCGCAGTGCGCTCAGTGCGTTTAAAAATTCACCAGATCTAACGGCTCAGGGCTCTTGATTCCGTCCTCTGCTTTCTTCCTTTTTCCTTCCCTCATCCTCTCTCACTCACTCCCCTCCCCTCGTATACCTATACCCAGGAGTACGTACATGTACCCAATCCAAAGAGGAGCTTCCGCGTCTTCCGCAGCAGTGCAAAGTAGTTTGCTAGTTGGTTCGCACGTAGCAGTTGTCAAGAACGAGTCGTGATGCCGTTACGGAAGGAGTATAAAATGTATATATTTGTGAGGCCTCAGGAACATTACACCGTATTTAAGGAACCAAGCATATCTGTGGTTCAAGTCGAAATATATGTGTATAACGAGGTGTCTCTTTGTTTCAAGAATATGCCAAGAATGATTATGGTTATTCGCGATTCAGGTATTTGGGACAAGATCAAAAGTGAAGAAGAGCTACGTCAAGAGACGAGACCGCTATGACGTAATAGCAACTCCCTAGGGAAATATGAGATTTCACCATGCAGCACTGGGCTGAACTCTGTGGTGTAGTAATATTCGGAAATTTCTGGTAGTCCTGGGAGAAGGGGTAGAAGGAAAAACAGTGAATGAGAAACAGAGAAACGTGTTGGATGTCGTTACCGATGATCTGTTAAGATGAAAGCCCCAAGAATATTATGTTATAAGAATGGAGTATCTTCATGCTGTTACAGTTCTAAATGCATCTTTACAATTGATCATCGAGTGCGCTACTATCGAAACAGCCTTAAGCGACGTGTTCCACTTCAAGTTAATCGATTTTATCATTGGCACTGAATAATATCAGCATAGCAGGGCACAAGAGGCGCTTCCCTATCTCTCGAGGGAAGTTGTAACGATAACTATTTTCCAGTCTCCTTCAGCACGAGAAGAGTTTTTCAGGCTCCCGGTGTCACCACAGAAAGTTCCCAAGCATTTTTTGATCACACTTTTTCCTGGGTACTTTGAATTTCCTTTTGGCTCCCTCCTATCCTCCCTTTAATCTACGCACCAACGTCTCCCAAGAAAGAGATTACCTTGCCTGCCGTATGAGCAAGATAAGAAACGTCGAACCTACGTATGTACTTGCTGAGGGAATGCAGTTTTGGTGATTAGAAGAAAAACATAATCCTCTATCTTTTGTCCCGTCTCCACCGGGAGCCATGAAACAAATAGAAAAAGAGATTGTAATAAAATTGTTCATGACTAACGCAAAAATAAAAAGATATACATCTACGAGACAGCGATTGCGGTAATATCCCAATGCTACCGACGGAAAAATTCCCTGTCAAACTGCCAGTCCCGAGGATATTACCGGCCAGGTGTTTTCATCAAGGTTGATCGCCCACGTTTCGCTTTATTGCACCAGGCGTGGATCCTTCCCTTCTTACAAGGACAATTTATATAGCCTCGTGGAGCACGAGAAAAGCGTGCTAAGGTGTGCCTGTCGGTTAGAGCACGTGTCCCAGGATGGAATGGCGCTCGCTTTAATAAAATAAAGGGATATTCGGCAAATACGAGAGGTAAAGCTTCTCCATCCATTCTGCTCGTAATCAGGCACACCAGCAGCCTCACAGCGAGACAGGTGAGGTAGACACGTAGGTACATCCCTTAAGTAAAGTGAATTTTGTACTCTGTACTAGGAAGCTGGAACCTGAATTTAGATACTGTTATACAAAGTATATAGACAGGGGAAAGCATGCGGAGCGAGGACTGGGATGATCGTACACTTCATTTTATAAACGGAAAGGGCGCTATGTATTTCAGCAAGGTAAACTGAAGGTACTCCAAGTTTATAGCTTCCTGAAACGATGCAGCGTTACCCTACCTGGCACGTTGCAGAATATCATAGGTGCTCAGTGACTGGACGTCAATTGGCTCGTCCTGGAGTTCGGTCTTCGATATAGGACTGACTGCCTTCACCAGGAGGAAACTCTGAAGATAGCTGAGCAAGTAAATCGGTAACGAGGCGCCGTTTTCAGGTACCAGTGCCAACCTCCTTGCCATGTTCTCCACCTGGAAACGAGAATTAGGTTGTCTATGAATCTTATCAGTTATCGTTAGTATGTATTCAAATGACTGGATGCTGTGTTATCACCTTAAGGAATCTCTCGCGAAGAGCATCCTCGGGGAAAACGCCTCTCTTGATAGCTTCCTCGGGAATACCTTGGATGGCGGCACGAACCAGAGCATCTTCCTTGGCTGCGACAAAAGACAATGAACGATTTTAATAAAGACACAGGGCGAGTTTCGAGAGGAAGAGACGAATGAATCATGGAAATGACTGCGGTCTCAAAGTGAAGGACCCTCGAGGCTGTTTGACGCTGAAATTTTTGTCTCTAAAAAAATAGGGGTTAGGTAGGACACACCAAAGGTTGAAGGAAAACAAATCGACTAACGGGTAATCTCCATTTTTCTGTGATAGCGACGAAAAAGAAGAGATTTTTAAAAATAACCAGATAGAATACCGCGCAATTTTAGCCGTCACAGGGTGACAGAGATTCGGTACTGTTCATAAAGGAGGACGGAGTAAAAGTGGCATACAGAGGCAGAGAGAGAGAGAGAGAGAGAGAGAGAGAGAGAGAGAGAGAGAGAGAGAGAGAGAGAGAGAAAAGAGAGAGGGACGGAGAGAGAGAAAAACCTAGAGAGAAGTGAACTTTTAGCATCAGCAATTCAATTACCAGATGTTCCCGTGCGCTATTTCGTATAGGCACGCGCGTGTAATTGCCTGTGAACGCGACCGCACGTTATCTACCGAAAAGGTGAAGGGTCAAGGGTGTGCAGGGAGTTTCAATGTGAGCATCCCTTTGAAGGTACTTCAAGAGCCGCATGACGACTTCTCTTTCTCCATTCCGAAGCAACCCCTTTCTTCGACCTCCCGAGTATCCTCCACTCACTTAAGGTCCAATCTCTATGGACCGCCTCTATACTCGACAGACACTCGATTAAGGCGTAATTCGACTAGGACTGTTAATAGCGAGCAGCTTCGTCGCCGCGTTAAAGACGTCTCGAACGCCATTACTTTTGCCCAAAGAAACACCCCGGGCGAACAATGTTTAACGGCTCATCAAATTCTAGCTATTTTCTCTACCTGCCATCTAGCGGCAGAATACACGTACTACCTCGTGTATTGTATACGACGATGGGGTAAGAGTCCGAATTGGCGGCTGCAGGGAACATTTACTGTGGATATAATACGACCAGACGGGAATGTCGAAACGATAAGACGTCGTTGGCTCGAATTCCTCGAGGGGTAAAAAAAGGTTGAAGGAAAATAGAATGAGAGTGCAAGGTAGGAGCAACAAGAGAAAGAAAGACGAAAGACAGAGGTTCGAAAGCAAAAGAAAAAGAACATAAAAGAAGACTAGCAACCGGTCTTATCTCGTTAATGTCCTACTCACGTGCTGCTTTGGAAACCGCCTTGATCTCTGGTTCCAAGGGCCTCAATGCTTTCTCAGCAGGGACTCCAGGTGGCGCCAGCTTCAGAGCTCTTGCAAGGGTCTGACAAGCTGCCCAAAGCATCTGAGCATCCGACGCACCCTTTTCCTCCTCGAGACGCGCTGCAAACAAAGAGAGACCTTTATTTAGTTTCATTTTCAGATAGATTCGAGAAACCTCCTTTACAATTAATTTAATTAATGGCACACTTCGCGCGCAGACGGTTTTTTTCCACTGTCGCGTGATCTCGGCGTGAATAACCTTCAAATTGAGTCAACGGTGGCGCCACTTATCTAGACTTCAGTGGAGCGAGATCACCGAGCTCATGTATATCCTTGGGTAGAAGTTGATCTTTGAATAATTAATATCCATTGCGACTGGTCGATTTCCCCCTCTTTGTGTCTTTCCGATAAATAATCTAGTGGGGGGGGGGGGGGGATAAATATAGTTAGCTCGTGTGAATAAATTATTATGGAACGTCGAGCCAATGCACGTGTCTCTCTGTAGACATTCCTGAGATCTTCCACTTGCCAAAAAACCTGGTAGGTAGATATTGGAAATTCCGTGATCGCTTATCTCACGGCCTGACACGTCATTAACTAAAAGCCGAAACTTTTCCATGAATGAAGATGCGGGAGGCAAGTTGAGGATCGGCAATTTTTCTTTCGAAATTTACGGTCACGAAATTTGTCGTTACTCGTGAGCTGTTGAATGATTGAACACGATTAAAATATTGGCTCAGAATTGAAAAAGATGTGATTTTGAAAAATGGTTAAATCCCTCGTCTACTTTGTATTTTTTTGTAAAATCTTTTTTCTCTAATTTGTAGTAAAAAAAATTGCACGAGACGATAAATACAGAAATCGTCGCCCTACGGATAAAAATACTCTTGGATTTGAGTAAAAATTGGATAAAAATATTTTTTCAAAAATTAAGCCAAGTCTCTATTTCGTTCCGCCTATCCCGGCATTCTTTTATTACCAAGCAAGAAATCCAATTTGAAAATTTTCTCGTGCAATTCGTACCCTGGCTTCACCCCTGAACACACATAGTCCACACCTAACCCTATACTGTGAAAGCACAGGAAAGGGCGCGTCCGTATGATTGTACTCTTTGTCCCGAATCACAATGGCGATGGTTGGATTTCTTTTTTCCTGAAGTGCTAAGAATACGAGAAAGAGAGAGAGACAGAAAAAGAAAGAAATAAGAAAGGGACGAAACTTTCACGCAAAAAGGATTAAGATAATGCGATATATCCTTCTTGGGAGATATCGAAATCCCAAATCGACGGTTCATCCATCTCGACAGGACATTTTAAAAGATCAAACCCATGAATTCCAATTGGCCCAGTTTACCTAATCCGTATGAATATTTTTGCTCATATCTAACCCACGAAATACGATGTAAAAAAAAAAAAGAAATTTCATCCACCTCCTCTTATTACTATCTCTAAAAGTGCGACCACCTAGAAAACTCGTACGTGTCTTCCTTCCTTTTCCTTAAACCTCGACGCGACCAATCGCTTTCGCCATATCACTTAAGCGTAATCCGATATGTCAACGCGAGTACACGAACCCACCGTGCAGATGGCGTATGTATAATCGATAGGTATATACATACGTAGAAAAAAAGTGGCTGACGGAAGATCCGCGGATTGCGGCTGACTGGTCCAGAAGATAGAGCTAAGTAACGAGGATCATTCTTAAACCCTTAGGATGATCCCATAATCTGGCCACAGGGTCCTAAAGCTGTGCCGATGAATTTTATTTTTTCTTTTCATTTCTTCCTCCCCTCGTCTTGGTCCCGATAGAGCGATACTTAATTTAATCTGACTGAATTCGTAATTATGGGAAAAATAATGTATACAAAAAAACGAATAAAAAATTCTGTAATTTAGGTTCTTTTTTGTAAAAGGCACAGCATCGAAACGTTCCAGGATTAAATTTGCCAAATCGAGTACCATATTGGCATAACGTTTCACGCTTCGAAAGTGCAGCGTGTTTCGGTCTGTGTGCTCTCTTTCTGTTTCTCTCTTCACTCTCCATTTCCCTATGATTGTTTGTCTCTCTCTGTCTCTTCGTTCATCCGAATCTATTGGTATTTCACTCTCTTTGGTTTCGCTATGTAGCGACCAGCGTGACGTGCGGTCGTCTCTCGACAAAAGGCCGGATGGCAAGCGAGAGAAATGCTGATTGGTCGGTTCTGTCCTTTTCCACGAATGCGAATTTCCGTTTGAAAATCAGGGTTATAAAAAAAAAAGAGAGAGAGAGAACAAACGAGTAGCAAGAGTCATTAAGCGCGACCCGATGAAATGCACTAGGAAAAGTTTCACGAATAATTTTACTCTTTCGGAGAGTGGATGAAATTCATACAGAATTCATATATTCCATCTAGTTTTAGTGGTTTTGTATTTTAATCGAATGAGTTAATCGAACTGGATCCTACAGATATCCTGAAACGACTGACAGCAAATTGCTTTTCACCCGATGGAAAAGCAGATGAAGATTTTCCTAAAAAATAATTTAAGGCATCGTTGGCAGTCTTTCAATTTTGCACGATGAGATTTTTCAAAAAGTTTCAAGATAACGTTCATATATACACAACCGATATAACGATGATGATTCTCAATTTTCAGTATAGTAGAAAATAATAAAAATAATATAACTTCAAAGCATAAACAGAAAAATGACACTAAATAAAAATAATAATCCCACGCACTTAATGTAATTACCTTAACTGTATCTCGTGAAAAGTTTTTGTATCCTTGTCTCGCTATAAAGTCGGAACGCGACACTTTGCTTGATAAGAAAAAAATAAAAATAAAAGAACTCTGACAAGGAAGACGCAGTTCAAACTAAATACATTTTATTTTATTACAGAAAGTCTCTACGTCGTAATAAGTCAATTTGAAATTGAGATGACTTCCAGCCAAAATAACCATCTCACCGGAAGACCATAACGGCTGCCTAAAACGGCGACACGGTGAGAGTCAATTCGTTTCCAAAAGTTCCCTAGAAATTTAAGAGATCGCCCAGTTGACGACAAACCTGACAGTGATAAAAAAAGTTCCAGGGTTAATTGACTCGGCGACAAACAACCAATGGAACCGATGTGACTTTAGCGCTTCTCATTAAACAGCATAGGGAGGACTGAGTTTGCTTTACGATTCGAATTACGAGCAAAAAGCTCGTAGCGAGCTCCGAACACGATGCGCCGAGTAAATGGATACCATTCTCTAAAAGCTCCGTAGAACGCGAAAGCTTTTTTTCGTATGCCTCACGACTGTACTGCTTCTCCTTTTCTCGGTTACCGATGCTAGAGGTTATATTCAACCCCTTGGAAACATTTATGTACATAAGTCTCCACCCGTTATATGGGCGAGCTTGCAAGCATCGTCAGAGACAATACATTCTCGACTTGCTGCTTTACGATGTCCTTACACGGTTACACTATAAGATGGTGTGTCTATATGTATATGTATATACCGGAGCTTCAAGTAGAGCTTAAAGTGATGTCAAGGTATTAAGGTACAACAAGCTCGATAAGGGTTAATTCTTATGTGATTAAAGTGTCAAGAGTTCAGAGGTTCCTTAAGACGAAACTCCATCCCTTGTTATCGATCGAAGTCACTGCAATAGGTAAACAAGCTTGAGAGCGAATATGGAGCAAATGGGATCGTGTACAGGGAAAACGGCGAGTGTTGGGAAATATTCGCGGGATATTTGAGCCAGGGTAATTGATTGTAGGAAAGGAGAGGGAATCAAAAAAAAAAAAGAAGAAATTCGTTGTTTCTTTTATACTTTATCGCCCACGAAAGCACTACAAAAATTCATTATCAGCGCTTCGCGAGGATCCATGGGCAATAAAAAGTGGAAGAAAATTTTATGGGATAATTAATCTGAGCTTCGCTACTATCGGATGGTGTTCTGATTTTTCCTAGGTTATATCCCGTGTATTCGCTCTAAGATTTAATGCTAGGTATATACGGTTTTCAAATATTATACTGCAGAAATATTTGAATAATGGCGATTTACCCTGTATACGTGCTACGAGGGAGCAGGAGGGGCTGCGATTAAAACTTTACTATATATATAGTTTGATGGATAAACTGGTCAAAAAACGTCTCAATTCTTCTGCTCACTTTGTGCAGCAACCTTTAGAAATGGCGACTGCATCACCGAGGGAAGCACGGATTTCTAGCTGAAACTCGGAAATGGATGGCAGACTCTCTAGGAACACGAAATAAGCCAAGCATTTGTCGAAACTTTTCAACGAGGCATTCGGATAAGTTTTAAAGTCACGATGTTGCAGATATTTCGTTCGTTCAAGCTTGACGACGTTTACGTCGAAAAAATTCTTGGACGCGAATTCGCGACAAGCTACACATTCTCGTAGGCATTTATTATTAGGAATTTTTAACGCAGGAATATCGCGCGTGTAATTTTTTTTATGGCGTGCGGGAAACTTTTTATTTCCGTCACGACCACTAAATCGTGAAACAAGCAGATTTCAAACGTTTTTGGTAAATCGGTGCCAGCAGGTCCATTCCAACGGTACCAAGTTGGCAATGACATATTACCGATCTATACGTCACAAATTCACTGACAGGGCACCGTCGATTTATTTCTCCGCGAATTTTCTCTCTCGGCTAGAGCGACATTAATTACACGCGAAGGCAGAGGCTGGAATGTGGATACAAAAAAAAAATGATTTTATCATATCAGCATCCAGTCTCTGGGTACTGCCAAGGATTGGAAATTCAGCCGTTTCGTCCTGCAAGAAAGGTTGCTCATAAAATCAAAACGTTTGACGCTTACGAAAGAGGCTATCGAATGACATCATCGTAGCTTACGTACACACACATTATCATAGCTTCTCTGAATTTTGTTTTTCACTCCTTGTAAACACGAAAGTAGGGAAACGACTTTGAAAACTTTTTGACGATCCGACCGAACGGACGCAAGATTTTGGTAACGATGAAAGGACGAAAATAAAGAAAAGATTCTTAAAAAAAAAAACGGAAAACTCAAGAATGTTGATACATCGCAAAGATATACTCCGTTCAGTTCTTTGGCGACTTTTAAATTCCAGGTACCCCGTTATAAGTAATAATGAAAAAGAAATCTAACAGAAAGAGATACAGCGATCGGAAAATAAATGGAAAATATCTTTGGCGAAACGAAGGTCCTGGCGGGCCCCTTCGTATCCTGTTTATCCAATCGTAAACCAGGATGAACCAATCCTCGTACCCTAGGCGAAGATTCACAGCTACACTTTTATCTCCCCCCAACATCCTTTCCCGTCGCACGTCCACGTTGTACCCTATTGGCTTCATCCTCCAAGTGCAAGGACTTTATCAGATTTCAACCGTCAGAATATCTCGGATCCTGTGGCTCCATCCAAGAGACGTGAATTACTGCCAAGAAGGTAGCTATCAATTTCCTTTTTTTTTTCAGAGTGTCAAAACACGTCCCCGTACAACGATGACAACATCCTTTCCACTCTGCCAATATTTTTCCTCCTACAAACACAAAAGGAAGGAAGCCAACACAACCGTGATATATCTTCCTATGATAAACACTAATTTCATTAACGCAAACCCTACCGTCAAATTCTCGGGTTACAAGAAAAATAAATCGCTCGGTAGCCAAAGGTCTGAAGCTCGAATTAGAATGCAATACTTTGCGTTTACACAGTAACACCAGTGACGTAGATAACCTTTAAATACCGTTAAAGGGTCAATAGTTCATACAGAATCCTACGAATGAATCGTGCATCCAACGCGTGACATTACACGATACACGTGTACATAGGTAAAAAACGTATATAAATTTTAAAAAACAATTATAAAAATATAATACGCGTGAGATGTAATCGTTATACGAGGTAAAGGAGATAAAAAATTTTGCATGATGAACCGGATGTTAAACAGATAGTTTCATGAGAGAGGAAGATTGAGTAGGTTGGCGATTAATTTGATCCTCCCTACGGGGGTCATGGAAAAAGATTGCTCGTTCATTATATACCAGCTTTTGGTAGTGCCGTAATAATATACGTCACCTGAGATAAATGCTTGAAAGTTATAATTGCAACAGATGCTGCATCCATTATTTCAGGTTGCATAAAGCTCAGTGAAAGCGCAACCCCATTCAGTGTCCCAGTCCTTCCAACCGTACCACCTCAATGGGCGATAGGTTAAGGTACCAAGATAAACAGTATACATAAGGCGGGGGGGGGGGAATGACGCGTCCCTGAAGCTCTTCCGCGAGAGACTCTGGCACAGGCCGTAAAACACCCGAGTACCAGCAGACCTATTATTGCTACTAATTTACTGCCAATGTTTTTGTCGCAGAGTGTACGCATAGCTATAGCGCTAATTTACAAAGTTGCTCGAGTCGTTAACACGGGGAGCAGCACAAGCTCGTATACACAGTTTCGTCTCAGAGCGATTTCCACAGTCGTGCTTTATTAGCCAGCGGTACACCCAGGACTCGTTCCGCCTCTGCTACGAGGTCACCGGCACTATTGCCACTAGCCGTATCATCCAGCCCAGAGGTAAATGTAAGCCGAGCCGTTTACCTAAACTTTTGAATAAATTGAACGACTGTAAAAACGATATATATGCGCTATCGAGTGCGCAAAGGGTCCGAAGGGAGTGACAAATTATACTGACGGCTCCTAAGGTCCTCCAGGTAGTTTAACGAGAGATCAAAGAACTTCATATAGAAGAGATAGGATCGTACGGGGGGGAGGGAGGGGGGGGGGAGCGATAAAGCTCAGACCGATTTCAATTATGAAGGGTCAATGTGATGTTTAATGACCGGACGTAAAGCCACCATTATACACCCGCAAGGTTCTAATTGAATGATGCTTTCCTGTAATGAATTATTTTTGCCCTTTGATGATGTTCCCTGATGATTATGAGGGACAGCCAGTAGTTTGGTTCGCATCGGTGGTCCGACCGCTAATCGACGTTTAATGTTTTTCAAGCTCGCAGCCACCGACCCTGGGTCTGATTATCAAGCCGTTCAAGGAATCAAGTCGAATTATCTCCTTCGGAGTAATACCAGATTAAGCTGAGGCGCTCCGGTGGATTCTCGTGAGGGATGAAACGGTCCCGTGAGAGGTGATTGTGTCTGTCTGCGGGAGGAGGGTGGAACGAAAGCACTTTTCTGTGGCGCCATAAGCTGTTAACCTTGAAAGCTTGTCTCAGCGGGGTAATTAAATGCTCCGAATAAATGTAGTAGGACCGATGCATAGCACTGCGATGAAGAGGATAGGCGAGAAACACGCTCCGGGAACATCCTTATCCTTGAAACAATTGCCGGGATTGTCCTGGATCCGCCTTGAAATAACGAGCCAAAACAACAACTACGACCTCGACATCTTCTCTTGGATAACACGGAGCGCCTTCCCTCGTCCTTCCAGACGTATCTTTTACACTTCCGGTAATTAAGCATCCGATCGTACACACATACAACGGGATCTCTTGCACTCTAAAACATGTTCCTTGGTCCAGAGTTCAATGATAAATTGAAAATAGCCAGGTGATTCGAGATTCTCTCGAATTATCGCATGGGTACCGATAAACGAAGTAAAATCGTTTTCGTTTTATCATCGCTCTTTTTTTTCGACATCTTGAGGGAATTTCTGGACTAATAGCTCCCAAAGGTGCGATCGGCTGGAAGTCGTCCCACTTTGGGAATTCCATGTACGCTTAAGCACAGCGCGTGACCCGAGTTTATCTCCCGATTTCAGCAGCTGAAATATACTTTCTCCAATTCAATCCCTTTCACGGGGGATAACGAAGCAAATCCGTCAAGTTGTCTAACTTTGAGGTTATGGTTCCTTGTCGAGAAGACAAAAACAGGATCAGCGACCCTCGCGCGTCTGGCAGAATGACTTCGGAGGGGACGCCGAAGCGAGGATCGATTGTATTAAGGAAGAAAAAAAACATAGAGAAAAAATTTTCTCACCCTTAAGCGCATGGTCCAATCCCTGCATTCTGCCAACTACAGCAGCCAGCTTCATCTTGTAAGCAGTGGATTCATTCTCGGCCTGTTCGCTCAGTGCACGACTGACCGTCCTCTGAGTCTCAAGTTCCTTCTGGTGTAGAGCCTCCCGGAGATGATCAGCATGAATCTGCGCCTGGAGCTTCAGCTGCTTTCGCATCTCATCGTCAAAGCGCTTCTTCTCTTCCAGCAACTAAGATCAAAGCAAAAACCCAAAACGTCGATTAAGAACCACGATGTAAAACACTCATTAAAAATAATCGATTCGACAGCTCCGGGGAAATCCTTAAGCGAGAAAACTTTCAGGAAGGTCCTGACAACCCTTTTTTTCAGCCGTAGGGTCGCATATGCACGTAAGGGTAATCGCATCCATAAATAAAGTCACCCGGGACACGGTTGGCCCACAGTGCTCGTAAATCGATGTATTGGTTCCTCCAGAAGGAGTCCCAGTACACGGAGGCAACGAGCGAACGTTTGATATCGGCTGCGACAATCTAATGCGGGGAAAGCTATACCGGCCCGTTTCGAAATAGCGATGCTGGTACAGTATCGAAAGTGTCCAGGTTACTCGAGTATCGGTATTCAATAGAACTAATGAAGAAGGGCTGGGATCGGTTATGGCTAATTTTGGTTAACGACTCGTCGCCCAATTTAAAAGAAAGTGCTCGGTTAAGTTCATGCAGGAACATTACTGTAATGAAACTTTGATTAATTATCCGCACTTAAAGCACGATCGAGGTTGCCCTCATTGGGAAGTGACCCAAAGCCAAAGGTATCTCTCGCTCTCTCTTGCTCTCCCTCGCCTTCCGATGAATTGTTCTCTGTCTTTCTCTTTCCCCTCGTCGCTCTATCTGTCTCAGTTCCTCTTCAGCAAAAGCCTCGGACTATGACAGGCAGTCTCTCCTATGGCCTCTGGCATTCACTCGCACTCCTGTGTAGGACCGACCGCTGATGTATTTTGTGTGCAGGACGCCTAACAACGTTCCACCTAGTCCAGCACGTCGGCTCGACCTATGGAGGTCGCCACACCTGGCCACTGTGTACGGAAGTCCCGTGTCAATAATTAACGCCCTGCGGACCTGACAACCCGCTTTAGGATCAAGAACACAGGACGAACGTGCCAGCACTTTGTCGGGTATGTAGATATCGAAACCTTACACGACTGCTTGGGTAACCGGGACTCGACGAATAAGGTCAAAAATCCCGCATGGCGTAAAGATCACAGATACGTGGGAACGATGAAAATTGATTACGTAATTTTAATTTTTCAAATGTATAAAATAGCGCGCCGAAACTTCATGATTTCGGAAAGAATTGGAAAGATCATTGTTACGAGTCGAGGTCTTATCATTTTTGTATTTGTGCCTCTTTATAAAACCAATTAGCAAGCTGCGGGACCAACGACCTATAATCTGTTTCACGATAAAAGTACAAAAGTTACACGGGAAACGTATGGGGACGGCATTTCGGGTAACCGCGTCACGTTCGTAGATTGGATTAATTAAAAGCCGCAGAATGCCCGATACGTACGTGTTGTTGCTCCTAAAATTTTTTTTAATTCCCTTCTAAACCTGCCTCATTCGTATCCCTTCATTCTGCAGTTTGCCTCTTCTGCGAAGTCAGCCGTATTTTTATATTTTCCTGAATTTTGCAATTCATAAGCTCACCTACAGTTGACTCGCCGCTCACCCTGACTGGGATATATTACTTTTGAAAATATTCAACTTCACGTCACGACCTTAAATTTCAATCAAAAACTCCTGATACAGAAAAATAATTAAAGTTATACAAGTTATTTTCGAGATCGAAAAATCTTCATCAGAAATCCAAGTTCAAAATATCTTTAACCACCTTTAAAATGTGGTTTCAACACCAATAAATATATGCGAGCACCAGTACACGAATTTGTATTCCCATTCAAGCCACCACCTAGCGAAAGAAGCCAAAATGGCCAAAGAAAAAGAGGTCACGAATTCCAAAAGGAAAATGTTACTGCGAATGGAATATAGGATCACCATAAACTACATTCTACCGACTGGACCTGATGGTTTATTCGTAGTCAGAGCAGTCTCTTCTATTTATAAAGCGAGTGTCGCTGAATGACGTAGTAATTACACGAGGCAACGCGGCTCTACACTTTCAGTCTAGAATGCAATCGAACCAGACTCATCATGATTATTCTATACAAATGATAGAAAGACACAATGATTGTTCTATAAGAATGATAGATAATCATAAGCCACCCTCCAATCCTCTCCTAGATATTTACAAATTCTTCTCCTAGACCTAACGATCAATTTCACATCCTTTTTATCCACGCCGCGAGACTCGAATCCTGGCCGAAAATAATTTCGGCTACGACGAACTCCTCTCCCGTCAACTAACGACAGAAAGGAAGTGGTGCGCTGCGGTTAAGTAATCGGGATGATACTCGTAACGAGCCCAAGTGAATTTTCACTGTGATGACTGTACACGTGGCGAAGTGTCCAGAAATTAAGCGAGTGAGCCAACCAAGTCTAGGCCCAGGTACAGTCCAACTAGTAGCTATGCGTATACACGTAGGACACTCTCCCCGCGAAGAATGAATATTCACAAAGTTGTTAGCCGCGAAAACACAAAGCGACAGACCCTCCCGAAATGGGTCGATAAGCAACGTAAGAATCGCTTTACGAAAAGTATTAAACAGCTTTACAGCGATTGATGAAAAACTTATACGAGCATAATCACTTCTTAAGAGCCCTCGGCCGCTAAACGGGCATAATTCGTCCTTCCAGTGCCAGGCCCATCTAAGGACTGCATGCGAAGAATGCCCCCGGGCCGATGTATCAAATCGGGAATTTTCTCTTTTATAAAGCTATTCGCAGAAGCGCACACGTGAAATCGGGCTTTAGCATTTTTCGCACAAGTACCCAGGGCCGATATATCGGCCCTCGAGCGCTAAAAGGGTTCAGCCTACGTTATATCCGCCGGTAGCTATTACTTCAGTCCCCTAGTGTATTTATCGGTACGGCCCGGAACTCCAAGGGACAATATCATTCTGGATACAGATGATACTGGTTAAAGTTAGGATGCTCGACCTAACCTCAATCGAAGAGGTTCGGCGTCCCTGGTGCATTCGATTAATTAGACACGTTCGGAAGGATCGGTGAACATCACGAGAGGACGAAGACGAATTGTCTGTAATACGGTATACCCTATACGGGGAATACGTTTAGGTACAGGCAGATGTAAAACTGCAACGGGTATGGTTCGATTCCATCTGTCGCTAATGTGACCCTGATCTACGACAAGTTTCAAATGCGCCTAACGCGTACGACTTCTGGTTTATACGGGGTGACGTAACAAATAATATTCTTCCAACACTGACGTCAGCCTTTGTTGTGGTGGGAATGATGTGTGATAGTCTCACTCTATTTCTCTCTTTGTCTCTATTTCTCATTATTTGTCCCTCCCCCTTGGACATATAAGTACGTACGTCTGGTACAGACGATTAAAAAATCCAATATTCCGATAACTGCGATTCCATGCTTCATCGTTATTTGCTTGAAATTGAATGCGAATTTTATTCCTGACAATTCCTCCCCCCACCCCCCACCCCCCCCCGGCGACCCTTTACCGCCATAAAATCCATTTCTCGTTCGTTTAACTACAATGCTGACACCTGCCGGCAGCTCTAATAAAATTTATCCAAGAATAAATGACGCTGATACAAAATCGTTTCGTACTGGATACGCGTTTGTATTTATTTGTCTATAACAGAAGCGGATCACGGATTACTTTGTAACACGAGTTAACATAAGTATTAAAACGTAGAATTAATTAATCAAAGTTTCCAGGCATGATCGTTTAGGTACCTAGTAATTTTCAGTAGCCCCTAGGGCGCTTGGTAAGAAATAATTTCTTCCAGGTATATTGTTCGAGTTTGAAAATTGGAGAAAATATTATATCGCGTTAAATTTCTATACAAAGATTTCCTTAAAGAGTCACAGATTCAAAATGATTTCTCGTGTAAAGCCACGTAAAAGTGTTGTTCGTATTTAAAGTTTCAAAGTTTTGTACAAACAAGAAAAGCATTATGAATCAAATATAATCAGACATTTGAAAGCACAGCAAACACTGACTACGAAAAAATACAACTGACAGTCACAGAGCAAATTCACGAGGTGTATTTGCATATAAAGATTCGCAAGCGAGGAGGACGTTTCGTTAACTCGATATATATGCGATTGGCACGAAAGAATTGTACCGTCGGAAGCCCAATAAAACATGGTCCAATTACAGTAAATGCAGCGGCAGCGATTAAGAGTTTTGTCAAATTTTTACCAAACGAGTATTTTCTTTTTTTTTAACTCTTGACTACCAGCCTACTTGTTTCTCAAACTCCAGACACGCATGACATTTCTTTTTATGAGATTCCGACTAAAATATTGACTATATTCGTAAACCTAAAATTCGATACGTTCATGACGTAACGGAATTGTAAAGTTTCATTGGGCGTAACCACGTGATCTGAGTTTAGCAAATAATTTTTTTTTAAACACGTGATAATTATCTGTTACGGTCATTACTTTGAGTCTCTTGATGAAATATCAAATATGCGTCTTTGGCTGATAAATATATTTAATGAAGAAACCGGAGCAGTCATTCGTATCCTCCATCCATTACACGATTATTCGAACATACGAATAATTGCTTAAAACGTATATAAACGTATCTTTTGTCAATAGCGACATTCAGCTCGCATAAGTGCAAGTGATCGCGTTGATATTTCACAGTCGAACGGTCTCATTTTTAATTAAGAATTTCATTAAACTAGCAAGCTCCGGTAAACACCCCAGCAAGCGGACGTACCCAGAGGTAAAGTAGGTCTCGTCATTGCCGTCGGAGGGAAGAGAGGGAGACGTTACGATATTCTAATTTTTGCCCTATCACTGCGGTCGTAACGGCGCAATAAGGAAACGAGAGTCATAGATTTGGCGGACGGCGGTCCCTTCGCATCTCCAGTCGATATTATAGGGAGGCAGCCACACATGGGTAATACCGCAGGCTAGTCTAAAGAGATAATATTGCCTCCTGCTACGGAAATATTGGCGGTGGGCCAAATGGAAATAGATAAAAAGCTCACGGGGATAGGTCGGAATGGAAAAGTAGGGAGGGAACAGAAGCATTTCTATACTAAAAAGAGAATATGGGATACCGCACCGCGTGTGTAGGCATACATAATGCCTGTGTGTTCTTTCGAGTATGGTACGTATAGATGGAATCTATCCGTATGTGGAAAAACTCGCAAACGTCGAAAAAGTACGTGTAGGTCCAGAAGATTTTGTAGCAGTGTACTGGGAAGCTCTGGAAAGCTCGCAGAGTTACGCTTACACGGATATGATTGGAATCTGAATGTGGATATGTTGTGTATAAGTATAAAGCGACACGCGGTGCAAGCTCACATATTATTCCGGTGCCGTCACGAAGCTTTTCGGAGATCCGTGATTTTGTTCCTGAACATTCGTAGGCTTTGGGCTCGTAGCTACTGCCTACTGGATATGCCGGCTGGTAAACGGATTAGCTGTGCCCGCGTTGTTAACGAAAGTAAAAAAAAAGTTGAGCTTACAAAACGAAATGAAAATATATCCTTTCACTTCAAATGAAGGAGCACTCGGGTGAATTTGATTTGCGATGTGAGGTTGTATTTCTTTCTTAGGGCTAATGAAGAATTTTTTATCAGTGACGTTAATAAATAGTATGGTTGGAGTTTTGATTGGACCATCTTATCATTGGAATTGATATTTATGATATTTTAACGTTTCGCCGATGGTTATGAAAATTGTGAAATTTTAATAGTATTGCTTCAGAAGGAAGTGGTGCTGTTTGTACGATTATTAGTATGATTGTAATTAGCATCTTGTAAGAAGTGTTTCGCTGTGTACTTTGACTTAACGTTATTAATTATTTATCAAGCGTATACGTGCTATTTTCATTAAATTTGAATTAACTGTCTTGAGTATCCGGACGACGATAGGACGATGTTGACGATACAAAGATGGTAAGATTGTGTGCAAAGGAGTTGACGCCAGAGCTAAGGGTTGATGAACGGAAGTTCGTGGAATTACTAAGCCAGTCGTCTAGTGGGAAGGCAGGGGGAATGTGGTTCCTGAAAGGGGACGCTAATTCGAAATGTTCTTTGTTTCTCCTGAGTAAAGACTTCACTAGTCTGAAGAGCACTGCTTGTGGCATTTAATTCCATATCCAGAAAGGACTTTGTGCTTCATCGTACAATTCTGACGAGAAAAACTGCGATGCAAAGAAACCGTGACGTGTCGTTCGTTTTCTTTCGTGCGACTGTGTGACATCAATATAGCCTAAAGCATGGTAAACCGTACAGAGCTAATGTACCGTCGAGGAGGGATGAAAGAAATGCTTGTAATTCTGACTCACATTGTGACCTACTACTTGAGAAAGTGATGGTTTACTCCACGATTCTCTGTAGTCTGAAGAAATATGGATTCTGGGCGGTTCTTACCTTTTTCTCGAATTCTTCTCGTAGGTAACGCTTTTCTTTGTTCACCTCGGCACAGATAAGAGCTTCAATCTTCGCTTGATTAGAATCATCACCCGATGCCTTCAGTGCATTCTTGAGCTTAGTTTCTTGTATCGTCTGAAACAAAGGAACAAAAACAAAGGTCATTTTTTATCTGGTGTGTGCAATCAGGTCTAAAAGAAGTTGGATAAAGTGTTATTACGTACCTCGAGTCTCTCTAGATCCTTTTGTAAATTGTTGATCTTGTTGTACATGTGAAGAACGAAGAGATCAAACGAATCTTCGTTAACGGAAAGCTTTTTTTCATGGATGTTGATATCCGGGAAAAGAATCTGCAACTCCTCGTTAAAGTTCTGCCGTGCCTTTTCCACTTGCTTCCAGAACTTCTCGGTGATCCTTGACGACTGAACTTCTTCTTCGTACTTCCTCTTGGATTCATCGACGTCGTCCAGAATCTTTTTCACGTTTCTCCTAGCAACCGTTTTCATAACGGGTGGGGCATCGAACTTGGGGTCATCGATGAGGTTGTACATACGTCTCAAAGAATCTACCGCCTCCCCAGCGTATAACTCTGCCACCTTCAGAGCCTCTTTCCTTTTTTCCGTGGCTTCCTTTAATCTGAAAGAGAATAATAATACTAATTATACAGAAATTAATTTTAAACTGTTCCTTACTACTCTACAAGGTGCTTAATTACAAACCTATCATGGATAGAACCGCCTATCGTGCCTCCAGCACTCTCGACCACCTTTATCACGTCTTTATTGTAATCTTGAATTGCACAGATAGCCTTATTATACGCTGCTATTGCTTTGGATGCAGCCTGACCACAAAATGCCTCCAGTTCAACCAAATTCGCGGGCATCAACTCAGCCGGTACATCTTTCGGTGGGGGAAGTGGTTTTTCGGCGACTGATTAACACACGGAAAAGAAAATTCACAATTTATCCGGATTGGGTCACCTAATAGTTTTGTTCATGGGAAAAATTGCCGCCAAAAGAAATACTTCTGTTAAGAAGGATCTGTTAAATATACGCCGCCCATACGTACCGACTTGGATTGCTTCTCCTTTTTCCTTACTCAACCGGATTTCTGAGTATGGTTCGTTGATGGGTGGTTCCTTCTTATCAACCAACGGTTCAAAAGCTGGTTTTGGCGCTACAGCACACACGAGAGGTTTTTATTAATTGATTAGTAGGTACTGTTAATAACGACGATAATTGTTAAATGTATAAACTATTAAGCAACTAGTTGAGGCCAAATCTATTATACGTGATCCTGTGAATGAGAAATAAGGTGGTGCGGTGCTTGCTTATCTAGTATCTAGAAACTACCACTTTTGTTTTTAAATTTAGAAACTAACTATTAGCAAGGGATGGGTTCGGATTGAAGGATGTTTAGACATTAAAGGTAAAAAGGAAGGGTCAGGGCTCACGTATGTAATCATCGATAACTTTCGTGCAGTCTATTTTCTTCATAACCTGACCTTCTTTGGATGGTGGTTGTCCGAAGAAGAGGTCTAGTATCCTAAAACAGGCAATAATGTAATATAATTAATTACGTGGCTATAATATAATGTGTACTTATTACAAACAATGCACTTACGTCTGCTTTAGTGTTTCAAAAAAGTTGCGAATGAAGTCAAAATACGTAGAATCTTCTTGGAAGATGATTTGAATAGCGTGATCTGTACCCGGAATCCATTCTTCCAAGGTTGCTCGGAACTCTGGGTTCTTCTTAGCAAATGTTAAGACACCTATGGCGCTTACTGTTACAGCACCCAGAGTTATCAAGCTGCCAGAGCCTCGATTCTTCTCACTTTAATTTTAATGTAGTATTAAGAATATATATTGGGTTGGCAAATAAATGATTGCAGATTTTGTCGATAGCCTTGCTAGTTAAAACCTGCAATCACTTAGTTGCCAACCCAATCGTTGTGTACAGTTATATTATAAAAGCAAACATGCATCTGTTTACTATAATTACACTGCAGAGTAATGCAATAAAAATGAAATTAAAGATATTTTGACTTGTATCTAATATTAAGTTAGTATTGACTGATAGAAACATGAAATAATGTAGAAATAGCTTGTTATTAAATACAATTTAGACTATTTCGATATTTTGTATAATAAAAATGAGACTACAATATGTGAAATGAAACTACAACAATGAAATTACAATAAATTATCAAGTAACAGAAATGCATTCATGAATTTCAGAACTTATATTACATTTACATACATATATTAAAAATGTTAATAACAATAATATCAATTGCATTCCTTAAATAAAATCTACCACCACTTCAAGTTGCATATGAAATACCTTTTTGGCGATTGGGTCGAATACTTAGGTCCAGAAAATCTGGACATAAGTCTGACATCTTTGCTAAGCCTAAAAAAGACATCTTTAATGTTTATGTACAAAAAGAAAATTACTAATTTTATTATATATTAATAAGAACCTGTCTTTTCATTAGCTGACTTAGCTAGATATTGATATTAAAAAAATAAGAATATCAAAATCAATAAAATCATTCTTATAAAACGATGATGTAATTATTCGTTAACAATTTCATGAATGACCTTTGAGATATACTTTGTTTCTATGAGCTTTATATTAGGTTCAATAAAAATAAATTAAATATAAATTATAGATCAAAGAATATGACAATACTAGTCTTAGTAAAAAATAGTAGACAAAAGTACACAAGACTATGAACATTTTCAAAATAGTATTACATGAACTTGACAGATACCGATGCTCGATAGATATAAATATTGACAAATTTTTGGCTCACCTGCCTTCTGGTTCACATTTAACACGGGCACGCGTTTCATAGTACCTGGCCGTTAGATAAAGTCTTGAATAACCGTGTTTTTTGACCTGAAATACCAAAAGTATCAATCATTCCTCCTGGAATTATGTAAGCCCCTAATTCTAAGCCATCTTGTCACATGAGATGCAACCTTGCTAGAATTGGCAAGATTATTCACTGACAACTCACGAAATTATCATCAAGCATGTAACGAATGTTTGTAAAATTAAATCCTTAGTTTTATTCGCATTAAACACTCAAGAATAGTTGTAAACCTCGAAAATAAATAGCAAAGTTTCTACGAAAGCGATGAATGGCACTATGTCGCGAAGTAGGTTGTTAAGCATTTCATGGTCGTGTTTGAAATAGAAAATGTATACTGCACTCTCAGTAGAACTGCACTAAGTTGATAAATACCACAAATAATTATTTTACATACCCGATTTAGACCGTTGCACGGAAATTTTAATCCAATTCGGAACATCTTTCGGGTGGCCGGTCAGGCAGCCAAGGAAAAAAGGGAACGACGGCACAAAACAGCTGGTGACCGGCGGAACTCAGTGAAAAGAAGAATGTTGCGTATTATTGGCGCAACGTTTAGAGGTGAATAATTACTTAACTTAGCGAAAATCTTAGTTAATTTTTATATTAATGTTAAAAGAAACGTGTAAGTTTCATTATTGCTCATCGAGATGACAAATTCACATCCCGATTCGTCCACGTATTAACGATAATCAATGTATTTGAGGTTAGATTTTATGAAACCAGACAACCATTTTCTCCTTCTGTCAAAAGGAATCGGATTTGAACCGTGTATGCAAGCGCTTTTTTTTTAAACTTCGTTGCAAATTGAATAATTTCTTTCGTTTGTTTTTCTTTAACAACTTGCTTCCGTGTGTTGTATATTTTTCGAATTTGTTAATACTTCTTTTCTTTTTAGTTTACAATTAGAGTTTATGTGAACAATATTACATTCATACTGTAACTAAGTTTATATGTTTAAAATTAATATTCTTTTCAGAGGCGGGTGTTCGTGCACTAGGAGCGAGTTCCAAAGCACTGGCACCAGTTAACGCGAATAATTTAGCGCAACTTCGATGCTTGAGTATATTTTCTTCTCAGATACATGCTCAATCCAACACCATTGGAAATGCTCAAAATAAAACTTTACTAAGGTAAAGATCGATTTTTCGAAACGAATGATATTAATGTATGATATTCTGTATAAACATTTTTTAGCCCACCACTAACATGCAGAATTTTGCCGGTTGTATCGCAGCAAATGCAACCAACAGTGAGGACAGTTACAAAATTCTCCTTGAAAAAAGGAAAACGAAGATCTGTAAAGACTGTTCTTAAAAGATTTTTTAGGTTACACTGGTATGCTATTTATTTGGCAAATTCTTCAAGTATTTGAAAGTGGTTCACACAATAATTACTTTCAATCATTTTTAGGGGCATATGGATCCGTACGAAGGCAGGACGACATAAAAGACTTTGGAAAAAAAGTTACAACCAAAAACGTCGCTTGCGTCAACATGTCTTTACAAATTCTACTCAATCCTATTTACTTGATAAGATGGTTACAAAATTTTGGAAAAGACCGAAGTACTATGTGGACGATCCTTACGCTCCTTATCATCAAAGAGAAGAATTTTGGATTACTAGAAAAGCTCCCAAACCCTAAATAAACCTGTATTCAATTTCGGTTGACAATACATTCATGCAAAATTATCTTTAGTCATATTCTTTAATGTCTTACCTTTGTTTTAATCGATTATGTTTGTATTTCAGTGTACAAGGGGATACTAAGCAAATAAAATACTGTCAATATTAGTAGTGGATTCAAAAAATACCACAGAAAATCAGTTTCAGATTTTAAGACTTTATTGCAAAAAGACATCCGATTAGACAGCAATTGGAGCTGGCGGAATAGCGTCTGGCTTTGAAACTTTAACGTCCGAAGTTGGATGTAACGGAAGAGCTTCGTCTTTCGGTTCAGCCACTGAAACATTGTCTGGCAGTGGTCTTCTTGGTCCTGTTTTGCCCGTCTCATCCCATGGCAACATGATTTTTACTTTGATTCCCAGGACACCTGGAATTAGAATTGGTAACAGATATTGTAGTTACATAAAATTGGTATATCAATAGTTTGTTATTGAGTTGTTATGTGGAAACTCACCCTGCCTAAGAAGAACGTGTCGAGTAGCAGTGTCTACGTAGTCATTAATGGGTTCACCAGAATGGATCATTAGACCGTCGACGAACTTCATGGATTTTGCACGCTGACCACGCAATTTTCCACTAACAACTACTTCGCAACCTTTGGCTCCAGACTCCATTATGAAACGGAGAACACCATAGCAAGCCCTAAGAAAACAGCATAAAGATCAAATGATTACCACAAAATTTACATACAAAAAAAAAATAAAAGACTAGTTCTTGAAGATAATGTACATACCTTCGAACAGCCAGACCTCCAATCAGCTTGTACCGCAGAGACTCAGCTTGCGCAATGGCACATAAACCTCGCATCGCAACCTTTTCTGCATACAATTCTACAGTGTGCTCCTTGAAGTTGAACCTTTTCTGTACAACGGATGTCAATTCCCTAATTCTCCGTCCCTTCTCTCCTAGGACACTCTGAGTATGCGTTGCCATCAGAATAATTTCTGTACGAGTAGGTGTTACTCGCACTTCAACACCAGAATAGCCATCTTCAGCAAGCTCTCGAGTAAGGAACTCATTGAGCTCAGCCTTGAAGATACCATCTCCTACAAACTGTAAACAAAACATGCATGAAATATAATAGTAAAGATTGATAAGTTGTTTTCTATATATGCACGGCGTTCAATATATCAATATATCAAAACGACGCCAACACATACTAGTTAGTGACACTAACTCAATAACAAACATTCTGACATGCGTCTTGCATCGAAAATTTGAGAATTATAAAAATCCAAAATTATAATTCGCACCACCACCTTTATTACGTAATATGAACTGAAAGAAAAGAAATAAAATGTATGTGTATATACAATAAATACATGATTAAGAAGGGCTTATGGCCGACTAGTAGCCATGCCGTCTACAAACTCAACATGAATTTTTGAAAGATTCGTATAATAAATGTGATATAATGCTCGGTGCGTAAGAGCAGTGGAATTATATTTATAACAGAACACAGAACATAATAAGGAAAACACTAACCTTTCGTTTCTTCGAAATCGAACGTGCAGCCATTTCTACTGGTGTCTGACTTCATCCAACGCCGGCATGGAAAAGACATTCCACAGTGCTGACGCCTAGTACGTCTCTGGTAAATAAACCTCAACACGTGATAGCCGCCATATTTAATTAAAAATGAAAATAAGAAATTCACGTGGAGTTTGAAATTTAGATTTTACGTTTTCTATTGTCGAAATATAATATCACTGTGTTATAATGCCATATCTTGTATAAAATATTTTATAGTACATAGCGCTCGGAATCCTAAATAGAGAATTACACAAACTTAAATAAAAAAATAATTGTATACAATGCTTTAAATATACCGCCTTAATGATATCACATTTGTATTTCCGGTTGCATAAAATACGGTTCTATTTAAAATCTCTCGAGTAAGAGGCTGGCGAAAGAGCATTTGGGGTAGTGTATATGTATATTGGGGCTGACCGGAAATCGAAAAATTAACTCACGCGGGTAAATTCAACTTTTAATTCTATCAGTACCACGCGCAGTGAAAGATTGGTACAAATTTCTTCGGAAACGTCTAGATTACGTAAGTAGAAAACAAATTCTTATATGTTCTTAACCTGCTACATAATATCAAATATTAATATGATATGACAGTTTTCATTGAAAATTTATTATGTAAGGACTTGTAAATAAGAAAAACATAGAGAAAGTTGTTTATAAAAAATTGAATTGGGTATATAAAAAAGGATTTCGTATATTCCGGATTCCTCAAAATCTCGTGAAAAGGAAAGCGTGTTTAGAACGAATAAATATTATTTGATGTGAATATTTTTTAATAAATAATAATGTAGTAAATATGAAAATATTCATTGTCATTCATTCTCCCATTAATTGACCATAAAGTTATTCGCGCCTTTTTTTTCAATTCGGTTTCCAGTTAGCCCCACACGACTGCACCACCAATCAAAACGCGTCCCCGCTTTCGCCAGACTCTTACTCGAGGAACTCTAGGTTCTATCACTGTCTTTCTATAGTTTACACAGTCATGATTAAATGTACTAAGAATATCGTGCGCCGAAATAATTTGGCTCTTTCTGAACTTAATATAATAAAACAATGAGTTTTCCCATGTAATTTTATCATCAATCCTTTGTAAATCAAGGCCAACATTTTTGAACGGATTACATATTTAAGTAAATATTATATTATATAATAATTAACTGTGTCAATGACGTATCAATATATAATGTGTTTTATAAAATAATATCTTTCATTTATAAATCAAATGTAACAATCAATAATAAATATCAATTCAACTTATATCTAAGGACATTTTAATCATTTTTCTTGACGATTCTTTTAATCGCAATTATTGCTCTAATCATAAGTATTTACCACAATAAATTAAATCAGACAGAAACAAAACAATGAGGATAAACTTTAACAAACGAATCAAGCACGTAACATTAGAAATATAACCTACTTATACGATCCATACAAATGTTTAATCGTTTCACAAAGAATTTCAAAATCTTTAGCTAATCATCCACGCAAACATCCTCAAAAGGATCAAGCCTTTATCAAATGAATTGATCAAAAAGCTTCCACATCTTTATCGGGTACCTTGAGGTACCCCTTCCAATTCTAGCGAAAGGCTAGAACGTCGTTGCGGCTTCAGTCCGTGCTCGTCTTTCCCGGCGAGCGTTTCCGGCCTAACGTTATATATACGATTTTCACTGGAGCTGAGCATTGCGTAAATTCTTATTGAAACATCACTGGTCAGTGAAAATGCCACTTCGCGGAAAGTTGCGACTCTTAAATAAAGCCATCCTAATCTCAAGAGGTTCTCTTAGTGATAAGGCTTCGTGTAATGGGTCGTCGACGCAACTGGCCTGGATTGCTGTTAGGCATTTTTCACGCAGCCACACGCTCGATATGCGGTAAGTCGAAGTCGCTCCGGACCGGCAGTATTGCGCAATGGGCGTACATACCGACATACTAGATTAGTAACGTTAAACTTTATTTTGACATATGCAAAAAAAAGTTTGTTATAGCTTTAGTTCGTACGACCATTAAAAATAGTTATACGATTTAAAAAATATACGTTCCCATTACGTTTAACAATTCAGTCTGTAGGAAAGTACATGTGTCAAGAGAAGATTAATCAATTGGAGTTAGCAGTTGTCATAGGTTAACTTCGTTACCTGTATTACTCAAGATGGAATTACGTGATCCCAATGATATTTGTAAGATCGGCGACTCGTGACTTTTCTAAGTTAGAGTCTGTTATCGTGTTTGTGGTGAAGAGACTTAAACATAATAGAGATACGTGTTGCCTACCAACTGTTACGATTTTGTTCGTGTGGGGCCCCCTATTGCATTTCTCCATCCTATCAAGGTTTATGTTTGTTATTTTTTTTGCATATTCGATATGTTACCTACATTTTCGAAAATTTTTAAAAAGGACAAATTCTCATTGGTTACCTAAAAATATCATCGAAGAATTTGCACTTTTTGAAAAGTGTACAAAGTGCACGTAACGAGAGCAAACCTATTGCATGAATAAATTGTTTTTCTTTTTAAATATGATAATTAAAAATTTCGATGTTTTTACGTTATTAATATTTATACAGGTGTAATTAGTTTTAGATGATAATTATTCGTCGGAAATTTTCAGTGTGATACGAATTATAATTTATTACATAAATTCATTATAGCTGCTGATAAATCAAATATTGATATCAGACCAGTTACATATCGATTTTATCGTTACGTGTCATTTTTTTATAACCCAAGAAATTTGCTATGAGTTACTGAGCAGTTATTGTTACTTTTTTCATAATGATAAAGGAAATAAAATGTAGTTTACCAAAAAAACTAATTACGTGGAATTATGTTTTATCAAGTATTTTACTTGCAAGCATTAAATTATTGTAAAACACAATTCCACATAATTAGTTTTCCAAAATATTTCTGAGCGCATGATAACTCGACGCGAAATCTTATCAAGTATTTTATTTGCAAGCATCGAATGATTGTAAGAGTTCGCGTCGAGTTATCATGCACTCCAAAATATTTCGGAAAATGCGTATTTCGAGGAGGAATCGTGTGTTAAAAAACAAAATCGAAAAAATAGTATTCTATTCTTAATAACTATATTTCATATTTACAGATTCGTCCAGTTCGTAAACAAAAATGGGGGCGGTCCGCAGCATTTGGGAGTGCAGCTCAAACAGGGTGGCGATATCATCGCAATATCGTCGATCGACTCGCAAATTCCAAATAATTTAAGAAAATTCCTAGAAGGTGGAGACGATCTCTTGAAAAAGGCTAAAAGGTAATCACATCTCCGATAACTGTAATTTACCCTATAGAACGAAAAATTCGAATTTGAAACTAAAAAAAATTTGGTTTAAATTACAACGTCGTGCCGTTCGATACTTCGTATCTTGACACTTTGATCGCCAAATTGCAAATAACAGGGAAAACCGTAAAACTGACAGCTATGATTGACAGTTGTTTGCCATATCCCTCTACCACAAAGTTTCAACAAATCGTACGCAAAGTTCATAAAGAATAAATAAACGTGATTGGTTTATCTAATTTACTTAGAAAAAATGTTACATGTCAGAGACGTTATCATGTTTTCCTAAAATACAATTTTCCAAAACATTTGGAGTTCGTGCAATTAATTGAAACAAACAAAAATTTATCGGTACAAGATTAACATAAAAATGATGGCCTAAGTATCCTTATTCATTGCCAACATTTATATTTATGATTTATAAACATTTCCCAATACGTTCGCATCGTTCGTTCCGCAGCCTCTTTTGAGAACGTCATGCGGTTTACGTTAAAAAAACTACATACATATATAGGTATAAATAAAATTTGTCCTATAAAATATCTTCGTTTTCCCAGGAAAGACGATTTCGACATTCGTGCTGCCGTAGAGAGGTTTGTGTCTTGAGTCCAAAGACATTTTCAAACCTATTTTCATTATTGGTTGACTCTTTCGATTCTCGACTATATCAATTCATACGTAAGAAAATACGTATAAAATAGATACGATTATCTCGATACAAACTTTCCCATTTGCAAGTTTAACCTATAAAATGTCTTAGGCAGTAGTGTGTTATTTCCATAGCACGGCTCCTGTAGGCTGTTACTGCCTTTTCCTTACAATTATGCAATGGGTCCCCCTACAAATTCATGTTCACATTATCACTTTATGACTATATGTATAATCTCTTATCAGTATACAGATATTGTTTCACCTTTTCCACTTAAACTGCTGCTCTTAATTCTGCTATACTTTCCGCTTGTTCTTATCTACCCTGATGGTCATTACAAAATGCCCTAAGCATTTTCAAAGGCACAAAATTATAGACTATTTTACGTCACGCAGGAGTCAACCAATAGATATTCTTTTGATCTTACTACACGAACCTCCCCTTATTATGTCTGCAAGGAGGGTACCTGATGTTTTTGAAACAGGCTCACTAAAAATACAACCCCCCTCCCCCCACCCCACCCACCCCACTAGTACTTTTTTGAGACTACCTACTTTTTTTGTACAGGAAAAAAATTCTTGCTGCACAGAAAAACACCGTCCCGTCGCATTTTGAACTACTTAGAATCTTGCGTAACTTATGAATATAAACTGGTGGAAAATGTCTGTCGGATATTTAGCTTCTCGAAGTCGTCACTTTAGTGAATTAGTATTCAGTTTGAGAGTAATGGTTACTTTCTACTAAAATCTAATCCTAAAACAGTAGCTGGTTGGAGTGATAAATAATAATGATTTATAAATGTTTAAAATGAAAATTAATGTCCTAATTAATGCATTTTCAAAATTATCAGAATTGAAATTTCAAAAATTTCTTATAGCTATATTGTGTGATTATATACAGAGTTTTGCAAGCAATGTTTATACTTTTATTCAATTCTTGCATTTAGATATCACGTATCACTGTTGATTCTCTATTATCATATTTGCTTTGATAATACTTTAATTTAAGAAATTGATAACCCAGATAGTATACAGTATATTACACGATAACGACTAAAAATTATTTAATCTTGAATACATAAATCCATAATAACGTGCTGTCCTTTCTAATACGTAATTTCAAGAATGTTTTTGATGGTATCGATTGTATCGCTCTTATTTATTATTGTTCAAAGATCCAAAAAACAAAATTATCCTCATGTAAAATAGTCAGTTACCTTTCTAGTTATCATTCTCAACAGTAAAGAAGACTTGTCTTTGTTTCAATCAAGGTAGCCAGCGCAGGTGGAATATATTAAAAAGTTACGTAATAATTTTTCTTATCGTTTGTATACTGCACATATGTGTCACGTATCGATTGCAGACACTGTCCATATACATATTAATATTCTTCAACCTCAGACTAGTTTCGCTGAACTGTATACCTCTAGCGTGTAAAAGAAGTAAGACAAAGAATGTACAAGAGTGAATGAAAATCTGTCAGACATTTTCCAGAGAACTAGATAAAAATATTTACAATGAAAATAAATATTTCAGCATGTTTAACAATTTTTTTCTTACCAAACAATAATTACAATATGCACGTATTTATGCATCACTGGTATTTCCACAACATGACAAACGTGCACTAAATCTTGCTTCAATGGCTTTCGTAAGAATGTTGCATGACATTTGAAAAGATTATACTAACGCAATAAGCAGAATGAGATACAAGTTAAAATAAAACAGTTTTTGTTTTTGAAAAAAGTCTTGTATTTTTTTCAATGCTTATATATAAGTATTATTTATGGTTTCCTGACAAGAAACAACTATCGCGTGTCTTTTCGTGGTCAATGGAAATAACGATTCAATTATCTTTATTGGAAATAATTATTTTTCAGAATAGTAGCTGAAGGCCGCAGTGTGATACCAGAAGCAGATGTGAATTTTCTAGCGCCAGTCGTTCGAATGGACAAACTAGCCTGCGTGGGTCTGAATTACAGTGGACACTGCGCAGAGCAGGGTTTGGAACCCCCAAAAAATCCTGTTATATTCAATAAATTTCCCAGCAATATTATTGGACCGTATGACGACATACATTTGCCAAAGATATCCGACGTGAGTATAAGATAAATGTGTCCGATAACGAAAAACAAGTGGATAAACTCGTGTGACATGCGTGCACTGCGAAATAATGTTTTACTGATATTTCGGCAAAGTATAGAATAATGTGCTACTTTCAATTTATCGTTTAGCGAAAGTAAACACGAGGCAACTTTGGCTATAGATAAGTCATGGTTAATATACATATACATTCGTGAGTTCAGAACAGTCTTTTGACTTAGCGGTCAGTTATTTTTAGTTGACTCTTCGGCCAAAGCGCAGGTTGCACAAAGAGTTAACGAACTTTTGAACTAAATACTGCAGCGCTATTTTGGTAAATGACTGTAGTTTCGTTGAAAACAATATTAAATTTTAAAAAAATGTTATATTCCATACAGAAAGTCGATTGGGAGGCAGAATTGGCTATTGTGATTGGAAAGAAATGTAAAGGATTGGACAATCACGAGGCTGAAAATTATATATTTGGTTATACAGTAGCCCAAGATATATCGGCGCGTGATTGGCAAAAGGGAAAACGTAATGGGGGTCAATTTCTACTTGGAAAAGCAATGGACACTTTCTGCCCCTTGGGACCAGTTGTCGTCACCAAAGAGGCTGTCTGCGACGTTCACAATCTCTCTGTGAAATCCTGGGTTAACGGGAAGCTTAAACAGGATGGAAATACCAGTGAGCTGATATTTAAGCCTAGAGATATCGTTGCGTACCTCTCGCAGTAAGTATAAATACATCAAGTATTGATATAGAAGAGATAAATGTATCGGTATTTAAAAAAAAAAAAAACATGAGCTAAGTATATTTTCTATTTTCCTTATTATTTATAGATTCTTCACTCTTCTGCCAGGAGACGTAATTCTCACTGGAACACCGGCAGGAGTGGGATTCACGCGTAATCCACCAGAATACCTTCAGGTATTGTGCCTGATGAAAAATATTGAATGAATCACGTTTCTATTTTATTATTTGATTTGTTTAATACCTGTTTTCTTTTTACTTGTATTTTTGTAGAAGGGAGACTGCTTAGAGACTGAGATAGAAGGAATTGGACGTCTGAAGAATAATGTTGTCTGACGAGGAGTACAGCCATAACGTAATACGTTCTGGTTTCTTGTAACTGAAGGTGTATTCTATCTGTGAGATATCATGAGGATCTTTAAGTCCAACGACCCATGGAAAGATCTCATGTTTGCAATACAAGTGTTTGAACTTACTAAAGTGGAAAATTTAATGCGATTTTAATGGCATAGCTTGAGTACCGTGTATCACCTCGCAAGGAATACATCTTTGGCACAATCATAGGTGCTAATACCAAATTGTTTTTGACGTTATACGTCTCCCACACACTAAGGAAGATAATTTTTGTAATTATATATATGTATATATGTAATAATAATATATATAATTCGTACTGTTATTCCCTCGTCAAAAGCGTGTTGATTGAAGACATCGATCTCGTAAAAATAATTGTACATTTCCAGAAAAACATTTAAGTGTAAAGAAATTATGCCAAGTACAGGAGTGCTGTTAATTTCTCTGACAGAATATTGAAATCATATTATTAATGCCAAGTACGTAAGTCACTACGTATCTGCTTATTGTATGATCTAGCACTGGCCCATCATTTTACATAGTATATTCTACATATGAGAACCGCACGGCACAGATCACACGGGCATTTCTAGTCTGCATCATTTCAATTCTTTTTCTTAGAAGAATTTACAGCACGCCTGTATGTACTTGGCCTTGGATGTACTGCCAGTTACCTGTAGCTCGCGCAAAACCCGACTGAGTCTCTTGATAGAAGATTCCTACTTGGAATATTTCTATAGCGCCATCCGACGTGAAATACATAAACTATGCAGTCGGCAAAACAGATTCTGTTTTAACAACTAGACACTGTCGGTAAAGTCACACCATGCCCTCCGTCGATAATATACCTTATGAAAACTAGCATCGCGTATGTCGCCACACTAGATTACCCATTTCCAAAAGAATATAGGCAAAGACATTAGTTTAAAGAATCACCGCTATGTTGCGTTACCAAGCCAAAATATGCAACGATTCCATTACTCAAAATGAAGATATGTGAATGCTAATTGCAAGAGCCAAGTAATAACAATAATAACAAAACCTTTACAAGGAATATCAAATCAAAGCTATATAATTAAGTACATTTCTTATGCAAAACAACCCGGATCTGGCAACATTCCCATTACAATGATACGCAAAATTCAAAATGCAATATGCATAATATATTCTAATCCATATTAAAATCAGCGTGGGTATCATGCGTAATCACTTCTGGAGATCAATCTCAACGAACGCAATCTCGTGAAATAACCGCTTTAAAGGATTAAGAAAAAAAAATGAAACAAGACTCCACTCACACCTGCCAAAGCCAGAAGACATTCGTTACGTCAAATTAAATTCGTTCCAGTCACCCATTTACAAGAGGAGCGTCCAGGAGAACAGGAAGATTTTCGACCCTTGGACATAGAGGGAGCACGTGGTCAGGTCGGACCCCAAGAGACCGAATAAAGTAGCGTCCACTTACAAAGTTCATTAAAAGCTCCTTGGCAGTACTGACTGCATGTGACGGCCATTGCTACCGAAGGAACGGGCCCCCCGTCGATCCCAACAAAGGCCCGTTCAATGGGACCTAATTCGCAACAATGACTCCTTCAGCCATATATTAATGGTTAGGAGGGTATTCAGCGGGGTGCATTGTGCGACATATCGTATGCTACACCTATATAACCATCATAACCAACTAACTACAGATGCGACTGGTTTGCAACGCGACTCAATTCCGGGATGACAAATCGCTCGTGAAACATTGTCCTGGGTTATTAAGGCGCGTCATGAATTTAATGGCGCCGATGATTTCGATAGTGGTGCGAAAGTAATCATTATGAATAACTTTAATAAGGGCGGATAGTTGCCTGCTCACTTTTTTTAATTTATTTATTACATCTGCTCCTCTCATTGGCCAGACAAAAAATATGAGTTACTAACGAAAGGTAGTTTATAACTAAGGGTATGTTCTTGGATGCACCCCTAAGAATTTTTTATCGTGGACACCTACCCCTCATCCAGCAGCATTTTTTGACCAATTTGGAAACGTCTTATCGGTACTCGGTGTGATTTATCGGGCCAGACATTTTAGACCCTACGGAAAAATTTGGTGATATCATCCAGAGATCTACCAACTATGGGGGTGATCTTATCTGTTACTCTATTAAGAAACATCCTGATGGTATAATCCCCTTGTTAGATTGTATTATGTGACAAATGATGACTTATATTAATTTAGATAAGACCAGTCACATGTAATTAAGTAAAGGGGTTGTGTGTTTGACGTTCTCTTAGAAGTAAGGGTAGTTGATAATAGGAAATTCTTCCACGGTTCTTTTTTCGATAGCTGAAAATTATGACACTCGTAATATTAATTGGGCAATAAAAAATTGACGAGTTTATAATTTCAAAAATTTGAATTCTTTAATTATACAATTTCATAGTTCACTACTTCATTTTTTGAAGTCTCTAGAGAAATCAGTTAAATCGTATATGATGTATCTTTCAAAATTGAATTAATGAATTTTACCAAAATCATACGTTTCGTACAATAACATGTGGTTGCCTTAACCCATACATATGGGTTGCCACGGTATGCCGGTCGTTCAATCTCTATACAATAGATCTAAATTCGATCAATGAAATCAATTCCAGTGCAATCGCTCAACCGGATCCACTTTTGGAAATTGAATTTTCAAAATGGAACACCGAACACCCATCCCAATCCACCATGGCGGATAGTTCTGCCTTGTATAATGTATATAGAAAATAGTTAAATACCTATTAATAAATTTATTATTTTTACGCAATATACCAAAATATATTCCCGCCAAGTAAACTTTAATGTATTATTAGAAAAAATAAAAATTTCCATGACTAATAAAGTCATAAAAATTGGATAACAGAATTACTTTAACATTAGTATGTTAATTCATTTAAATAAAAATTATATATACACATATATAATGTGTACCTCAATATCTCACCAATCTATTCAACCCATTGAACTTTGAGAATATATAATAAATATGTCACTACAAATTTAGAGACATATAGCATTCCCATGGATAAGATAGTTGCTTAGTCAGTGTCGTCGTTTTTCTCCTTCTGTTTCGTCCCGCTGGTTTATTGCGCGTTTTTCCCCTGGGCACGCTGTGCTTTCTTGTCTTTATCGACTTTTCAAGTGTAAGGACCACGGCGTCGAGGTACACGCCGTAAAAAGCTCTAACGCCTTGTCGAATAACATGAAAAGTACCGACGCAATAGCACAGCTCATAGGTAATGCGTAACGAAGAATATGAGTTTGGTCGAAAGTGAAAACTGTAAAAATTTGACCCTGTTAAAGAGTCCATTTCGCAAAGCGTGAAAACTGTTAGACGACGCCTACATACCTACTTGGAGAACAAAGGAAACGAAAAGTGTGGGTTTTCCCACAGAAGAGACTGAACAATAGCGGAGCTGAATGGATACTGGTTACTAACAGTATTACGGGTGTCATTTGTCAAGTATCCTGTCAAGGACCAATAATGGGCCTTATGTTCAAAATTCGTTAACCCAGATAGACTAGGAATTTTGTGGAAAAGATTGCGGTTCACGTTTAGTCTAGAATCTTGTATTTTGTTGATAAATTAAAATAATTATTAAACATTTAAAAAATTACGAAATTTTCCATATATTAAAATATATTTATGTCGCGGGTTCTCAAATTTCATGAGATAAACTCATCTCGGGAATCTCATCTCCGATTGGCCCAGCGTTACGGGTACATTATACAAAGGAAAGATCTTTAGGGGAAAAAATGAAAAAAATCAAAATTCGAATTCTAGGAAAAAAGGCAAGATGGAAGTATGAAAAACTAACGGAACACATAAGAAAAATTAAGAAACTGAGGGAAGAAAACGTGAGATTTACGACGAGCTACCGAAGAAACACGGCAATGAGGTGACGTATAGTACAAAAAAAAAGAATTCCAAAATCGTCGATCTGTGGCAGGTTTGAACTCAAACCCCAAAGGACACAAAATGACAATCGCCCGGCACGATCGCATAATTTCGAGTAAGCGCGATGCGACAGTCTCCTTAGCTCTTCGCTTCTTTTCCACGGACACCTGCATATATCCTGTCCACCCAGTGTGCACTGGGCTCGTTTCAGGAAACCGTTACAGTCATCGGGGACAGATTCTACCTAATAAAGACATAATTCTACAAGATAGAATCTCTCCCTGGCCTGGCTCACCTTTTTTTACGGTCCTGCTTCATCCTCCCTTCCAATTCGAACGCCGTTCGAATGCTAATTACACGCTTTACGGTCTCACTATTTTCCCAGAAGAAAAAGAAGGAATGAATAAAGCAAGAAAGAAATATTATACGAGCCAGCACCTTTTACAGTTACAGTTTGTCTAGTGTCGAAAGATGCAAATCCCTGAGTACGTAGAAAAATGTCAGGTATGTGAAAACTTACGGAATTTCTACCACTAATTACCCAGACAGCACCTCAATTCTGGAGTCATCTTTAAGATGTCCAAAAGGCAACTTCTGGGTTGAGTTACGTAACGGAACGTGAAATAATTTCGTTGGGTGCATTTTTTAGTGTCACTCGTTCATATGCAAGTTCGTGAACAGTGTACGTCGTTCAGAAAATTGCCAGAGGCAAACAGATGCGTTTACAAATCGCTGTCAAGATGGCAGGTCATTCGCGGCATAACAACAACTTGATGAAACGATTAAAAGCGTAACGAGGAACTTCGCGGTTGCTGATGGTTGTTGTTATCCCGTTGACGGGATTTTGCCGTGTCGAGGGCACTCGTAAATTTTCCCAATTCACATGTATGAGCGTGCGTCGTCTCGGGGGAGTGCTTAGTCACGGGGATAAGTCCCACGGGGTCTCATGGTAAATCTGTCGCGGTGGCGTTAACTGCAATTTGGAGGTTCGTAGTAGCACAGCGTTATGCCAGGATCGTTTCCTTCCTATTTATTTGTCTCCGTTGAACAGCCCACAAAAGGTAAGTACCGAGTGACTTGATAAAATAACGTAGGTAGAAAGAATCGTCTGAACATTCGAAACTAGACAATAAGTCATTCATGTCGGACATGATTGTAACGCATGCGCATCCCCATTTGTATTTAATTTCAATGTGAGAAGGTAGCTGTGTAAGCCATTCGTCTAAAATATTTATTATCTGTCATCGAAATAATACAAAAGGAACGTATAGTCACGTCAAAGTGTATATACTGTATAAATGATTTTTATGAAAAATGAAGCTGGTAAAAGTATAGAAAAAAATTAGTAATCAACGGATGAGACTTACAGTACCGCGTGTCCGTCCCATTTGGATCTCATTTGTCACAATATCAGTATTCGTGGTGCTGCCACGTCAAACATGAATCCCACAGACGAAAGGCACAGGAAGTGGATAAATCCTTCACGGATGTAATGAAAGATCGAAGTAATATCCTTCCGATTCATTGTTATTCCTTAGCAGCACACAAAAGCAGTGTTCCGTCAACCCGTAACTCAGTGGCCACTTAGAACTGACGTAGACGCGAACAATAAGAAGACAGTTAACACGTAAACACGAGGATTAACATGCCTCCGAGATAATGGCGGAAAGCCAATCGATATTTATGGGTGGTCCTTTGTTCACTCCCGGTTTTGTAGAATGGACTGCGGTGCATCGTCATGAATATCAATCGGAAGTATACAATGATTTATGGAGAGCATCGAAAAACGTGAGTGCCTCCACGTGTCGCCATCCCCATTCAATCTCAATAAACCTCATATCTCCATCTTCTAGTAACAAACAATACATTTTTCGAAAAAGCGAGACTCGCGCCATCCACCGTGTATCTTGAATACGGTCAGTCCGTGATGCACGTCGGTAAAGAAGTTCGTGATGGTAAAGTGGACTGTTGGGGTTAGAAGAAGGAGCTCGCGATAAATAAACCTTAACCTCATTCAAGTAAGTGGTTATGTTTTTAACACGTGCTAGTGCCAAGCTTACACACTCTACCATAAGGAGCATAACCAGCAGACTGGTATCTACACCTACCTTCGCAAGCACCAGGAACGGCTCCACCACCAGGCATCGCCAGGAGTAACAGCAGCCACATAACCTATCCAGGTCTGCGCGGTCCCCGCACCATTCGTAACACGTTTATACACATTTAACCGACGGGAGAGGAGCAGGCAAACAGGCAGGCAAAGCTTCTCTCGTCGAGATGGGAGATGCGCCGACATAACCGATAAATAACAACGGCAACGAGCCTGTCAGACCCTTGTTAAACCTCGCGCTCTCCCGCACACGCTTACGCGAACGCACGCACGCACGCGCACGCATTAGAATACGTTTTAACACACTCGCCTTTAAGAGTTACAGATGCGTGGAGATTGCCAAGAAGGCGTAGGTAAAACCCTTGGGGAGATAGCGAGGGCTATACGTCCTATGAGCACGAACAAATCACGCAATCAGTGAACTCGACGTGAGGTTATGTCTTTCTTAATTATTCTCACGATTTCGTGCTTAACCTATAAGGATTAAGTTTGTGCAATTGCGTGACAATAAACTAAAGGACTTTGATCGAGCTCGATTAACGCGTAAAGGATAATCGGTACGACATTAACGAGACCTGCTCGTTCTGTGAGACCTTAATGTTTACTGATATACCCGTATTGCTTCAATCGATAATTTGTTTCAGACACGCGATCGGTACACTGGCTGTTCTTAGGCATCGCTTTCAAAAGAAGTCTTCGTTCGACTAGTTCTATTGTGTTATAATGCCAATTACGTATTGCTAAATGATCTATTACGTCTAGTTTCGATAGATAAATTTGGGATCTGATTGCAATTCTCTACAGACTAACCTTAACGTTACTAATCGGTTATAGTACTGATACTTTAATACGGAGTACTTATATCTATACAATATCGGAAACAGAAGTGTAGTTGAATTCGATTAATTTTATATAATTTATTTAACCACTTTAAATACTGCCAATAATCCCACATTCGAATACCTCTCTACCGACAACATAACCTATTTGTCTAGCTGCTAGCCTAACTAATATTTTTTTGATAATTAACTAATATTCAACCGGCAGTAATTTCGACCAATATATTCCTAATCCACAGTAATACAATAATGCTATAGTTGATCCACGATTATGCAGTAACGAAGTTTGTTCAGAATAAAATGTTATTTTTCATTTCATAACACTTTCTGAACTAGTATATACACACGAATATAGGCATTCCACGGTTTATCCCATGGGATATAAACGGACGCCTCAAGGAATTGCCGTAATTACGTAGGAGTCTTTCGACTCGATTTTCGCGGAGAAGTAAACCCATAAGTTAAACGAGCTTCTTGCCGGCGTAAACAAACAACCCTCGAGATTGGTTCTAGCTGCTTATCTCACTTAAGTTACAAGCCGTGGCAAAAAGCTGTGCTGTCATCGACAGCAGCTTATTTCAACTGGTACGTATATGACGTGTTAAGACTTCCACTTACGCGATACGACACAAATACGCTTCTGCTGTCTTCGACGCTTCCGCTCTCTGCGCCCCACGTTCAGGTCAATTCAAGTTACGAGCGTGTGTCGGCGTCGGTACCCCCCCATCCCCCCTCCTTCGTCCCTGACCCCTCGCCGTTATCCTATAGCTACTTTACGAAATGCTCTTTATGAATTCGTCGAGCAGTCTTCTTGCAAGGATTTCGTTTAACGCGTGTTAGTCATCTGTGTCACTTGGAGATACATTTCTGTTTTTTTTATATGTAACTCTTTATGGAGGGTTTTGAGTACTTTTTTTTAATAGCTTGCTCGTACTTTGGGGGGGGGGGGGGTTCTCACGGAAGACTATCATTGTTATTGCTTGACTTTAGGTTTTTGGCTAGTTGAAAATTGAAATTGAAATTTTTCTGGGGTATAAGTGGGTGGGTCGCAGTAATCTATGGTAAAGGTTTTATCGCGTTTAAGATTACATTGTAAACTAACATTTGAAAGGAACCGTCTTGTCAAAAATTTTGAGAAGTTAAAATATCAGCGTATAGGCGTGGTCGAGATAGGGGGAAGACATGGAAATTTCGTTTGGAGTCAAGCGAAATGGTACTAAGTGGGCGACATGTGCAGAGCGTAAACGTGTCGGAGACTTGAAAAAAAAATAGAAGTAGGGAAAGGAAACCGATATTGAGAATAAAAGTGAGTAATGGATGCGTGAAAATACATAGGAAATTTACGTCCCTGAAAGCGAGAGTCAAGGAGTGGTTGGTCTGGTAAGAATTAACGCAGAGTGGTAAGCGCGTGCCAGTTGTTGAGTTTTTGCGGTAAAAAAGCATATCCGTGAAAAAAAGGGAGTTCAGAGATAAAAAGACAGGAAACTGTGCGTACCAATTAACGATAGTCGAAAACGTCTTAGCCCTCGTTATCGTATTGACACACAACTTTTACGAGTATTCACATAAAATCCCAGCACGATAGTTTCTCATGATAAACACGTAACAGGGTTGCCAATCGACAAGAGGAAACAAAATTATGACACATTTTTTACCATAGTGCCATTCGATGGGTTATAATGCGATTTTACACAGTTTCGCACCTGGCCTATCCGAAACAATATATTGCTTTCGGTACGCTATCCCTGAAATAGGGGTTCGGGGAACCCCCGTGCAATAATATTGCTCTAACACGAAGCTGATGTTTACAATGGAAACATGGAGCTCGTGGGATCAGAGATCGTTGCCATAGAGATCCCCGAATAAATTGACTACTGTACGTCGCAAGCAACCAGACGACAAGACGTCTAAGTATTTCTTGAGAATGATCCAGCGCGATTGCGAGACGTCGCGACGCTATGTGTACATGTTACGATCTTAAAGTGGAACGACGCCGGTACTTTATTTTTAAATGGCGGAACTCCTCCAACGGGTATCCTCCTCATTTTACCAAAATTCTGGCAATCACGGACCGCATAGATCACCCAGCCGTTGGCGTCCGTTGTGCCTTTCCGAGCGTCGGGGATGCTCCCTGAGGCGTCCTATAAAAAACGATCAATTCCCCGCAATATGTAGAACGATTTCTCTCTACGTGCTCGTCCCGTTTCTCGAGAAGTCAACGCTGTCGTTCTCCTCGTCTACGAGGACGGGGGTAGGCGAAATGGGTGTAACAAAAAAAAAGGGGGAGAAGAAGGAAAAAAGCATAGCAACTCCCTTTTACCGTATCCTCTGTTACACTTACTGTGTTCGCAGTCCCGTGCCACTCTCGTATTCTTTATTCCGTGGACGATTTATGCCCTGTCATTTTTCCGGGTTCTGCGAGGATCTCGAGGAATACGATGGAATATTCCGGGGGGGGGGGGCTGTTGTCAAGAAGGGCGTCTTTCCGAGGAATGGCAAGGATGCTGGAAAATATGGAAAAGGATGAAAAGTCTAGGAAAAAAGGAAGAAAAGAAAAAAATTCTAACGGGGGGAGTCTATCTACACCCGTCTCTCCAACCGAGGTTTTATTGGCCTTTTTATGGCACGAATAAACGGCCCCGTTACGCGGATTTACATACCGTTTGTTTCATGATTCACTGCCTTCCATTCGCCAGCCCTACAGTATGTACCCAAGTTCTGAATTTTTTGGTATACACGAAGAAATTTATTTTTGCGCTTTTTTTATATTTTTCTCTTCAAATATTGTTATTATATTTTTTAAATGGTAAAATTGCATGGCATTCTTTGTGGTTTGTGCATTGTAAATGATACCAACGGTGTGATAAGGATTCGTTGGTGTGACGCAATAAAAAAACTTGATGCACGGTCATACCGTTAGACTATCGAGAGTCAAGAGTCAGAATTGTGTAAGGTCATCGCGAGGAGAACATCTTATAATTGATTTGTCAGCGTTTCATGTCAAATTACATAATTAAGCATAAAATGTAGCTGTTGTAACAGTCAAAGAACTTGCGTCAATCGTGCGAGGAAATTTTTTCTTTTAATCTTTCTGTTTTTAGCCTGGCTACCCCCTTCATTTCGCAACTTTAAAAATAACATGTTGTTCTTCGTTGATCTTGAAGCTAATGGTAATTTTCGTCAGAATTGCATCAGGCTTTTGACTATCTCTTAAAGTGAAATATAGTTAGGAAATTCTTATCCGACATAACGTTATTTGTTTCTATGGTCGGTCCAAGATTTCTACGTATATTCTTTTTTATCAGAGTACCAAAAACAATGCGATTCTTAAGTAATATATACGTGGCTTTTTATAAAGTCACAAAAATATATACTAAAATATAAAAATAAAATATATTTCAGTATAAAACCATAGACGCGTATACCCTGTGACCAAAATTATATTCAGAGCTACTTGTCGTCTGCTAGAGACTTCATTGTTTTTTATCTGTCAAATAGAACACATTGAACACGTGGATTGACTTTAGGGACTTTAGTTTATGAAATCCATGTGTATTTTTGACAGATTGAAAACAGTGAAGTCTCTAGCAAGGCATTCGTGTCACTGGATAAAATATTTGTTACAAAGTATGCACATGCATGGTTTTACACTAAATACATTTTATTTTTCTAGTTTACCATATATTTACGTTACGTTATAGAAAACCACGTGTCATTTCGTCAAAATTGCGTTGCATGCGAACTGTCAAAAAATCAGAGCGAACTCGTGGATCAACTATATATATTCGTAACTTTCTATAAAAATTACATGAATGGAATGGAAAGGCGATGAAAAAAAAAAGTACGAAGGCATATATAATGAAAATAGCTAAAATAATTGGACAGTTTCATGCGCACCAGCATGGGGTTGATCCGACGGGAACAAAAGTCACTAAAAGAAGAAACTGTTAATCGGCAAAATGCAAAGAGCACTTTTAAAACGACTGTCAGACTAACTGAAATGAAATTTTAGAACCAATCAAATCCGAGCTCCCAATGCAGCCTATACTCATTTCGATTAACTTGATACGTGATTTATTACAAGGGTTGCAACCTGACTATATTTATTTCCGGCCAATACAGTTACAAATCCAATATCGTCCTTGCGTCTTAAAAAAAGTAATAAAAATATTTTTAATATTTTGAATAGTATCGATCACTACCCTTATCATTGGACCAATAACACCCTCGAAAATTAATTTACTAAAAAATTCAACGAACCGTTGCAGATCGTAGCCGATCGTCACGTGTCATTTGATTTCAATTCCTGTAGGTATCATCCCCAATAGCTAACACAATAACCCCTATTAAACAAATAGTCCTGATCACCAGTATCTACACCCCATATTATATATATCTGCACTCAGCACGCTTCAACTCACCCCTATAACACAATACGCCCACCCCACAATCAGCTTCAACGTAACCAACCCTCCCTAATACAATTTGAGTTAACTGCAGGGGACGATCGTTTATGTGCTCGGTATACCCTGTATAAACTGTAAGTATACAATACATAATATACTCCATGGGGTTCGGTTCGATTCTATGGTGTAAGATATACCCGTCAACCCTGTGTTATTTTAGCCGCACGATACATTACGGCTCGTAGGGGTAGTTCTCCCTTATACAACATTATACCAGGATCTTACTTCATTCATCTTGAATAGTTTGGCCATTTTGAAAATGTTACGTAGACGTACCCGTACTGTATATATATAAACTTGTCCAGGGGTAGTTTCTAGGACATAGGCCACTTACAACGGTAAACCAATGGCGTTTTTCCTACAAAACAAAACTAAATCTTGGGACACGTGGCATTGAAATTCTAACCTAATTTAACCTAACGAACTACTTCTTAGTCCATCACAACTCCGCGTGTCTAGCAAAAAATTTTTTTGAGAAAATTCCGTGTAAGTGCCGCTTTATGGTCCTGAAAGAATACGTTACGTATCGAAATTCTCTCAGACCCGTCCTGAAAAGCACCAAATGTCCCTAAAAACTGCCAATACTCAAGACAAAAAGTCCTGAAAAGTACCCTTTGACATGTATATACACATATAATATGTTATATATAAATTACGTACATGGTATAAGAGTAATAGCATTATGAAAGTGAACCAACGAACCGTACGATATATAAAATTGGTTTAAAAGTCTTAGCTCCTTTATTAATGTGTATTAATTTAATCAAACGAAGTTTATATATAGCCGGATGTCAGAGGTTATCTTACTTAACACACGTGTCAGGCGTAATTACGGGCGTTTATCAGATAATTTGAAAAAAATTATATAATTACGTTATCACTTTATAATAATATACTTGTACTATATTTATCTACTTTACGTTATTTACTAATAACTTTATTCCCTCTCCTTATCAGTGCGCTACTTCTCTTCGGTATTTTATCATATCTTTGACTGTCATGTAAGTAATACTTTGTGACATTATTGTGCTGCGTTATTTTTTCTTATATCACCTTTTTACACAATTCGTATTACTATACTATGCTATATTAATACATATATATTTTCCTGAATAATTATTAATGCTGGATTGAAGATTTAATGACAGTTACCAGATGCTGTCAGATTGTTATAAATATAAGACGGTGATACTCTTATGTGATTGGCTGAGTGAGTTAAGTTCACCTGAATATGATTAGAATAAATTGGTGTATTAAGTAATTTAAAAAAAATGAGTTATATTCTGATAATTATTATTTTATAAAATCCAAGGGCCAACTACATCCGGTTTCTGAGCTCAATGAACCGATGAATCTGATCGATCTCATCGATCAAGGCGTAACCCTAAATCCGGCTCGTTTTCACTCCGGTATACTTTCGCGCCTCAGGAGTTCCTCGAATGGATTAAATTCTTTTCAATTTTCTATTTTCGTTCACCAGACCCATAGTGGCATATATCTCCTTATTATGTGAACGATAAATTTGACATATCGATAAATCGATACAATGCAATTGATTCACCATAAAAATACGAATAAATGTATTCGATTATATTTACCACAAAGATATATTTATGACAGGAGAATCAAGAATCACTGAGTATGATTATATCTATGGCAAGGAGAAAGTGAATGTTTTTTTTTGGAAAATTTATTTTAAACCTTTTAAAGACAATTACGATCTGCTTCGATGAATCTTATTGTTATAGTCAATGGTCGTCGAGTGGCGTTCCAAGTCAATCGACTATTGATAGGCCATAGTGAAATAATTTCGAGAAAATATTTTATATGTAGAATCTCCTTGATATCCCGTAAGGTAATCATCGAGTAAAGTGCACATCTCGTATCTAGAAATGTACGTGAGGCGAACGAATGACAGTTGCGCGTATAAGTTGTAAGCTAATACGTTTTCTCGCACCGTTCGACCTTCATCGCACGAGCGTGCGAAATGGAGACGCGTGTTAATCCGAAAAGTTGTTAACGGATGTGAATTATTTTTCCACAATGCGAATGAATGTTTATGACAGACCGATGAAATAGTCGCGGCCATTAACAATGAGAAGTCAAGCGTCGTCAAGTTTATGTCGTCAAGTAGTAGCGTTCGGAACGTCAGCGCATGCGCAGTAGACCAGATGCCTGCGCGCGCACACCCGGTCGAACGCGAGCGTTGAATTTTCATGTTGTCGGTAAAAATGTTTAAATCAACTGTCAACTGCCCCTTGCCTGTGCCAGTAAAAATATTCTTCGCGGATAACGAATAACGACGAGGAGAGGATGTCTAGGGGAGGATAGAATTTTTCCTACCCATAGGATAAGTGAGAAATCATTTCTCCTATGGGAATATAAAAGCGTATAGGTTAGGTTAGATTACGCTGCATGTATGTATATATATACATAGAGATCGGTCTATAGAGCGCAAAATAGTCGTAAATCAGTCTGGAGGTACGACAGACTCGAATAGAGTTCAGAAGCCAGATTGCTTCGCGTAGGAAGCTGGTAGGTTTTGCATTGCCGCGAATCTTATCGTAATCCATACGTATGACTAAATTGACGACGCCATTAATAAATTCATTTAATTTAATACTTGGCGCGAAATACGAGCAATCTTGTGCGAAGGTCTACTTATTTATGTGCGTATGTTTATATATCTAATACACAGTAACAATTCCAAATTTATTATTTACATTGTCACGTAAATATCAATTATTACTCTTTCAGGATTACAAATTTTCTACGTGTCCTTATCGCTCGACTTGCATTAGACACTATCTGGTATATTAACTATTTACAGAAGCGTTAGATGATTTCTGAACGATACGAGGCAACTCAAATTTTTCCTTCTTTTTTTTTCTCTTCAAAATTTATATTCCCAAATGGAACTATAGCAGGATACGGATATTAATAGATTATGCCTTTAGTAACATCCGGCGTAAGTTAGTGATTCCGAGCATGGTTGCCTGGGTATACGAACAAGTTGACTCTAGGGAAACAAATGATATTTAGTGAATCCCAAGAAGTAAACAGTAATGTCAAGAAATAATTTGGACAAGAAGCAAATGGTACGCGAGTAATGTTTCTATACCGTATAGATAAGTCCTTATCACGCAAGGGTCTCTAGATTCAAGGACCGTTTTAAACTCTTTGTCTTTCTGGTCTTTAGCTTTATGTGTAGGTATACCGTATAAGTAGACACGTAAACAGACTGTATAACGTAGGAGAGAAGGTGTAAAGAAGCCGCAAGATCAGCACATGCTGCTCCGCATGCCCATTCAGTCGACTCGAGTCTTAAGTCTTGACTCAAACCTGACGCGAGTCTTGACTTTCTGGCCAATTTCAGTCGATAAAACCGCATGAGCTCAGCAACCAACTATCTTTCACCTCGGCTCGTTGCTTCTCGAACAACCTGGCAATTTTCACCTAGCGCTCATAGAACACCGATCTTCTCTCGGAAGGATGGACCCTTTTTTCTCCCAGTTCTTCTTTTGTCTCTGCCTTCCGTTCCTCCTGTTAGGTTAGGTTAGAAACGATCAGGAAGATTGAGGTGATTGCTGCGGACAACTACTGTTTGTTTAGCGCTTTTACCGTCGAGCCTGTGAAATGAGGCTTTGCGAATTTTCACAATTTTTTTTAAGATCCACCACCAGGGACTCCTGACTGTAAACCAAACCCATGGGAATTACCGGCGGTGATGCTCCTGCAATTTCGAGTTACTACCAAGCAGCCGGGACTCTAGTCGATGGCGTCAAAACCAAAGCTGCATGGCTGCGTTCACTCTGGATTCCGGCAGCAGCCGCGTTGGATTCCTCGACGGTGCCTCGGCGTAGTCAGCGCCAATATGGCTGATCCGTCCTTACGACTTCCGCCCTCTTTTAGAATCACTTGGGACTTACCCACGGATCGATACTGAACAAAAAGGAAATTGTCTTCCTGGTAGATCCTTCGTGGTCTGGCCCACTGAAGTGTGGAGGGCTGCAATTGATTCCTGTGAAACTGGGCAATGAAAGCTTACAGTTGGGTGTTACGTACCAATTGGATTGGTGTCTATTGATTGTGAAACGGTAGCGAAACTTCGATTTACCTGAATATTCCACGTAAAAAGTATTGCTAGAACCTGCGGTAGACAACATTAATATTTTTGTCGATATTACGAATTTATTTAGTAACGATTACTTAAGTGCTAATTAAGGAAAATTAATTTAATCTTGTTTTTTTTTGTCACACCACTTGGATAAATATGACTAACAAGGAAGGTTATCTTGGTGACGCGTCGGAACATAATTAATTTTAATATGTTGCAAAAATGTTGTTTTTAATCCGTATGCAAAAAATGAGCCTATGTGAACAATTGATGGATCGAAACAGCCCTAAAAAATGTTTGGATTCTCAGTTTTTTTCAATGTATCTCGTAAGCTATACACCATCTACCCTCTTGATCGTTGTGTTTCAGAATCTTTTTCCTTTTTTTTCCCCTACCATATTCTAAGATGAATAATATTTATCGAATAATATAATGACATCGTTTCCAGTGGACTGATAAGTTTTTTGCATACGTATCTTGAGTAGGTTTGCAACATATTAAAAAAAAATCCCATATTTCGGGACGTCACCAAGATAATTTTCCTTGTACGGGATTCGACTGTAAATACTCTGTGGTAAAAAATAACAGTCAAATAAGAGGAACATACGAGTCAATATCATTAATGATCTCTTCGACCCCAACGACCTCCATATTGGTCTATATAAATGAAGTAGCTACGTAAAGAGAGGTTAGAGCTCGCTGAGACTTCAGCCTGGTCGACAGCCACCTGGTCGACTAGCTCCCTTAAAATTAATCGACTGTGCTCTACAAATTGATTTCGAGCGAAAAGGAAAAATAAATATATACCGACGGAATGGGTCTCTCCGGTTCAGAGCGGATGCCTGTACTGGCTTATACGAGGGGAGACTGGGCTCTTAACGCTTTTGGGACCCCTTTAAGACCCTGAATGACCTGCTACCGAATCACCACGTGGAAACTTTTTAGATTCATCAACCATAATAATAATAGCTCATGCTATGGATACAAGTAGATTATAATTAAGAATTATATATATTACGATGGTTACTAATTTTCTTATGTCAAATAGATCGTGAGGTACTTCAATCTTGATCACAAGACCGACCGGATGACCTACGTCATAAAGGGCTGTATAAGATTTTTACTGAAAACTCGTTCAAATTCTCGGCTGCCTTAACGATGAAAAAGCGGTCGACCGTGTGTCAACCTTTTATATTTAAACATTGAAATAGTCGCGAGAAACGACTCTTGCAACGGCGTCAATGAAACACGGCATTAACAGTTTCGACACGACCTGTCCCGTTGAGCTTGTTCTCATGAGAACGGCATCGCCGCCAATCCCATCTCCACAGCTTGACGAGATGGTAGAAGATGGTGCAATCAGGATCAGCAAAAATATCCGATATTGCTAGGGAATGCGATAACGAGCAGCGAATATCATAAAACCATACCAAAGATCTAATCATTGGTTTTCGGTACGAAAGACTCGCGCATACAGTCACGTTACGATACGTAAGTCTAACCTATAAAAAATGGACTAAAAATGATTTTAAAAAATGAGAACATTTTCTCTCAATTAAAATTTGTATCTTTCCTATACCTCACCAAGTACCCGAAAACATAAGAAACGACTAGAGCTTAGTGTGAGAATGGCGAAGCGAAGAGGCGAAACAGGAGTGCGAGCGAGCGAGTAAATGAGGGAGAGAGAAAAAAAGAGTATATACGTGCGTGACTCGTTGGAGGTGGGTATAATCGCCAAGACACAACGGCTCTCGGGTTGTTTTGCTGAGATTTATTGGCTCCACGCCCGCCGCGGAATTGGACAGAATTATAATTGGCTCGCGTAATTTATTAATGAATTTACGACGTTTGCTCCGATTCTCCATCTCGCACTCGCCGGCGACCTATCGACCATCCCCACGGCAACGATACTCCGGTGCACCGAAGCAATCAATCCTAAATCACCCGCGTAACGCGCCATTGCTGATCCACGATACGGAACTCAGCCACTTCCAGCAGCCGTTTAGTCTTATCGGATATAGTACAGAGAACGTGCTACTTGGCTTAATTAGTCTCTACCCGGTGACCACGTATTATCCAACCGGATTCAAATATCGACCATATCAGTATTAGGTATCGGTATCGTATATGTCCAGGCGCGTCCTAACCTAACATTCCAGATCTGCGGTCATTATCGTATACGGTGTACTGCCATGCCGGCTATCGAACATCTTTTCTTTTCATAAAAATTTACATAAAATAAATCTAAGTTTCCTCATCGGTACCTCTACTCGTGAGCGTCTTGTCTGACTGTTCGCAAGGTATCACAGAATAAAATATTCGTAATTTGCTAATGAGCAACTTTTCTTTATACCAAACGATTCATTGCGAGTTAACCCGGTCGTCATTATCGTTAACCCGCTGGCCCATTTTCTGTGTCTTCGACGTAGCCAGTGTGTCGTGGACCAGGAGTTATTACTGTTGCGACACACTACTCTCGGCGTCCTCGCTTTTATTGGACGCGTTACGGAGCTACTGGAGCCTCTCGGTTTCACGTGCTTTCCTGATCCTTCTGTCTCAGCCGTTGACTCCTTTGCCGACGGGGAATCTGTAAAATACTTGACGTATGCGTTTGACATTTTCCCACTCTCCTGCGACCCTCTTCCTTTTTCTTTTACCAGTTCCGCTTTATTCCCTCCTCTCTGGTACATAACCTCCCCTTTCGGTATAGACGTCAAAAACACCCGAGTCCATCGGTTCTACCGAGTCCATTACATTTGTAACATTTTCGCTTTTACGATTTTACAGCTGGTTTGCATTTCTACGATACACGTGGCTGTACATACTGTTATGTATAGTATGGAAGTGGTATATATATATAATAGTTATAGTACGGTATATATGTTTGTGCGCGCGTATAAGGGAGGCGTCCGTCGACGTCGACGCCCTCTATTTTTCAACGTCGGAAACAGAACCACTTCTAACAATTTCACAAGTCAGTCAGTTGGATTGGCAGCCATGCGAAATGGTCCTAACGTTCTACCAACACTTCGGCGCCACTTTACTGACACCCAAGAAAATCACAAGCTACTACCAAAGGGGGTTGACTCGCTGAAAGCTCCCCCTTAACCTACAAAGGATTCCATTTTCTCAAATAATCCCGAAAACGCGATAGAAAAGTCGTAAAGCCCCGAGGCAATCTTCGCTTTACGAGTTTTCCGGAAACCGACGTGGCCCCCTGCTTCTCGGAGGGGACGGGACCGGATCGTCATCGTTTTCAAACGGGTCCACCAATGTATATGACCTATAACGATCATTGTCATCGTATACGATGTATGTTTGGATATGAGTTATTAGACGTTGGGGGACATTTTCTGGTTGGTTTCCAATGGGCGTGGGGCCCAGGGACCCGTCGCTCGGTCATTACGGTCCCATTAGTTGTATCGAGTGACGAGTTCAGTTTGTTTCATTTTTTACTGTGGCTCGTACGACCGACTTTTTTTGTCTTGAATATTTTAACGTTTACAATATACCTTATAAAGATACTGATAATGGTTACTTGGGAGCATTTTTTTTTAAACATTTTTAATTGCAGGATTGGCACCGCGACAGTTTTCAGCCGGTCGCTTTGACTCGTTCCGATAATGGAGTACGATACGGCTGACTCCTTTTTTTTTCTTTCTTTTATTTCTTACCTTTTTAATTTGCCTCTTTTTTTTCTTCTCTCTCTTTATCTTGCCATCGACGAGAGAGCACGAATTTAATGGAGTCGTCCGTTTTCATCGATGGCAAAGTTAATTCTGATATTATATCGTAATTGATGCCATTATCATTGCTATGGCAATTATGACTGGTAATTTAAAGTCCTCAGAGTGTTCCCGACATAACGCTGTCGCGCCAATCGAGTCCTTCGACGCTCTTACTTTGCTCTTTAATTGACTGCCTCTAATGACATTTCTTTCATTTATCATTCCCTTGGGCTGCTTTCGCCGTTTATTCTTGTTCTGTCTTTTGGACTTTTATTCTCATTAATTTTTTTTGTTTACAGACCTCTTACTTCTTCGGTTCGTGCTTGTCTGGTCTTGTGCAATTTATTATGTACGGCAATGAGCGAATCGCCCGTCCGAAACTTATTTGGAACTCGTTCTTGTAAGGAGAGTCGAGTGAAATCGAGTCTGCTAATTTTCAAAGTCCACGCAATTTCTCATTCTCATAACCACCCAGCACGAAGGGACCACGCCTACGTGTCCCGACTCCAAAAACCGTACCAGTTTCGGTTTTATGTGTTTTCGTAGAAAAATGCGAAATACGAGTACTGCTCCGCGGACAAGTTCAACCTAAACGAAACCACATGTCGGGTCCTCCAAGGGTCTGTTGTCACTAATTCTAGTAATTAACCAGATACTTTAGGATCGCCTTTTGGGACCTTCTAAGACCCGACCATCGGTATGTTTAGACTTTTCGCTATCAAAATAACCTTTCACTTCCAAGTATTGGACCTCGTGCTTTTACTAAGAGAAATAAGTGGACTGTTATAAAAATCCAATGAAACCCTCGAATCTTTGATTAAAAATATTTTATCGAAACTCACTCATCGGTTTCTATTTACATTATCTTTCAGCGTCGATATCATCAGAGACTTCAAGATATCCTGACTTCAACCAGGTTTCCTATTCCGCCGTGTCAGTTTCGTTAGTCGATCTTTCCATATTCAACCTGGCTTACCGTTCTCATCCTCTTTCTAATTTTTGTCCTCTGTTAGCTACTTCCGGTTGAGAACTTTGCATTTCCTCATTACGTTTTCTCAGTATATTCACGTATTCCTCAAGAGTCTCAGCCGAGTTCGATCTTGCATCTCGAGTATCGGTATCATCGATTATCTTTCTGCGAGCCTTGAGCCGGATTTCATTTCCGGTACAACCGGAAATCATACTGCTACGAAGAACATCACCGCGCGAAGCTGGTCTTTTGGCATGAAGATAATGCCTAGTTAGAACCGTATGAAAGCTCTTCTTCTTGACTGGGCAATCAGTGATTTTCTGATTAATTCCAAATAATTCACCGTCCTGAAAATAATAATAAATAAAAAAACTCACACAAAATGACTGCCGGACTTACCAGCAGAGTCTGAGGTAGGTGCTCTTTCAGAGTTTCCGGCAAAAAAATACTAAGAGTTCCGGCAACCATGCAAACATTACCCAAAATCATCATTGGTGTGTTATATTGAATTGTACTGGTATAAGCCACGAATGGACTCAACATGGATGCCGCGTAGCCCATATTGTGAATAAAAGCTACACCCTCCGCCCTCACTACTGTAGGTAGCAATTCGGAGGCATATCGAAGTGCGATGTTTGATGCAATATTCACAAAAAATCTTCCAATTATAGCAAAAGTCACAAAGTACGTTCCACTAGGTACAGCGCTCGCGCAGAAGCAGGCTAATCCGGATAAGAAAATGGCGCCGATAAGCATCCACCTTCGACCATATACATCGAGAGTAATTGTAATGAGGACCTCAGCCGGCAATTCGGTGGATGCTCCAATGGTAAATGACGTGAAGGCGTCAAGACCAAGATTTTCCAAACAACGTATGTGACAGTCATAAGCCATTGCTATGATACTCCATCCTATGATTAGAAGTACGGTAAACATTCTAGAAAAAAAAATATAAATAGAAAAATCAGCTGATCGATCAGGTACAGTCCAAATAAAAGATTTTTCAGAGTGCCATCTTCTTATGAATTTCATGGCAACAAAGTCCCCCGGCCATTAATCACGAATGGACTTTATGTAATATATGTATACCTGAGTCTGGGAGTCTTAAATAAAACAGATACATTGTTATCCTCTTCGGATGAACTTTCAGTAGAGTCCATGCAGTCGTCCATAAACTTTTCATAAATATCTTGCGGCACGTCGGCTTTATTGATCCTCTCGATGCTCCGCATTATTCGCACAGCTTTCTCAATTTTGCCCTTGCTGATCAGCCATCTAAAAATAAATTACCTAGCGATGCTTGTAACAGGGTTTGTCAATTTTTTTGGCAGACTTTACCTCACACTTTCCGGTACGACCCAAGGTGTCAGAATCACAAAACACATTGGCACTGACGTGACCATGGTTAATGTCTTCCAGTTGGCAATGTAATAAGCCATCCAAGGTAAACACATACAACCCATAGTATAAAATATACCATATGACATATTCCCTACGAAAGTCCGACATTTTGGACCGATGTACTCGAGCACGAGTATATACATAATAACAAAGGTATTGTCGTAAGCGAAGCCTACGATAAATCTACAAAGACTAAATTGCCAAAATGCTGTGCTGAGTGTCGTCGCGATACCACCAATCAGACCCATTATGTTGGTACATATGAGAACTGGAATGCGACCTCTCTTATCGGCCAGCCAGCCAAATAAAAATCCGCCACATATTGAGCCGACGAAAAAAATACTCTGAGCCAGATTTACCAGATAAGCTTGATCGCAGACCTAAAACATATATTGATTATTAATAACTTTTTTTATTAATATAATTTTACAAACCCAGCCTTGTTCCGTAGCTATGGTAGAGTATGGCATGTCTCTTGTAAAATTGTAATCCCAACTGTGACACTTCTTAATCGGCCACTCTTTGTTGGACCGACTGGCGTTCACTATCTGATCTATGGGTACGTCATAGATCCAGCATCTTGAATAGGAAACGTCACCACTCTCGAAAGGCACCTGATCCGCTTTTGGTATCGCGATGTCGCGCAGACGCTCTATAGAGATTCCGGTTACTTCAGGCAGGGTGCACCAGTGCTCGACCGGGACCAGGGTGAGGAAGATTTGCGTGAAGTAGACGAAAGTCAAAAAGAAGCAAAACGGTATCAGCATCACGAAGAGACCCTTTTGATATATACCAAATTCTCCTATTTTTTGAAAAAGTTCATCTGGACAAGCCAAAATAAAATTTATCTAGAAAATGGATATTTGAATGAAGAAATTTATCAAGGTACAGGAGCATGTCGTCCAACGTGACAAGGTCGGAATTAACATCGCTCTTCATGATCTCAATGATAATTAAATGTAAACGAGAAACTGATCCATAACCTCGTAACCTAAATCTTAGAATAAATTCAGAACGATGCATAGTGAAGTTAGCTATGGGTGAATGAATCGAGAGATCGAGAAGGATCGATAGATATTTTTATGACGTCACATAAAATCTACCGTCCTACATTCAACTTGAGTATTAACGATCTCGGTGGCATTGTCATCTCATATCCGAAAATCGTTCCCTCTCACGAGCCAATCAGCGTCGCCGTTTAGCTAATGCTTATAACGAGTCTCGAGGGATGATCCAGCATGGTGCTCATGGTTAGCAGGGGTGGTTCGTAACTGGAAGGGTAGGGCTCTAACGTTTTACCCTCTTTCACCCTCTATTTTCTCCCCCCACTTGGGATACCGCTCTACGCTCCGCTTTGGAGTTTCCCACTTTGGCGTCGCGACGCTATAGGAACGTGAACGCGCCGAGAAGTGGTAGCAATGGAGTCGCTACTGGGCGCTCTGCTGAATTTCCAATTTACGGCGCCTGGTAATCCACCGATTTACATATTATTATGAAAAGCTCTCTTCCACTTCCTACCAAGCACAAGAACGTGCCGTAGGTGGTATGTAAATATATGTATATAAAAGTTGTATCTAAATTTTCATGAAATAAAATGTATCGAGAAGCAAAATGATATTTTCGGTCACTTTACGCTGTGTCAAAAAATAAAATGATAAAAGGTAAATTATTATTTTTTAATTTGTCAAAGAAATAATTTTCAGCAGTATCCTCATGCGTATGTAGAATATGAATATTTTTTTATTATTGACTATCCGGGATTTGTTTTTCTCAGAAAGGAGATGAAAATTCGCAATAAGAACTTCGCAATTACCAGTAAGGGATGTTCGCTGGATGAAAGCTGCTTGCCGGCCTAATGTCGATGAAGTTTTTTTGCTCCAGGGGTGGATCGATAGGACGAATCAGGGCGCAGTTAGCTAATGTAGCCATGGCTTGGCACAGCCCCCCCAGGGTGGGGGTACTGTGGAGCTTCGAATAATGTTAGGGGTTGAACGTGCCAAGGAAAGATTTGCGAAAGGATCACATTTCAAGAAAGTTTATTTCGTGTTTGTTAAATTCGAGCTTTTTTTTTAGAAGGGGTGGATACGTACCTAACCTAACTACCCTCGAACCAGCCCCTCGTTGCTCAATGAACACTTACTTCATGGATTATCCGTCGCTTCAGCGATATCATCCCCTTCGAATTTTCACGAGCGAACGGGAAGTATCTTTTTGTGGATTCTGCGTAAGGGATTAATCTGCGGACGTGAATAATTAATTTAAAGGGTTTCGAAGACGGCGTATACTTTGTTAGGGGATGAAATACGTAGATTGCTAGCCCGTGGGAGAGTCTTGCTGTCGCTTAAACTTTCTTATACTCTGTGAATTAGTCGGGTTTTCATGGGGGGTGAGTAAAAGGGAAATGGGGATGACGACGATTCGCGAGATAAAATTACATTATCACTAAAGCGTACTCCATGACGAGGGTGAAATCACGTCCCGTAATTCCTGAGCATTAAGGTAAACGTCCCTTCGCAGCGCGCAGGTTCAGTCGTCATGGTAACCGTTTCAACCCCACCTTTTCATCCAATCAATAACTTATGAAACCATCGTCCTCCCTAACGCACACCGGCACACCCCCGTTTTTCTAAACGCCGCCATGACGGAGTCCTCGAATCTCGGCCGCCACGACCCTTGGATAAACCTTCGTAAAATAACGGCCATTTTCTTTTTACTCTTTTACAATCGAGGTGATCATACTACGTATGTCCTTGCGAGGGTTGAATTTGCTGGATGAGAAAGAAAATTTGGAAAATTTGAAAACACCGTCAGTACGTTCAATTTGTTTATGAGAAATGTTATAAAGAAATTCTTTTTTTGGTGTTATCACAAATATAATAATGAATAATTATAATAATTTTTTCACAGGTATATAAATGTAATAATAATAATACGATTGATATATTCTATTCGTTCGAACGAGAACGTGTAACAATGTGTAATATTAATGCGTTTCCGTAAAATTAGAAAAAAAATGGTAAATATCGATTATTAAAAATTAGCATTTCGAAATGCAAACATTTTTTAATTAATTGATTCCAGTCATTTTTTTTTTCTAATCATGTGGTAAATTGACAGGTTCCTATATATTGGATTTGCAGGGTTACGGTATATACAGGACTGTGTCATTTATACAATATTTTAGCATCGTATCTACTTTTATTTATACACAAGGGGAATAATTTCATGAAATTGCAGGAGGATGAAAAAAAAAATCTCACGGAATTGAGGCGTCAGTTTTATAGGCGCGTGGAATAGGTACGCGAGAGCCTGTAAAACCGAAATAAAACGAGCACTTAAGTATGTGCACTTCGGAGAATTTTAACGAGGCGTCCCGACGCCTCCGGCGACAAATCCTTCTAATAAGAGAGGGCGCTTCTTCTCTTAAAAATAATTAAACACTTAGGCGCATTCTCACCTACGCTCCACGATCCTTGTAACGACTAGTGATCGCATCCGCCATTTTGCAACTTCATATCAAACAAATGGTACCGTCGCTTTCAATTAGAGCGTAAAGTTCCTCGAGTATACGAAGAAACGTGTATCTACCGACAAACGGAAGTAACCCAGGAGAGATAATCAGGGGAAGTATTAAAAGACGTAAAAGAAAAAGATGCCGGGATATCCGGTACCGTGTGTTTCCATTAAGTTAACCTAAACTGCCATCAATTTAAATGCTGATGAAAGCCGGCTTGTCGTCACTGACCCCGAATATTTTCACGCCATCTATATGGATATCAGCAAACCGCGTTTGTACCAGCAAATTAAATCACCGGGGAATCCAAAGTATTTATTAAGATTTCATGTAAATTGGACTCCCGGTCCAATTTGCCCTGTCGGATCTTGGCGACAATGAAGACATGGTCCACGCGAGTACATAGCCAATCAAAAGTAACGGAGACGAAGAGCGGTGTTGAATATTTTCGAAAAATTCAATACATAAAACCAATTGAATTCCTTTGTTAGCGAAAAACGATTCCCACCGAAGCTATTTTAATTTCGTACATTTATTTGTTTTCCTACAGCGAGTGGAGCAAAGACAGAAACAAGGATTAAAAAATTGTACAAACCGAAGCGCGCTGATCCGACGCGTGTGAAAAATAACAAACAAAATCTCGCTCCGACGAAACTTAAAACAAACATACCGATTGATTATTGGCTCCCCTGGTTTTGCAGGATCGAGGGCTCGAGGGGAAGAAGGTAGCACAGCCCGGAATTGAATCCCCTGTCGAAATGGAATTGGGCGGCTAGACTATAGTGACTCAATGTGAACGTAGGTATAATAGGGTACAGGTGTAACAAGATATATAGAGAAATGGGCTTGTAATTCAATTATTAAATTTACACTGCAATATGCTACAAAAACGAGACTGGCATATATATCAATTCAATTCTACCAACGAACAGTTCGTAAAGCCAATCAAAGTATATTTTGATTTTGAGAATTCAGTAAGGGAAATAAAAAGAGAAAAATTTTCACCGTGTCTCGTAGCCTCGTATATTTCCTAGGGCGACTGTACCGAATGGTAGCCGTGACTGTCGGTATGGTAGGGAGGCAGAGAGAAGCTCAATCGGTAAGCAGTGGCAGTAATAAGAATAGTAGCAATAGTGGCATCATTCTCCTCCCTTTTCTTTTCTTTACATATGGCGCTTGCTACACGCCATAACCATCGATAATGTCCCAATAGGCTTGTCTGGGGTAACGGGGCTCAACTCCATACCGTTTGCCCCACGATGATTCAAAACCCCATAGATTCGTAGGCAGCATGACAAATAACTCTGACAATGGACTATCTCTTCATGGTCCATGGTCATGCTGCCACCCTCCTATAGTTATAACCTCACATAACCTCCTGTAACCAGTTCTAGATGTATTATGTGTCCTATAGGGTCCCGTACCTTCGGCATCCCCTTTCCTATACTCCACGTCCTCCTATCCCTTCCTATGGCCTTACTACCCTCGTGTTATACACGAGCAGATCGGTTCCGGCAATTTTACATTCACGTCAGAGAACCTCTGATTTATTATAATGTTTGGCCTTTGCCATTCTTGGTTCCTCTTTGCCGACGTATCTCGTCACCCGTGACTACTCGCGCGAATTGAGAGTATCCTCATGAGAATATCTGCGGAACAGATCTCTATCGATATAACGCTACCGGTCCACGTGTCATGTCACGATATTTTATGGCCATCTTGACTATCGACAGAACCAGATAAGACGGACGGTACCTACCCCTTGCCAATCTTACCGTCAATTTATTCTTTCACCCCGGTGCGACTGTTTGACGATTTTTCATCTCCATTAAAATTTTTGAAATTCATACTAAGGTTTATCGTTTCAAGAAATCTCGATGAATAGGACGAATACGGGAATGCACGTTGACGAAGATGAATTTTTATCGGAATGTTCATTGAATCGATGAAACAAAAAATAAAAATAACGTCCCACCACTGAAACTACTTAAAAAGAGCCAAGTGATAAAAAAATCCTCTGTCAACGTAGACGTCATCGTAATCCACAACAACCCCTATGATCATTTCGTTGAAGAAACTCGTCCCGAGAGAGGTCGAGGGTCACGAACGTAGCCAAAGGTGAGGAAGATTCTTTCGTGATGTGGATGTCGGTAGGTGCGTTCCCCGCACACGGTTACAAGAAAAGGGAGGTTCCCGAAGGTTGAATTAAAATCGAGGGGGGAATTCGCGAGTCCCGAAGTATTTCGTGGATAAGAGAGAGGGACGGTCAGTGCCGGAATCGTTGGAAATCGTAAACCTAAAGCCAACAGCCAATAAACAAGACAATTTCGCGGGCGTCGATTCCCGGGGAATCCATAAATCTCAAGAGCGCCCGGAGCTACCCGATTAAGAGGACGCCCGTTCTTGTCCTCGGTATATGGAAGGACGCCCCCGCCTTCTTGGCAAAAAGCATTGCGGTCAAACGATTGAATGTCTCCCACGGCGGGCATCTTTTCGCCACCTCATTCGATTTTCACGTTTGTTTTTCCGCGCGGGAATTGAAAGCGCGATTTAGATTGGTAGATGGGTGGTGGCGTTCAGGGGGGGGGGGGGGGGCGCCAGGTAGGGGATTCTATTTTCTTGGCTGACTTTAATTCTGCACGAGGACAACCTTCCCCCACCCTTTACATCCCACCCCTGTTACCCCTAGTGCACACCCCGTTGTCGCCTACGATTCAATAGACATCCACCCTGAAGTCGCAACTGCTTTTACTGGAACTGCATTTTGCTGCTTGTTTTTTCTCCGATTTTTTTACAATTTTTTTTCACCCCCGTCGGATAACGTGGCTGAAAATAAAAATGTTTACCTTGATAACACTATTGGAATTGAATATAAAAAATAGGAATTTACTCCTTTCGTAGAATTTTATTTTGTATCTTTACGTGGGGTGGTTATTGCGCCAATTTTTTTTTATTTTCGGGTACTCGCCCCCTGATAAGTTATACGTGTAGATTTATTTTATTATTGATATGCTTTTTCTTCACACTTAAGGTATACGCTGCCACGTGCATACCTGAGATTTGAGGTAAGATTAGATTTTATGGTTGTCGAAGGTGTTTTTGTCGGGTAAGATTAAAAATTACTTGGTAAATAAAAATTCCATTTTTGAGAATTTTTGGGAAAATTAATTGTTCTCGTTCCCCGGGACTTTCTGAGGTCCACGAAAAAAAAAGATGAGATAACACTTAGAATGCGAAACGTAGCTTATATACGCGCGAAGCGTGTATAGTGGATTACCATATGTGGCATTTATGGGTATAGGATGCATCATATGTTTATAGTAATGTAAGAAGTGGATTTATCTGGACTGATCCAATACAAGAATACTTCTTATGGGTTGCGAGTGCTTTAATATGGAAATTACATGCGATGGGGAAGACCATTTCATGGGTTTTCGTATAGTCCCTATGGGAACAAGACAAACGAGAGAACGTCTAAAATTTTATCGGCTAAATATAATATTTCGATAAAATGGTCACATTTTTTTAACAAACTATAGTTATCTACTGTTTATTAAGATATTTTTTTCTTGTATGCTCCGAATTAATCTATGACTGGTCGACGCGTATGGTTGATTTGAAAAAAAATTGACAACTTCCGAATATTTTCTAAATAAACAAAATGAATGGTTTTCATAACGGCAACAGGTATATTAAAAAAGTATACGATAAAGTTACAATGGAATATAAAATATTTAATCCCGAATGACGTAAAGCCGTTCTAAATTATGAATTTTTCTGAAATCTTATATCCTGGTAAACATTTCTTTGCTATTACATAATAAGTGAAACGATTGCAGTTGCGACAGAGTAGACAGCCGATAACGTTTATTCGTTGTAAAAAAATATTGAGTATAAATAGATACAGCAATGTAAAATAATATCACGTTAAATAACGTCAGTACCAACCCGAAGGATTCACAATGATTTAAAATGGTTTCGAATGGACCGTACGAAAAAAGTGCGGCAGTATCTCCGCAAGTAAGAAACGAGAGAAAGAAGATAAAAAGATAAAAAGAAACGAAGTGTCGCTAGGTTCGGTGCGATCGGCTATTCCGATGGTTTTTTGCTTAGAAACGAAGAGTCCAGCGGCTGCATTATTTTATTAGAATGAATTATTCATGCGTGTCACTTACACGGTATGCATAAGTTGCGCTCTTTCATCACTCTCTGACACGTACGAACTCCATTCCTTTTCCTTTTTCCGATTGCTCCAAAATGGAATTTAAGAAAGAATATCCAAAAAAATCTCTTAAAAATTTCACCGCTCTTCCACAGCATCCGGATGTATGGTCCATTGCATAAAAATCCCCACCTAGACTGCAATCAACAATTATTAATAAAACACTCCTTCGTTTTGAGTCTTCATGAGTTACGGGCAGCCATATTGAATTTTTCATTTCTCTCCAAGATCTCAAAAATGACGAACGAAGTCTCACCTGATGCTGTATAATTTGCTTTGAAAGAATCTATGCACCCGTAAATATATTTTCATCGGAATAAACATTGCTCCGATTGAACTGCACAAAATGCATTCACCCTCTTGCATCCCAACGATGCAATTCTCGGCACGATCGTCAAGCGATTCACGAAAGCGGCGAAAAGGCAGCCCGGCAAAAATTCTCGGTTCCATCCAAGCTCATTTCTCTCGTTGCTATACAGCGGACTCGCCGTAGAACGGCCAATGCCGATTCCGCGTCCGGAGTGGAAGTCTCTCACGATACGACAGGCCCGAGGCCCTTGATGCCTTCTCCTCAGGAACGTGTCATCCCTCAACGTCAATCCACGGACGCAAAACGAAGCGGCGGCGATTTGAATGCGTTCCGGCACGGCATTCCGCGAGCTCCGAAAGTCCCGCAGGTTCCGTTGGGTTCCTTTCCTTTTTCTTGTACGAGCGCTGCACTTTTTTGCCTCATGGACCAACGAGACAATTAGGGATCGCGTCGATTTACAAAGTGGGAAGCTGCGCTGTACCAAACGGCAATTCTCAATGACCATCCGAATAAAGAAAATAAGACACAGAATTTTACATAGAATACAACGAAGGTACACACTGTGCCAAATTTACAAAAATTATAAACCCTGAGTACAGTTATACAATAGTACGAAATCTTGAATCTCTTTGATCTTATTGAAACGATCCTTTCCCACCAAAAGGGACCGAGGACAAATGCTGCTCGATTCGCAGACGTTAAAAGCCAATGTAAACGGACGCTATTACGGGAATAGCTCGCGCGGCACATACCTGAATCGTCCCCGTGCGCAGAAATTCCTCAGTTTGCATATCAAGGTGCCGCCACCGTTTAGCCTCTATTACCTCTTCTCCGAGCCAATCTGTTTGGTTCGCTTAATTCCAACGTAGGGATACAGCCGGGTATATGTATACATAAATACGTATAAAGACCATACGTTTTATTTAGTAAAATAGAATTGTCCATTTCTTGAACTTCCAAACCACCGTAACATTATCGTACCCTGTGCCGAGGACCTTATCGCACTATGTACTTGCATCCTGTCACCATATCCGATTTTTATATTCGTCTCCAATTTTTCTCGTAATATCTACACATAAAGAATTAAAATTAGTAATTCATTTTTTTCCACTTACCCACCTTACCCTTTCAACGTGAAATGAGCGAAGGGGGCGATGGAGGCTTCGAATTAAAAAAAAAAGATCTACAAGAATTTACTCTCTGCTTGGTATCCGCGGATTCTCGTTAAAGTCAATTTCCACTGGCACGTCGTCGTGGCCCTCGTCAAGGCGTTCCACTCTTGCCGCCTAACGAGTGAGTGATCCGGCGACTTGAGAACGAAAAAATAAAAAGACAGCGATACGCCTTTACAATCTATTAAAGGTCCACATCCAATTTGCCGGTTCCGTATAGTAGAGACCGTTACGCGTAGGTGCAGACGTATAGTAACATATGTAGCCCAGGGAAAGCAACAACTGATTAAGTGGTTACTGAATTACCATAAGGAGACAGCCCGAGTGCCGGTTTAACTAAGTTGCAAGTTAGAGTCCTACGGTAGGTATTAGTGATGGTTGTTAATACAGCAAGAGCAAGGAACAACATATGCATACAGAGTCCCTGACCAGCGTCAGATTATTATGCAGTTTTCTATTATGGCACTTAGTGCTCCAGTCCATTCACCTAGGATAGCATTAGCGTCAGTCTGATTGAAGAGACACTAATTAATGCCTGCCAATCTGACGAGATAAAAGCGTAGAACTAGATTGCGTATTACGTAACGGTGTACGACGTATGCATATGCAAAAATAATGCACTGTACGAAGTCCCAGTGCGACCGAAGGAAATGAATGTATTACGGAAATGAAAAAAAAAAATGAGAGCAGCACTAGCTGATGATAACATCAGTCTTCCTGTCTTCTTGATCCTGACGAACTGGAACTGGAACTCAAGGCGTCTTCGGGTTCCATTTCGTGTCCATGTCCTTCGTGTAATTTGTATCGAAACATCGAGCGAATCGGGATAACCGAGGCGAGTCGGCGTCTGGCAAAGAGCATTGCCAACATTGGAGACTCGGCAGGAGAGAGGGATCCACGGACTTAGTTGGGTCCCCCTTGCGCTCTTTTGTTCCTAGCGAGGGGACCCACACTGATCGCACCCACCGTCGCAGCACCAGCCGGGCATCTTTCTCTTTGCTCCTGTTTCTACGCGTGGAACCGGCTTTTTGCTCGTGCATTCGCACTCGCGCGCCTTTTTTTGCCGGCCCTGGGGCCGCTAACAAGCGGACCCCTACGAATTGTGATGCTGCTGACACTTTAGTGATGTTTGCTCCTCGTTTCGGGGGTCCCAACGGGCCTCTGGACACATCCACTTTGGGCTCACGACGTCCATATTCGGATTTCTTCAGGATGCTGGACTTTCAGTGGGTACTGTACACACTATCCACAGCTCTGAAGATCAACGTTTACTTCTTTTCTCTGCTCCGAAGGAAACGTTGAAAAAAGCATTTTTTCATGACTTACAGTCGCCAAACGTGATTCTCGAATTTGTCGAACGTTCCTCCGTCTCGATCTGCAGTCTCATTGATGAAAAACGAAATTCCAATCGTTCCTCATTTCTCGATTCCACTGTCATAGGACTGTTATTCTTTACGACGCCTAAAGGACATTCCGACTCGCAGGTCCCTCTCACAGAACGAGCGAAGAAACCCTGCGAGATTGATACATTTTTAATGCGCGAACGACGCTCCCGAGACAAAAGATCGCAGAGACGCGCGGAATTCTTGTGGCAGGGGGCTAGAAGAAAAGATAAATAAAAAGTTTAAAAAGTAACAAGACAAACATCATAGCACCAAGACCGAGTCGGATGGTTCGTAAGAACACGTAGAATTCTTGGGTCTCTGTTTTTTGCCTCAAAATACTCAAGGATCCCGAGCAGTGGCCAGCTGGATCGAATCGAATTACAAATCGTCCTGATTTAATTGCAGGGCGACCATTAAAGAAAAATCCTGACACTTGTGTTTACCCGCAAAAAAAATTTAAGAGGACAGCCGAACGAAGACTGGCCTCATAAAACCATGAACTATCGCTGTTACGTAAACGACCTTAAAAGACCCTTAAGCATATACGTCACGCGCGTAAGTAAATAACTGTTTTTACAGCAACGAACTAGCTACATAGTCGAATTAACATTGTGGTCATGTAGATGATCGCTTAACCAGAATTGAAACGGTCTGCAACCTCACAACAGAGATAGCGTTATGGAACCATTACGGAATACAAATGTCGGTAGTTATTTACACAGGATAAACTTAATGCAGTAACGTTTTACAGCTTTACTCAAATACCGCCTGCTTGTCGCTCCGAGCAAATTAAATATTTCACCATTAAAATTCGCAGCTAACGATATTCCCATTAAAAAAAAACGTCTCATCTGAAAAGTGCATCAGTGAATATACTTATCTCATGTGAGAAGATAAAAATCGTCGAAACAGCCAGCGCCATCTGTCGGATAATTTCGTGCAACGCGCAGTCTCGGTGTCCTCTTTAAAATGCAGTTTCCGCAGTAAAAGGTGGAGAAACGAGTCATTGGTTATAATAGGTGGGCCACGACGTCAGGCCCCCGGATTAATTTGAAAGAATAATTGACGATCGACAGCTCACCGATACTCTCTCGAGATAACCGACAAGCTGACTCTTTTGTTTCCGAGCGAGTCCCCATCCCTCATCACTCACTTACTCGGCCGTCAAGGCATCGATTTATCTTCGGTTAATCTAGTAATTAATTTTAAACGCAATATAATTGGTCTGCCCGTAATTTAGGCAGAGTGTTTTTCTTTCACTTTTTTTGTTCCTTTACATATCCACCTCCTTACTCCTTGTCCGTATCCACTTCTCTCTCCCTTCCCCTTCGTCGCTTTCCCCTTGTCCCACCTACCCTGCCCAGAGTCCCCTACCACAGATTCGTTCAAGGCAGTGATTAGCCAGAACCGTTTGGTCAGTACCTAATTGACTCGTTGCCCGATGGACAGAGAGCGTCGAGAAATCTTCTCGCCCGGAGACGTCGTTGCTGAATAATTTTGAATGAGCGTCGAGACGCCTTGGCAGTACGTATTACGTGTTGGACGGTCGGTGGTTGCTTCCGGTAATTGGAGCCTGGCTTCTGTATAAACAAAGAAAATACGACCGTTAGAAGATTCTTTAGCTCGAAATGGTATTTTCTTTGTTCGCCCTGTAGGTCAAGCGATTATTGGTTTACAAGCAGCAGGAAAGCCAAATATTTAGAGTGTCCTGTTTCGTGTGTACCAGCAACCGAACCGACTAATCCTAACCAGTCCAATTAGTTGCTGGTTGACCCAGTGATCGCTCGTCGCTTAAACCGGTTTAGTATAAACAGATAACGAACTGACACAATGAAATTGATGCACAGTTAATTGCGGTTAAGCTGCCGATCGCAAACCAGCGACTGTCGCTCCACCGGGCTTGCTGCCAATCCGTTCTCGTACGAACTGTCCCTCCCAGTGCTTAGTACGGGATTAGAATTAGAGTATCAGGTAAACTTGAGAAAATTGACAATTCACTCCAAGTCGACTGGTGCCTCTAATAATAACAAGTATAAACGTCCATTAATATTAGTTCCCTTTCATGCCGTAAAAAAAGCTCAAGGTATGCGCTGCAGTCGCATTAAAAGTCTCGAGATCCTACACGTGTTCCATCCACACGATCGTAATCGTCATACTGTAAAACTTTAACTCAAAAAATAATCCAAGGATTCCATCGGTGCAAACTTTTAGAAAAATCCTTAACTTTGACCACCCATGGCCATTTTTCCAGCATCCCAAAAGGAATTTCAACTTTTAGCTTCTGCAGCCAAGCGGGAGATCCTCTTCGTCATTGGGTTAACAAGATTGACCCTGCTACCCTGTACGACAAGATTCCGTATTGTTGGCAGAGACTTTAGGATGGTTTAAGTATTCTTCGTCTGCATCTTGTGCCTCTGCTAAAATCGCCTGTGGCTAGGAGAAACTCCGTTAAATTGGCTAACGCGAAATCCTTCCGTAGCAAACCGCCTAATCCAATTCCTTAACAACAATTAGCAGCTAATCCCAGGTTTAGCGACCGGTACCGTTTAAGCTTCGTTCACACGAGCCGCGCGGTCAGACCTTAAGGATAATCATCGGTCCACTAATCTTCAGCCATTGTTTCCTGATCTACACCCTACCGATCTTCTGATTTATGATTCCACCATCCCCGAGAGTTCTTACCAATTCCCAAGGGACACTACCAGCAAGACGACTCTGCGCACACCTAACCTCAAACTACCCGTTAACAATCGTTTATCGCGCAGTGAATGCGAACGTAAAAAAATTCATCTCTCTCTCTCAACAACGTATCCCCATTAAATTGCCAGTCTCGTTCATCTCTATCATCCCGATTATTTATGTTCTCAATTACAACGCGTACACGCACGCTTCTCATCATCGTTCATCACCCAAGAGGCTGCGCTGATTGGCGTATTGATTCGCCACGAGGTTCACTCCTTCTCGCCCCCTCCGTTCCACTAAATGGCAGAATAAAAATCATACGAAAAACCAAGTGCCAACTTAACGAAAATAAAACTAAAACGACAAATGTACAATTACAGGGTGAGTCTAGAGACACCCTCACTCGATGGCTGTTCTTCGACTTTAATTATAAGACTTAGCAAAAGAATTCCCTATTGCCATTTCTATATCTATTCTATAGAGGGTATCCAATGTCCTGGCGATCCCTGAAAGACCCTTCGATAACAATGAGAATTAACAGCACACGTTGTAGAGTCCCGTATCGTGTGATATAATTTACCATTGCGTATATATATATATATATAGCGCGTAACACACATTATGGCCTGTCGATAATCTCGACCTGGTGTTGCTGGGGATCAGTACGAAACGAGAGAATGACTGAAGGAGAGCGAGAGAGAGAAAGAGTAAAAGCTCGAAAAAGATAACTAGGGAGTAAATGCTGCCAGGGGTACCACACGATGAGGAAGAGAAAAGTAACTATATGGTAAAGAGGGACGCGGAAAGATTGTACGGTGCAATTTGCGCCAGCGTGTGATTGAGATGCAAGTATTGTGTCGGCCGGTTTTAATTTTATGGATGTAACTTGCCTGCCTGCCTGCCAACCAACAAGGCAGCCAACCGTCCAACCATCCAGACTCATTGCTTGTATCCAATACCAAGGACTCTGTATAACTGATATACACGTACTACGACCTACAATTTATTTCTCCCTTAGTTGGCAACACTTTGTAGACATTCCCACTCCAGCCGTTCTCACTGCATCGGTATCCTAGGTGAAAATTCAAGGAGTCCACGTGTATGCATCTTACTTCATTTACCTGGATCCTTCTCTAGATCTTGCGTGAGTTTAACTTATCGAAGATCTACTCGCGTGTCACTTGCATTTAACATTTCTTAACTCCGCAACGGAAATCTCCGATCTGGGTACTGGATTAATATACCGGGTGTATTACGTAACATATGGCAACGTACAAATTTGAATGCATGTACCATGCTAAATGAGTTAACACCTCTATTGCTTGGAAACGTACATGAAAAATGTATGCGTTAACTATCTGGTGATTTTATACTTTCAATTTTTCAAATTAATTTGGCAGTCCTTTTTGAGGTTAACTTGATCCTGTCAATTATTTAATACCGTTATTAAAGACGACTGGCTAGTGCATCATGACAACAATGTAAACTATACACCCATTCTTCTCCTGGCTTGAGCTCTCGCGATACACGCAAACTGCATACCTGCTGTGTGATGTATTATTATTGCTGGATTATTGTTTGTTGATAGGTAACTAAATTTATACGAGGTAACTGCCTTAATGAAGATCGACACTGGGTATAAGTCGGTTAACCCGTAATGCACTTGACTCGTGGACGAGATTTCAAGTGGCTCAATTAAATTATGAGAAATGTGACGATAGAAATGATTCCAGGGTCACTTGTGAGTCGGTATAAATTTCTCATAGCGTGAATGCTCGGATTAAATAGAGTGTGAATCTAAATATAAATAAATTAAATTGATATTTCTCCTGCGTAAGACGTGCGCATACATCTGTGAAAGGCGACTTGACTCTTCTATTCGCAACTCCATATAACGTTAATCTTCATTACATCGGCAGGGGCGTCGTTCCCAGACGTAAATTACACGCCACTGATAAACAATTATTGTCAACGATAAAACGTCGTAGCGCGACCAGCAAACTTTACACGGGGTAAACGAAACGGCCACGATCGTTAAATAGTCAAGCTCTGAAAAGTACTCAGCCACTTGTAAATTGCTCTCTATAGTTTTATATATTTACACTCTAGTCCCGCACTGATATCGGATTGCTATAAGTAATTAACACTGATATTGAAACTCATACATAATTCACACTCGTGCCTCTTACGTGGATGCTCCTACGCCATGGTATTACTCGAGAAGACACTCGACTCGCGAACGTAAAATTCCAAAGCCCATTTTCAGTTCTGCTGCTACCTTCCATGTAGATGATAGATTTTTCAAACATAATATCTATCTAGCACCTGGGAGATACGGTATTTATGCGAATACTTAAGGTTCCCTTATATTTCAGAGAATCTTACTCTGAGGTTATGTATGCTCCTTGTACCGGTGACTACTCAGGCGTTTAATGGCCATATGTAGAATTATCAATTTACCTTAAGTATCGCGATCGCTTCGGTACAGGGAAATCGCATTTGCGGCTTCCTAAGTGTCGTCTAATAGAAATTGTGGTGATTCCTTTGAACTGCACTGTGAAATTCCTTATTCCTAACTAATTACGAACGCGGCTTTATGTGCGATCCATATACGCATTAGGATTCGAGAGTGGAGAACGCAAGGAATATTTGCCTGTATTTGCCGACGCAAAGTGACATCTACGTGCGCGCGCAGCCATTAGTCTTGTTCTACTATGGGTATGTTCCGAAATTTACTGGCAGCACTGCGACGAGTTCTGTGATTTTACTCTTCTATACGTAGATGTATTATATATGTATTATACAGAGTTATTCAGTTGAAACGCACCATCTGAAGTTAGCGCGCCCATTTGAGTTTTATGGTAAAACCATGTTCAGGTGGTGCGTTTGGTCTGAATAACCTGGTACATCATTTATACGTATACATATAGCGCTATCAATACATTTTAGAACACACCGTATAAAGATGTCGCGCTCTAGTGGTCAGTTTTGAAACTAATAACGGCGCCTGCTATATCCTACGCCAATCTTGCTACTTAAGTTTATATACATATATTTTGAAGTTTCATTACGTGGGTTTCGATAAAAGACTAAATTATGATAACACAGATTCGTAATGACACTAAAACACACTTTAAATGACGGTTGAAAATATGAGAGCTACGCTTAGGGATGTATAGATTTAATGATACTTGACGGTGATACCAGGTATCATAAGAGACACGAGTGAGAAACCAAGTAGGAATCCAACGAAGTTGCCCATAAAAATCTCCCTCATTAATACCAGCGGATTTCATAAATCTTGAGTAATAAGTTTTTACGCATTGGTTATGGCGTATAATGGCGGCTTAATTGTGGGCCAGTAGGCTCGGCCACGGCAGGACGGACACCATAAATACATAAATACCAACACACGACGGGGCCCCCTTTATAGCACACGCGTGAATACATAAATGCATAAATATAACTTCCATATACATATATACACCGTTGAGAGTTGCTACGGTGTTGGGGTCTAACCGAACGCATGTCTTATGGTAATATTCCCTGGTGTTAGCAGCGCCTTACAATATTATTTGTCTGCATTAAATCGTATAAGTAATCGCTCCACTCTCGCGCGCCAAGGTGCTCAAATCTATGCCCAACCAGTCGTTCAAAACAGTCCTTAAATGTATCCTATCCATAATCAGTCTAAGAACCGACCAACAGTACAGAACCAATTTTCAAACAGCCACAGGTCCAATGCCACTGTATATAAGTACGTATCGGATACAATCATAATTTATATGACGTAACTCTTAAATAATTTGATCAATCAAAAGTATACTTTCCTTTCCTTTTTATTTTCTCAACCAGATCCAAATGGGCACTCGTACATGGGATGGAATCGTTGATTGAGAACCACGGATCAAATACGTTTTGGCGTTAACCTAGAGGTACGTTGGCTACGGAGTGGCCAGTGTCTGGCAGACAATTACTCCGTAGACCCCCTGCGGCAGGGATGGATGTCTCTCTTGCTGGACCCTACTACCCAAATCTCATGCCTTCGCTTATGGGGGCCCTATTGGGACGTGAAGTTCTCGCGCGGGCTCCGCGCTGGCCTTCCATAAGGTATAAACTGTTTGTTTAGTTGATATATCGTGAAGATACTTATCACCTCGTACGATATGAGGAATGCTCGGTATTACGAATGAGATATTGTATTCTAAAAAGAATCTAATGATCCTGCAGTTAAGGACCCAATGAATTATTGAACGACGATCCACGGTATAAGTTCAAGATGCTGGACGCGTGACTGGGGGTACTTATTTTTTTATTTTCCTTTTTTTTCTTGAATAATACAAAGATTCGTATGACCCATTTTATAACGGGTGATCAGCCACGTCAACCAGGTCCCGTGTGTCTTATTTCCTTGGGCCTTGACAATTTTATATATTACAAAATACACGTTGCTCGTTATTTTTCTTTGTTCTTTTTTTTTCAGGACCAAAAGAGAGAGAGAGTCTTGCGCATTATAATGGAGAGAGGGTGTTCCACGATGAGGCCCATGCTAGCCTGTAAAATTACAACGTTTAACGACGGGCCCACCGATGGGCATTGGTATTGGTATGTAAAATAAGGGTCCAGGTCGCACGGTGTTTCGCTCAGGGTATTTTAATGGTGTTATAATGTATGTATGTTTTACCACTACCACTATGGCTTGTACGGTATACGTGTAACCTATACCACGTTGGGCCCGAACGCCTCGGACGAGTTGGGCCCAGCATGAGGCCCCTTCGATATATTCAATCATGAAATTATCACTTCTATACGAGGCAAGGGTTGCTATAACCAGCCTGTACCATTGGTCAGGCAGTATCGCGTATTTCCCGTTGCGTTCTTCTCTTGCTCTATAAATACCGACAATGATAATCATAAATTATACGACTATTAATCGGCTTACTTATATTAACGTATTCGATTCGTGCTGCGTATCAGCTAATTACCTCCTGTTTAATTATACGATCATATTCCAATGACCTTTGACTCTGTTGCAACGCTTTTATTTGTTAATTATTATTCGAACAGATGATCTCGATATTCATTTAATATTTATCCCAAGTAAGCTTCATTTAAATTGATGCCCGCCAACTTTAAAAAAGCGCGCGCTAATTTAAAATCGAAAAATTCAAACTTTTCCCGATAGGCGGCAGTGGCGGCCGTCGTATGGCGGCAGATGGAAAAACTTACACCTTTCTCTCCGTAGAGGACCATTAACATAAATATGTGGATATACGCGTCCGGGGTACTCGTAGAATTTATGCTGCCGGCGAACGGGCCGGTTTATTAATACGTTATGCTTGCATTAGTACTTAAGCATGACGAATGATCGCGCCATGGGGGAAATTCGGTAGGTCGATGGATTTTAATGGGACGAGCCGTGGAGATGGCCGATAGATATATCGACACTTATTCGAGATGTAAATTTTAAAAAATATTAATACTGCTAAGTGATATTATGATTATTGAAAAAATGCTACGGAAATATGGTTTTTTTCTCAATAATTATTTACATAATGTATGGTGAATTAAACAAATCAGTACCGTGTACTTACATTGCATATGATTTATTCGCTGTACACGAGTCCTCGTCATTTCTACTTGCTTATCTCGCCTGACGTGCACTCATTACTGTGACTCGCTCTGTGAGACGAGGAAATGATTTGCATGACTGCGAGTCGAGTGAGATTAATAAATAATATCGTGCATTGGCTGCGGTTCTTGGGTCGGCCTAACCTGCGGAGGAGTCGGGCGAGTTCTCTTGGTTTATGTGGGACGATGATAGAGAATCAAGAGATATATAGATATATACACATAAGAGAAAATGTACTAGGAAGAAATAAAGTCCACGTAATGTTCTTATAATGACAGGTATTATTTTATCTTTTATAATTTTCGTGGCATATATGTTATTGATATAGGTAGATGTATAGGTATATAGATGTGTCTATAGATAATCGAAGTTAGTCATTTTTCAAAACTTGTAACGGCCGTATTAGGAGCCTTCTTTCATATTTTTCCTAGCAGAAGATTTATAAAATAATTGATTACTCATTCCATTCGGATTTAAGATCTAAGAGAACAAATGATTAATTTAATTAAGTGAATATACAATTTTTTAACTCAATATTAATTCATAAGGTAATTTTGATTTTTTCAATCATAATTTTTCATACGAATAGAAAGTACCGAGATCATTGAAACGAGTAAAATAAATTTCTCTTTGAAGCCACTGAGCCTGAAAGGGTTAATGCAATTGAATGCAACGACGCGCGGCGTTGCTAATCGAATGGTTTAACCTGTCTACCGTGGGCCTTGCGGGGCCTTACGAAAGGCTCTAATATACAATTTACAAACATAGAGTAAAGTGTCAAGCTAAAGCATCAACCGTAAAGCATACTAACTAATGGCAACTAATATTACCGTGGAAACGAAATCTGTCATTAATTACATACTAATTACATAAAAAATCCTTGAACACAATAACAGAGTGTAACGTCCAGTGTACAAAAGAAGAACGACTGAGTAGGGAAAAGGGAGATAAAAGTAAAAGCGAGACGGTAAGTCGAAAAAAAGTATAAAAAGCCAAGTAATGAAAAAAGTGCAAGATAAAGGTGGAAAAGAAAGAAATGAAAGTGAAATTGAGAAAGGCGAGAAGACGCCCCGCGGTTTGGTGACTTTAGCCAAAATAAAGAAAGAAATAAACAAACGGACATAATGCACGCGTAATAAACGCTCAACGGTCCGGACAGGATAGTGGCGATCAATATTATTGATAATAAAAGATCACTAAATCAAATCGCTCGTAGACGCCGCGCCGTACTGAGCTTCGACCGTCGATGTATACTTTTGTTACTTTTTTTTAGTTCCCTTTTTCTTACCTTCCAACCTTCTGCCATTCCGTCTTCCTACGACGGACTGCACTGCCTCGCGGATGACTTCACGGCATAGCCAAGGTGTACGGGGAGATGCGCGAGCGAACGCTTACTACTATGTTACTTTGGCGTGAAAACGCTGTAAATTTTACCTCATAAAACCGGCGGGTTTAGTGGCTACAAATTTGAGCAGTGGCCATGCGCGTCCCGGCCCGTTTAATCCCGTCGCTTGACTGCGGGCAGCGATCTTGAGCCTTGGCTACTTTAATGAGGTACGAACTTTGAATTATGCACCCTGTACCCTTTATTCTACATCCTTTTTCGTGCCTGTCCCTCATTGCTTTTTTGAGCGCTGCAACTCGTAAGTTATTTTTTTTAATTTTACTCAAGTTCATACAGTAAGTTTAGATACCCATTAGCATACAAACATTTTAAATTCCCTTGGCAAATAACTCCGTGAGGTCTCTACGTTGATTTTGATAAAAAAGTATATCACTGTACGTCAAGCTAATATTTTTTTTATTCAAATAATAATTACGTATGCCTACTGCATTGGTAATTTGGAGAAAGATCAATTAATACCATGGAACATGAACGGCAACGCGATAGGCCAGCTCCTCGTTCTCGGTTCGATTCGTTATTTACAATAGGAGGCAATTTTCGTACGGAGGTCCGGACCTTTGTGGCCAGAGGGCACTCGCAATGGAGGCAGCCAGAACTAACAAGGTAACCTAACCCCAAACCCAAGACCAAGAATCCAATGGAGTCGAACCTGCCCGGTGCATAACTCGCATCCATTTCAATATCATTACTACGTTTCTTACGTACGTTTTCACTCAGTTACGACCGAAATTCTAGCACCGGTTACTTTCATAAGTATAACACACTTTCCCTTCTGATTAGCATCATTCGCGTTTGATACGTATCTCGTAATGTCCCGTCGCTATTCGTGTAAACGAAAAGATACTTACGGTTTCATAACCTAACAAAGCGTATAACTGCTCTTGGTCTTCGTCGAGATCGATAGCGAAGGCATTGTAAAAAGGGGGCCTCGTGTTGGCAGACGGGCCAGCTAATGTGTCGACCGAAATATTTATGATGATTGTTTATGGACCGCACGTATATTAGCGCGTTCATCCCACTAGGCCTTCGGTCTCGACCTGCTCGCTTAAACACCTCAGGATACCTCCAACCAGCTGGATACTATTCTCTCCTTTATATAACCTCTACTAGCCACCATACTTTCTTTTTTTCAACCACTCTCAAGACGCACCCTGCCAAAATTCATATTTCTTTGAATAAAGCGTACACAAATAATTAGGAATTTACTTTCGAGCGGAAGACGGTTACGTACTGTAAAAATCCGTACGAGGGCGACATCTGGTGGCCACTTTCGCAACTACCGTCCAGAGTCTACCGTACAAAGCCAAGTCGGACAACCGACTAGTAATAAAGTATTCTTATGGATGTCGCGGTGTAATCTTTAACGTCGGGCTATCCACGGAAGCTTCTTGAAAGTCAAGCCTTGTGATTTTCCAGAGACTGTCTCAGTAATAAAGTACTTGGTGTTGCGTCCGAGTACTTGTAGGTTATGGGTATTGTCAGTCACTGTACTCATTAGAAGAACCGACGTTGATCTTTACTGTTCAGTGTCACGCTTCACACCTCGGGAGGGAAGTTTAAGTGGCGTGCTGCGGAGGGGGTATACAAGGGACCTCAGGACAACGTGCCTCCCCAGGGTCCCAGGAGACCTGAGAACCAAGGCGTTTTCGAAAAGAGGGGCCCCCCCGAGTGACGAAAACGGTCGGAGGGCTATTGTTCCGGCGTTAAACCGGCACTAACTCAGATGAGATTCGTGCGGCTCTATATACACTATAGTTCTTGCTCTGGACCTCGTTCTTCCCGGAACCCGGATGACTGATGGCGAAATTAGGCACGTTTCGGACCTTTAAAAGAAGAGGTTATACGGACGATAAAGGAACGTTAACGCGAACTCTTCTCTTGTTAAACCGCCCTTAAGCTATTCTCAAAGTGGCTCCCCCTTCGATCTTCTTCTTCTTGTATGCCTTTTCATCTGGTGTTTTCTTCGTTTTATGCCTATTAGGTATACAGTTGGTTAACTGTTAGTCGATTGGTGTTTTATTTTTTTTATTGGCAGGTGTTTCTTTTATTTTAATTGCTATTCATTTACACTATGGACAAATGATCCCTGCTTCCTGGTAACTAATGATATTTTTCATAGTGAATGTATGCAACGACCAATTACCGATATTTGATTAAAGTACCAATTAATTAATTTCTCTGTTTCTCATCTTGAAATTTTACTTTTTTTTTCAGTCAGTCTCTCTTCCCAGCATCATTAATCTCTTGGCATTACGAAACACTTCGTAAATACCCACGCGAGAATTATTTAGCGCCTCTAGCTTACGTTACGGTCCGCTCGAATTTCCTGTTTCGTCATCTCAACCAAAACTTGGTATTATAGATGTATACAGATATAGTTTAATTCGTGGTACGGATCTTTGGTACCGAGAAAACGAGAATTCCTGTTGTCATAGAAACTGGACTAACCACAGTGGATACAATTGCCTTTGACATGCAACTTTACCAAGTGCGACAGCTACGGGGTGAGGCGTATACGAGTGAGAGTGAGCGAAGTAAAAAGAAATAAAGTGAAAAGGAGATGGAAAACGAGTCACAAGCATAGAATTAGAGAAAAGGGAGATCGTGGAAAAGCGATCGACGCCAAGAGTCTCTTTATTCTCCGTGGGACAAGCCAAGCCGGCTCCCAAAGTCCGTCGGGCATTAATGGTGTTCAAATGTGGAAGTAAGTGCGAAAATAAGCGCTTAACGAGCCAAAGATTGACTCTAACAATAGCAGGGCCACTCGAGAACACGAATACCGTCCTTGGGGCCCGTAAAAACGCACCTTAAGTCCCGGACAAAGCCCCTTGAAATCTAGACACGGCATCGGGCCCAATGTCAGCCTCCCCGCAACCGAGTATCATCCCCGCTGACAAAACCCCATGGAAACACCCTTGGACAATGGGGTGCGGCCATGCGAAAATTCGCAGGTTGACTCTGCCCATCCACAGAATGGCTGCAGCAGCAGCAGCAACTTCTTCCAGGTTAACGTAAGTAAGTCCCAAACTGAGACCACGGGAGGGCCACCATAGACCTTTACAGCCCCCACTACCCCGTCACCTGCCGACAATTTTCAATGCAAACAAATTTTCTATGGACTCGTCGTTCGCGAATCTAATTGTCGTTGGTCCAAAGATGCGGGTCCTCACGAGATGAAGACATCACACAAGGCCCCAATTCGTTTGGAATCTCTATTGGACGTTTCACCTTACACAAACGGTATTCAGCTTTTGCTCATCCAGTCATTATTCACCTTGGATTTTCCACTGAGGAAAAATACATTGCAAAAATCACGTAATTGCTTGTCTAGTGACTTTTTTTTTGTTCGCGATATCTCTACCACTTTTTTCCTTTTCATTCTTTCTTCTAGATTCCTTCTTTTTTTGTCAGTCCAACCAAGCGACATAAATCTCAAGATGTCCCGCAAAGCGGGGACCGTGCCCGTGTCGAGTACAAAGACCCAGACAAGTTGGGTTTATTGTCGAATTTTCTGCCCAATAAAGTATGACTCGCAGATAGGCAGGATGAAACGCGGAGGGGAAGGGTGGTAGGGAACGCAAACTTCATAGCTCATGTGCTCGAAACGTCTCTATGTATTTTATGACGTAGCAGTATAGACGCTCCCAGAAAGCGATAGGTTCAATGGCGTCGATTGTGTTTTCATTATTGTCCAAATTTCACAGTAAATTCAACCCGAACGATAGTTCACGAGTTGACAATGCCAAGTTTATTTCCACTTCGAATGATCTTGCAGACTTTTGCCCACTTTTCGTCTCAGATCTGCCGGCAATGATTTTCTACTTTTCAGATTGTATCTTAATGGCTTTCCTGAACGTTCGAAGAAAAGCTAATTTTTCACTGTTGAAAATCACGTTATAGGCTATATAGGAAATGCATTGGGAGGCTTGAAAAATACGAGATTTTTAAACCAACTGCCAATTGGCTGTAAGAACATCCGGTTTGAGCCGATGCACGAGTACACTCAAGAAATAAGTAAAAAAAAGATGCACAGATAAGATTGTACATAGGTATGCGATAAAATGTTTGAAACGTTAAAAAAAGTATGAAAATAAAAATCCTAATAGTCAGCATTACTAATAATGGGTACAGTGGAAAGGCGTGCCGTGGGGCTCTAAAAGTCTCGAGCAGGTAATAACTCTATCCGTTCAACTTGTTACATGTTACGTTCTGTTATATGCGGGAAACTAACAGTGCCGTAGTAACAGGGTGCAATTAAGTTAAACAATTGCTCAAACCATCATAAATAAGTCGTGCCGTAGATAAAAATAAGAATTTTTCACATCTTCACATTTTCATTTCAAATATTTATAGCTTTACGTAATTTTATTAAATTTTTTTCCAAAATTCTCACCAAACGTCATTATCGTTGGTTATAGCATTTTTTCAATCTTCTGTAAAGGATTATCATTGGGATCTTATTTTATATTCATGTGATATATATACATATGCATATATTTATATTATATATACATATATATATATTACAACCCGCAGTAACCACATGCGTCGGGACGCTCGTGCGCGCGAGCGCAATTACTAAGATTATTTATGCTTAATGTTCCGAACTCGGCGTTGCAATAAATAAGGATAATGGTGGGGCCCATTAAGTCGATACCTTCAGTGATATTTTCTCACCCGGGCCCATCCGCAGTCTTGTTCGCGCCCACGGACTCGCGTCGGGCCTTATTATCCGCCATCTGTCAATTTCGAAAAATCCCTTACCAACTTTCCACTTGGATTGTACTAAATTACGTTAAGGAGTTTCAAAGAATTTTCAAATTTCTACGAGGGCCTCCTTTATATATTTGGTAGAAGAAAAAAAAATTTCTTTTCATCTAAATCAACTGTTTTCTATTTGGACTTCCCGCAGCGTCAATTTTATTTAGTTGGGATACTTAATGCTTTTCTGTCAATATACATATGTATACGCTATATAAAGGTATAATTATGTACGACGTGTCGCCAGGAACGAGCTATCATTATGTACTAATAATCGCATCGTATTCAAAATGAGGATGATAATTTCGTAATATCCGGCTAATAAGCTTCCCGCTATATTACACGCTCATTAAATTCATTCGAATAGGTATACGTACGTTCTACTTGGTTTGCGTTATTTTATTACCCAGGCACCTGCTCTCAACCCGTGCAACCCACTCGAACACCTTTTCACCACAAATCTTATCCAAAATTGAACGATAATCCAACCTGTCTCGTTAAACTTGCTCGAAATAATGCTTTCTATGCAAATCCAACCTGGCCTCGTGTATATATGTATGTACCAGAAGTTAACGACAACAAACGAAAAGGGGGTTTGTGGCTGGTGGGATTTTTTTTTTCAAAATTTATGGACTACCAGATAAAGTCAATTTCGGGTCGTAACAGTAAAAATGAGAGCCGTATGAATATAAAGCTTTAGAAACATAATCCGACGCTAAGTGGATCATAACGTACGTTCAATGATTCGAGTGTGTGTTACTTTGTCGTTTTTTGAAAATCATACCAGAAACGTAATTTTGCAAAAATTCATACGAATACCTAAAATTAATAATCTCTACACACATGGAATATTTGTTGTGAATTTTTTCTATTTTTTATATGTTTTAGTGGTACATTGTTTATTTAAATAAGTAACGAAAGTCTAGCGAGCCGTCGGGCCTGAAGGCTCGTGGCGTTTTGAAGATTGAAAATAGATCTAGAAAAGTGAAAGAGTGAATAAGAAAATATTACCGAAAATTAAAATTTTCGTATGGCAAAAGAGAAAAGGAAAATGCAGATGCTGCTGAAGGATAGAAGGATTTTTGTAGTCAAGGTGGGACAGGGCATCGTAAGGTTAGGTTGGGGTAAGATGAAAGGACAAGTAAAGGAGGAAGGCAGAGTTGCGAAGTGGAAGCAGAAGAGGGAGCAGGTTTAGGAGTGAGTAAGAACAAATGGGTGATGCTGGAGTCAGACGAAGAGAGAAGAGAAATGGTGATATTGCGGCGCGGAGAGCGAAGGGGAGGGGAGAGGAACAAATGAGTACGATGAGTTACGGCGCGGCGTAAATCTCAAGCTAATGGCTGCCTAAACGCGAAACCCGCTAGCCTCAGCGAACCTCCCTATACGAGCGAGAAATTTAATAATCCGACTAATGGGCTTGTGTTAGCTTATTACTACAGTGGTCCATCGAAAGATCGAGCTACCCAAAAGTGACTAGCGTAGTAGCTTGTGCAGCTGCGCATAACGGAATAAACTCCGGTCTTAAAGGTCTCCTCACAACGAGATTTCATAAGAATATGATGGTAATTAGTAAGCGTCGCGTTAGACGTGAAAAATACTAAAATTAGGAATAATAAGGGAAAAATAATATTCGATATTATTGAAGAACTGCGCATGCGCTTTGTGATTGTTATGGTCGCGCAGGGTCGTAAAAATTAATGAATTTTTTTAATGAATCTTTAGTCATCTTTATTATCTGTGCCGATGATCCATTTCAAAATAATTTCTTGTAGGCATAAATTACGTCAGCATTGGTATAGTCGGTACACGTGCAAAATGTCTTGAAGTGACAGATGGGAGCACGTGTTTCGTACCTAGGGACGGAATTAGAAATTAGCGAAATTTATATTCTTGCTAAAAATAATTATTTTTTATTATTTTTTATTGATGCATCATGTATTAATATTGGCAAAAAAACTTTGACAATGGGAAAGTTTCACATGGGTTTTTCTTTTTTTTTTCATCTGTCGCTTTCAGCTGTATTGCGCGTGGACAAACTATAGATGGTGAACTAAAGGCGAAGTTTACGTACTCGCTAGTCTATATATTTAATTTCGTAACAAGGTGGCATTAAAAACTTTCTTAGTTTCTTATAGTTTGATGATGAACGTAGGTTAGAGGATCGAGATAATTTCCGGAGGCTGAGATCTCGAAGCCATCATTAATTCCTATTTTTTATTTTTTATTAATTCTCCTCTCTCCAATTCTCTTTGTGTTATTCTTCCTCCTCGTTCAAAACTGCTTTTTAATAATTCTCTTTTTTTTATCAAAGCATCACTGCTTATGCTATAGTGATGTTGAATTTTTTCTTTCGAAAATGAAAGCTCCCGACAAAACTGGTGGTAATAAATATAGTGGCATTTCGGAAACCATCAGGATTTTAATGGATCTGTTAAACTGTTATTAAATTATAAATTATGACGATCTTATCTTCCTTTTAATTAACCAGAGATTTTATGCCGACCGTGAATTTAATACCGACGCCGACGCCCGACGTCGCTACTTGCTCAGTAAGTACCTAACTGTCTACGGTCCTACTGATTTTATTTAGAATTATATAATATATGTATAGCCCGCTCACGCGTTCAATCTATTTTTATGACAGTTCTTCTTTTTTTTTACAAATCGAACACGTTTTTCGACTCTAGAATTTAGATTCTCATGAAAATTTTTTTACAGCTTCTATTCAATAAGTAATGTGACACCTGTATCATGATTTTCGTGAGAACAATTTTTTTCGATAGGTATATTTATTTTTTTTAATGATGATCGAGGAAATACAAAAAAATCGTGCAAAACTTTCGGAATAAAAAAATGTAAAATGTAATAATTTTCTAAGTATTAGAATAATCATTCGTAAAATTACCTCCTGGTCTGATTGTTTTGTATTAGTCTTCGTATGTGATTTAAGCAATTTGAGGAGGCACAAATCGCAAATTCTTTGCTCAAGTAACTCTTTTGTTACAATTTTATTTACTGACATAGCCAATAAACATTCCTCCGAAACTTTCCTAAGAGTTTTAATGTTTTTGATTTTCGGATGTGGAGACAAACTGAAAGGATTGAAACATTTATCTGTTCGGATATTTGACCCTTTCAACAATTTTAAAGATTTTGGCATTTTTTTGATGATATGTCAAAGCTTCATTAAAATACAACTGCGAAAAGCTGTTCCGTTTATTCAAGAAATGACTTCGAATGACTGAGTACATCAGTGTTTCGCAGCTCAGGAAAGTTGCGACTCGACTCGACGCGGATGCGCTTGAACACGTAGGCGGGACCCACGCACCAAGCGCACGATGCGCGCTAAAGAATATTTAATATTTTCCGATCTACTAAAGTCTCCATTTTTTTTAAATGTGCGTTTTTTAGATTGAGATATAGCGCACACAGCAGTATTTTTTGAAATATTATTCACTGAGGGGGCATAGGTGAAACAATTGTTTAAAAAATATAAGTGCTAATAACTATTTTAATTAACAAGATAATGGTCATGTAAATATTCAATAAAAATCTACCATAACAATGTGAACAATAAAAAAAAAGACGGAATCGATTGAGTAGGTTAAACCAGAGAAATTGAATTTTGTATTTAGGCAAGTTTAGCATTTTCTCGAATTTTATTGAAATTTCGGTTTAATATAGTTAACTGAAAAAATTTTTTTCACCAAAATCCCGATATAGGGGTTGGCTAACTTGATGAGGAGATGTTATAAAAAAAATTTAGAGCGTTTAAAAATTTGGAAATTTTTTTTTACAGATCCGTACGATTTGTAAAAGAACGCCTCACTTGGCTCTTTGTAAAATCACGAAAATATATGATAAAGTAGAAAAATATAATTTTAGTGCGAAACCATGCAATCGCATACGTAATTGATTTCGAACTGCCAAAAAAACATTGAACACGTGAATCAACTATATATATCTACTATAACGTCAGAATCGACCTTTCGTCTATTATCATGTGCGAATTTCATTTTTGTTTATTCAAAATTCTAGGAACGAGTGAAAAAACATGGTCAGTCTAGCTCCTGATCTCTCGAGTGAAATTAAGGGAGGCTGCCTTGGGTTGCCAAGCGTCACCCATTAGCATAAGACGTCGGTGCGTGCGCGGCCGCGTAACATCATAAACCATAAACGGCTCGAACATAAAAGTAGTTTATTATTACGCGATGCCAATGGTAACAAGTCCCAGCACGGACATAAACTCGAATCTGGTGGAAGCGATTGAGCGAGTGGATGGAAAGAGAGAGAAATAGAGAAAAAGAAACCAGTGGAAAAAAGAGGTCGAATCTATTCGGCTTTAATCTGATATCTTCCCACGTGGCACCCCGCAGTGTGGACGTGGCTTTATTAGCCGTCAATTGTTTGTTCAACATTCCCAAAAAACCCCCGTAAACGTTCAACGCTGAGATTTACTGCCGGTACGGTCCCTTCTCGACATCTACGACTCTTTAAAAACCTACGGCAGCTTTCTATAACATTCTCCATTCTTGCATTCTGCATTCTACATTGGAACACGTGGGAGGCGTTTTTCTCCAGGAAATCGCGCTGCCCGGCAAATTCCTTGAGAAATAGATACATTTTTTTATATAATTTTTTACTTCATTTTTTTAACCCCAAATAATCCATTGGCACTTAACGTGTCTATATGGCCTATCGAGTATCGTTAAAATTTTGTTTGTCCTTTCGAAACGAATTTTGGTAAAATAAAAAAAATTCCCAAAAAATGCACTGGTTCACTTTAAAGGCATTTTTTTTAAATATCCTTATTCGCTGGCTTCTTGATAATTAAACATTAATTCCAAAAACAATTTTAGTACCCTTACAACGTATATGTGTATTAGTTATACAACGCCATAGCTTAATCATAAAATAGTGAATTTCGTGGAAAGAATAGAAGCATAGAGAAACATCTTGAGCGCCTATCCCCGGGGGTTGTAGCGAAGGCACCATAAATGCTCGTTTATAACCGCGGTAATATTACCAGAGCTATAAGCCCACTAAAAGGTTAGCGTTTTATAGGTAATAACTCATTTGGGAATTAGGCTGTTTAACACAAAGCCTTTAGTTTTCGATAAAGATCTGCCTCGTAAGCCGCCATGTCGTCTATAAAGGACGAAACGTTATATTCGAGTCCGAAAATCAGTCAGAATTAGTAATCAAAATTCGTTAGCATATTTTACCACGATTTTGAGCACCAAACAGATTTAAAAAAAAAATTTCAAGTCGCCACAGTCATTCAAAATTTATTTGCGCCTTCTCTCATCTGACCTAACCCAACTTGACATAACCTCAATCTACGTTCAGCATCCGTAGCAAAGCATCGGCATATTGACCCTGACGTTAAAAAATAAAAATGAGACCTGCAACTTTCCTTCCCTGAGATCCATAAGAACTGCTGAGAAACGGTATAATAAAACGTGTGCCAGGTATGTACGTCTATGATGCAAGTCAGAGCGCCGGATCAAAACGATCAAGAGAGTCCACCTAATAAAAGAGTCGTTAGTGCAGCCGGAGTACGTCGTTATAACGAATTCGTTTGTGCATTTCACTGTTCCCTCCTCATTACGTAACGAGACATCCTTGTAAATCTTCGGCTGCGAGAAAGGAGAAGCAGAGAGGGGATACCGGAGGCGGCCGGCTGGCTGCTGGTAAACGACCCGTCGATGATACTTATTCTTAGGGAGCTGATAAGCATCCAGTGTCAATGCGAGAGCTGAAAAATTCTGTGATAATAGATAAATAGGCGTCGAAGATTTATTAGAGATCAAGATATGACGGGATGCATATGGCTGTGCGTAATCAGTAATTACGAACTGCTGATAATAGATCATACCTTGGGTATTGTATCTTTGTGCGATCGGCAGGATCATTTAATTACAGGATTCAGGAGGGGTGTATTAAAGGGGAATGCTGGACAATTTATAATGCGAATTTTATATACCTGCTATCTTGTGTCTGAGGTTGCTTGTGATTTTCTGGAATCTTTTTTGTCAGGATGAATGAACTTTGGAATGATTTTTTTATTTGGCGTAAGGAGGTGTGAAATGGCTGGTGAGGTTTTAGGAGAATTGGTATTGAAAAAAAAATTATTTATTGTAAAGCGGTGCGTGCTACGGGCGTGACTCCTTTGGCTTCTTAAGGTCCTGGCGCCCCGTGAATAATCCTTGATGCCTTTTGGTGGCGGGTCCTTCTTTTCTTTTTTATTCTTTTTTTCTTTCTATTCTTCTATTTTTCTCATCCAGCCACTTCACGGAATTTCACGTAAGCGAGACATTGTCGCTATTGATGGTGCTAAACTTATAGCTTTTACACACAGAGGACGTTGTTAGATACCGATTTTATGGCGAGGGTCGAGGGTACGTAGGTATGGGTTTTTAGAAAAAATTTTAAAAGAATAATCGAATTTGACGAAATTGGAATAAATTTTCGAAAAGAAGTTTCAACATTTTATGGATCCAAAAGGACGATTACACGTTACCGTGAAATTAAAGGAACGAGGTTTTGATAAAAATTATATTCAAAATTTTTTGTTTTTTTATTTAAACTCGTTTTTTATTACTCATTTTTGTATTCGTCGTTTTATAGTCTTTCTTTTATGTTCGTCCGATCTCACGCGAATTCATAATTAAGTTCGACACGTTTAATGCTCGTTTTCGTGATCGCGAAACTGTTATTCTAAAAAAAACAATAAAACAAGAAAGAATACAAAATTTCGTGGTAAAGAGTTCGGTGCTCGAATCAATGCCGATCGGTTTCTCATGAGGATCACGTTGAATGGACACTTGTTTACATACTTCGATCGCTACGAGTTTTGCATTCGAAATTCGCGCTTCTCGATCTTTTCCATGAAACTGCTCAAAATGTGTCGTGACAACTTTTTATGCGTATTTTAATTTTTTTACGATATATCTTGATACGTCAATTTCTTCCGTACTCTCATATATTTTTACGTAATTGAGTATGATTTTTTTATTTTAAAATGATTTAAAACCGCGTGTTACGTGTGAGGTATTACGTTTCCTAAAACGTGAGAAATTTAAAAAGGTCTCCGATTTCTTCAAAACGCCTGCTTACGATTCTTATCCGTTATATCTATATATCTATATACATCGAAATTCATTGTCAAATAATATGAACTCCTCTGCTAACCCACACTCCCGGTTACTTAATCGAATATGGACGATATACCAGGATAGGTAAACCTATATCCCGTCCCTTTTGTGAAATCGGTAGGCTAACCTGTACAAAACTGTGGTTAATCCGGACTGGCCGTATCGATGACCTGTCGGATTAGATTAGCCGTTTTCGAGGAGCTAGGACCACCAGGTATCGGCAAATGGTAACCGATCTCATGTCAAACATCTCATCGGATCTAAATATTTTGCTTTTTCTTCATTTTCTTTATTTCAGTCAACCAACGATACTATAAGATTTATAGAGAATGAAAAAATTGTTAATCTACAAATTTATTAGTCATAATAAACTTATGGAAAAATAGGTGAAAATCGTTTCGGCAGTCTTCGGAAATATTCGTAAATTCTCGGTAGACGCACGAAAGCACGAAATGCATAAAGAGCATAAACCTGTGAATATGACTGGTATTTTTGAATGACTAAAGTTAAAAGGGTCTTATGAAAAGTCATGAAATTCTCATAAAACCAACATTAGCCATTACAATGTCCAGACCTTTCGGCCGTTTCGAAAATAGGCGGAGTGGAACTTCTTTGATGTTTCAATTGCGTTGCCATTCGAAGTCAAAAACCGCAAAATCCCTTAGCGCAGTATAATAATATAAAAATCGTGGTTATTTCGCACCGGTATGCAGTCAAAGTCGAAGCGCATCAGCGACATCTGCAAATGCATTTCCAGCCGCCACAATGCTCTCTCAAAATATTTATTTTCCCGTTGTGACCAGATCCGGACCAATGGTCACCATGAATGGCTCCTGTAATCTCGTTAGCTGCGACAATGGAGCCGAAAATGCCGTTTGACTTTGGAGTTAAGAGTCTCGGCTTATAGCAGTCGAAAAACGAAGGTACCATAAGGTAGACACTTTCGTTCTCTCTCTCTTTCTCGCTTTCTCTTCCACTAGGTCTCCCTTTATTTTTCGCTCCATCTCTTTCTCTCTCACCGTCCTCTCTACTCTCTTTGTCCTTCCACAATTTTCTTCTGTCCTTCTTCTCTTTCTTCCCGAACCCCTCGAAACTTCACTAAGGATCTTCTGAGTGTAGATTTAATTTTCTGATTTTTTTTCTTTTCTTCTCTTTCCTCAACCGCACGCATCGTCCTGCTGCGATTTTCCGGGAGATTGACTTCTCTCTGAGGTCTGACGCATCCGAGACTTTTCACCCACGAAAGACGTACAAGAACAGTGGATAATTTCCTGGAAGAGGAGACAGACGGCAGTTTCGGAAAAAAGGATCGAAATCTTTATTCTTAACGAGACTTTTGAGGCAGACTGTAATTCGATGTATTTTTCAAAATGCCGTATCAGTGCATGGCATTGTATAGTTAAAAAAAATTCTAGGTATTGTCCAAAGTTATACGTAAGGATAGAAACAATTTTATGACGTGTCAACAATTTCTTTTCGTAAGTTAATAAAATTTTATTTTTACTAATTATTATATTTATTGGTAGAAAAATACATTTTTAATACTAACGACGATATTATCCATCCCCACTTTCGAACATACGGATCTATGGTCTGTGACGTAGAATAAATTGTATGGCCGCCTTTACGTTTTACACGTAAAAAAATATACAGGAAAAGATACCCCATGCGAGGCGAAATTAACGCAAAGGAGCTACAGAAAATCGAATGGGTACGTTACGTTAGATGACGCGCCCTACTCATATACCATAACTACCGTAGCGAATCCCAAGAGAACTTTTTCAAAAACTCCACTACTCCCGAATAATATATCGAAATCGTGCGTGGCTATTGCGACACATGAAAAAATCGGTATTCAAGCGGGTCTCTAGGGAAACACGACGCAATCGTGTTCCTACAAATTGGACAGCAGCTACTCGATCGTCTCGTGCCGGCCATGTTGTATGGATACGCATGACTGTTTTTCATCGAACGACTCGTGTTTCTCTTGTTGTCATTTCGTGGATCGAATATGCTTCCATATTACGACCGACTCGAGCAACATATGTAGTTGCTGTAGATGATGGTCCATATGTAATTTATGCGTGTATAAATAAACTTTATTTGAATTTTCAAAATAAAAAATGACTAAAAATAAAATTTTTCAAATTTTCTTAAAATTACTCCAATCAATTTTATCGTTGAAAATTTTAATATTTCCATCAACACTCAAAATACAGTCAAGTACCAAACCTTATGGGAACGAAGAATGATTCTAGTGATGCGTGGTGGAATACTTCACGTAGCTACAGTTAGGAATATTTAACTGCATTTATACCGGAATTTTTAATATCTTTCTTTCTTGGGATTTAAACAGTTAACATTGAAATGTCGGTCGGCGTGATTGCAGTGCATCCTTCATTTTCTTACGTATAAATACACGTACGTTAACTTATGGTATAATGACTCGATTTTTGGTTTTTATTTACGTGCATCCTTCAAGATGTATGCGATGGTTACTAGCACGCATTCTTGTGAGCCAATCATATATTTCATGTATATAGCATATACATATTTACCAATATATATGCACACGAAGGGTCTGGAGAACCTTCGACATGGGTGGCTTCTGCGATTATTCCCGTCATGCAACGGTGGGCAATAAAAGTTAAACATGCCTAACCGTCTGTACGTGACGTCTCTTATGCAGAACAGTTATTGACTAATCTTCGACCTTAAAATTTCAAATGATTTCCTGTACAATATTGTTGCACAATTAATCGATAATCAATATCGAGTAGGTTTCTTGTTCATGGATTATAAAATACATACAAAAAAATTGTTCGCTACACCATAACATCTTTTTCAGTGATAAATCATTATTTTCAAGATACAATTCGACTTCCGGTATTAAACCTTGAAATCGTATGAATTAAAGAAATAAAATGGTTGATAAACTGATTAATGATCAAGAAAATCGTTCTATTTGCTCTATGGCGTTTTTAAAAAAAATTGATCCTTTGTTCCATCCGAAAAAAGATTGTCAAAGAAAATCCATAAATCCGTGTTTAGAAAAAAATCCGATAGAGGCGCCTTTATCGTAAATCGAGCATAACCAAGTGGCCGCGTCGAAGGCGTACAGTATCGTCCATAAATAATGCATGGACCCCTCTTGTCTCGAGCTGTAATTTGATTGCGGAGGCGTTGGTTTAAACTTTGGCGCCCCCCGCCCACTTGACTCACCGATGCAACCATAATGGTACCTACACACCGTAGAAGCGGGACTAGCGAAAGACAAGCACGAGGCTATCGCCGAAGACAATCACACCATTGTTGCCGGGCGGCTATAATTAACGATAGAATCTATGAGAATTATTAATTTACAGCCGATAGAAAACGCTTATATACGCACAGGTCCCACGTGTCGTTGGGACTTAAACTTTAGAGCCTCCGTAAGGCCCATTCCTTTTCAAAGTCTTAAAATCTACTTATTCCCCGACGATTTTAATCATTACGCCATAAACGGCTGCTCTCTCTAAACCCTGACAAACCCTGTACCACAAATTGATCGAGTACGATTAATCCGATCGTAAGCAATTCCTATCCGATTATTCACACGCTTAATCGAAGCGCCACGTAGCTTTACCATTTCTATGATTTGACTTTCTGAAGGCGCGTCGAATGGTAACACGCTACGGATATGGCCTACTAATACGACAGCCTATCTAACCATTCGATTGATACCATTATTGGTGCTACGTTTCTATCAACTCCTATTGGAGCGGCTATCTGGTAACAATAGCTACTATACATATACTGTACATAATTTAATTTAGCCCCGTTCTAAAAACCTAGTAAAGTACATTTGCTCGTAGTAACCAGCTTAGAATGTTCTAGAAGGCGATACTGGCAGACGATCGCATCAGCTTCATGAGGTGTCGCCTTAAACATCAAGTGCCTTGGTCGCACCTCGGTCGTATCTTAGAAACGCGTCTATCGGCTACTGACAGTCTATTTTGTTTATGAAGCCTCTAGCTCGAACCGAGTTAACGTACGCATGATGGGTGATTAATAGACAGGTTCCAGGTAGTTGCATGGCCAGACGCTAGTAGGTAACTGAGCTTGTGCCAGAGCGGCTATTGTCTCGTGATTAATAATCCATTCGTGAAGCATCCTCCGTGCGAACTACCGGGAATCCATTTTTGTTTCCTAACATCGTTAAATCGTTCGTAAACACATCTTCACTACGTAATAATAATACACACAGTAATATCTTTAAAAGCACTTGAGTTTAATTGAACAGCCGCAATTAACGTTACATCGTCACACTCGGCTCTTTCCGTTACACTTCGTCGAGAGCCGAAAAATATTCGTCATTGGTCAGATACTCGTTTTTTGATATACCGATAGTCGTAAGTTCGATTCCAGCTGGGAACATTTTTTTTTTCTTTCTTTTTAATTTCCGCAACTCAATATGAGTTAAGAAAAATTCTCCAGTCTCGCGTAATCGCGTCCCGAGGTGTGGACGTGCTGTGCCAGGAATACGGCATTGCTGTTTAGCCGGAACCATCAACCTGAACACTGTTGCCCACCTACGCTGTCGGGTTCTTCTTACTTGCATACCTCCGGGCTTTACACGGCAGTCCGCATTTGTTTTCACTCTTCGTTCTTTGCAGGAAACAATAATCCCACTAATTTATGCATCTTGCGCTGCACGTCTCGGGTCGTGTCTAGCTGTGAGGTGATGACTTCCCGAAAGTAACCCTCTTATCGAGTCCCAGACATTTCCTGTAAATTAATTGAATCAAATTTGAAAATTGATGATATGTCAAAAAAAATTGACTTCATTTACTTACCTTTATCGTTACCCATTGAGTGTGCACAGGCATGCTTTTGGTTGTGATCACTGCTATAATGGTATGCACTGTAGCATAATTCATAACACATACTAATAGGTGATGGACGGATCTAATATAGAGGAGTCCATGATAGTCGAGTATAACCGGAAACTACGTGACTTATGGAGTAGGATAATAATAAATTGAACCACGCCGTTTAGCTAATCGCTGCTGGATCTTAGACTCCTCGACATCCTGTCAATTCGTGTTTCTCGATCGCGTTCAAGATGCTTGAACCGATAGTGAGAAAGAGCCTATACTTTTAGTTTGTATCCCCGGTCTTATATAGTACACGTGTATATAGATACAACATACTCCTCCTACGAGTCGAGGGGCCTACTAGGCTCACAAATCGGGATGCAGGGAGACCCGTTTAATCACCCATTCAAAAGATAATCGGTTCGTGTCCGAAATCGTCAAACAGGTACTTTATCTTGGCACAATTATCTCCTAATTAATAGTCGCCTAGCATATCGTATCGGTGTAGGAGTAATATTATTATTGTTATGTCCAGTTATAGCTGCTCGCTATCTCGGCAGGAAGCAAGTAGTATGAAAAAAATTAATAACCGCTGCACTTGGTGCTGCAGTCGTAAAAAGTGCATACGAGCGAAACTGCACCTTCCGTTTGCCAATAGAAGTTCCTACATTATCGACTAAGCTGGAGGAGTTCTAAAATGATGTTATAAAAAATCAGAGCAGCTAACTTTTTATTAATAAAAGTGTCGTACCTTAATTAGATTTAAAATTTTTTATCATTCTCTTTGTTATTATACTTTACTCTCCTCCAGCTTTCATTATTACCTATACGGAACGTTGACTTTTACGTGGCTAACGTTACGTGGAACAACGCTATCCCGTGGCGACTTCCACCTCGTTGGAAATCAGAGATGCAACACGGGCCAGTCATAACCATTTACCGTTGACACTGTCTGCATCGCTTAACTATCCGTGGCACGCGTCGCATACGGAATCGCACATGGATCGGTCGACGGAGGACGTATGGTGGGAGCGTAAGAGACAGATGAATCGATAGAGAGAGAGAGAGGAAGAGAGAGAGAGAGAGAGAGAGAGAGAGAGAGAGAGAGAGAGAGAGAGAGAGAGAGAGAGAGAGAGAG